>CM055975.1:11855000-12455000 GCA_029531755.1 Holothuria leucospilota
TACGGCATTTTCCTTGTTCAGTCATATCCCTCTTTGGCGGGAAGTCTTAAAGAGGGCTGAGCAAACAGAGTCTGCTCCGCGGACAAAATATTTCTTTGTTGCCAAGCTATGTATAATAAATTGTCATTAAAGAAAAAGAAAAAGCATAGGAATATAATTCCAATGATACGTAACTAATCATTAAATACTTGATCATGAGCAAAGTTTATATTAGTATATTTAACCATCTAAAACAACAAGAGTTAGCAATAGCTTTACAGTATTGAAGGGACAAGCGGTATATCCTTGACTACAAATTGAGCAAATTGTTTTGAACAGCTGAATACCGTCAGTGGTTTAGCCAGACTATTTGTGTTTTAAAATGTTCTTTGTGAAGTAAAACAAGTAAAACATAATATATTTACTCCTTACATCCTTGCACTTTTTCTCAGAATACAAATGCCTCCACAAGTTACAATGCTGTTAACATATACTGGGGGCCTGCGGAGACATTTACAATCATTGCAGACAGATGGAAGACAGGTTCTTTGTTATAAGAGACTTCTTGAACTGTGCGGCGTGCGCCCTGACATATGTATTTTTCATAGTGACTATTGTAAGCCTGGAAGCCACTGGCTTTTGATTTCTTTCCCTAAATATCCTTGGTGTGCAGAATTTCCAACTTTTCTTCCGTACGAAAGTTTCATTGCGCCGATTCACGCTGGTCTTGTAAGATTTGTTTTCGATGTCCTGTTTTGTTTTGGAACTAATCCCCCTTCTTTTTTAGTTTCTGTAACTTCCTCTTCTTTTGGTGGGAGTGCTTTATACGCATTTCAATAATTCTGTTTATGTATATTTCGATAGTACAATATTGTCCTTACAGACTGACAGATGAAAAAGATGAGAATCAAACGAATATCATGATTAGAGATAACAGGTCGCAGTATTTTGAAGTCACAAAGACTCCACCATGATGCAAAATGCTCAAGATACCTTACAATGCAGAGTATGAATAGCCTACAAAGTGTTCTCTAAGGATAAAGAGGGGCCACCTTGAAGGTTGAATAATCAAAGGAACAAAGAGAAGAACAAAATAGTAGACGAAGTTCATTCTTTATTCGAAAACTTTCTTTACCTTGCTTTAAGTGCAAACTTGTCAGGATAACCCTGTCGCGGTTGGCCGTGTTTCCTTCAGGTCGTCTCACTTACTCCACGACATAAGTACAGAGACCAAACGCAAGAACGGCCCGGTGGGGTTATCCTGACTGGGTGCTAACTGGGAATTAAAAGTGGGAACCTGGAAAAATATCTTCTAACAAACTTCTTGATCCGCACAGATATGATGAAACTGCTTACATTCGATTGGAGGGGGGGGGGGGGCAAGAAATAATACAAGTTTAGGAGATCTGATAAGAATTACCTACGCCTATGAAAGAAATTTAAATATTGGAAAAACTTTACAAGCATCTTGTTTTAAAAGAAGTGAGTCACCAGACAACTCATTGGTACATCTTAGCATTCTACTCCGGTTGCATACCGGCGTATTTCTAAATAATTCAGACCATTCATGTTGTCTTTTATTTTAAACATCCCATCGGCCAAAGTCGAAGACTGAAAATTAAACAACCATATTTATTTGGTTAAGTTTAGAACTCAAACGGACCTCAGAACTGAAAGTGACCCACTGATCAGCCTTCAAATTCTATGTAGAATATTATAGCTTCCCGTCATAACAATGATGTACGTATCAATAAATTACAGTCAGTTAGCAGTATGTAAAGTCTAAGCCAGCCTTCCTTATCAACTGTTTGGGATATGCCTAGACAACTCTATTATTTTAAAGGGGTTTCTATTCATGCTGTAAATAAGTGACAACCTTTATTGACTTTGAACAGAGTTCATTTCTTGTTCAATAGACGAACTGCCTCGCTTACGTCAATGTTCAGGACCTCATAACAGCGAACTGTGGCTCCACTTTCGTATTTGTCTTCTTCTAGTGTTTTCATCAGAGCATCAGCCGGTTGTTCTGGTGAAAGAAAGTAAGACCGCTCAGGGAGGTATTGCGCCAACTCGGAGAGGTCAGAATCCTTGCTGTGTTGTAAACTAGAGTACAAATCGGTGTCCACCAGACCTGGATCGTAGGTAAGAATTTTTACCTCCGGTTCTTCAAGGGCCATTACTCGAAAGAAAAGATCACGCGCTGCCTTTGACATGCCGTACAAATGCAATGTCTTTTGAGGAAATGTTGCTGAAAGGGAAGTTAACTGAACGATTGTTCTTCGTAGACGAGCTGAAGCTTTCTCAAACGCTTTTAAAAAGGCTGATGTTAATGCAATAGGCGCAGTAAGATTTATAAGGTAATGTTTCTGTATTTCATGAATGTCGGAGAGTTCACGGGCATACTTGCCGATGTCTCCAGACGTTCCCGCATTGTGAACTAAAATGGCGTGATCAAACCTTGAAACAGGACCGATGTTTTCAAAAAGAGCCTTGTTTACCTTCGTTATACTTTTCTCGTCTGACATATCTGCTACAACACACCTAGCATCCAGTTTCTCGTCAACATCTCGTTTGATAATATCAGCCGTTTCTTTAAGCCCTTGTAGTGACCTTGCTGTCAATATTATCAAAGAATCGGGGTGTATTTTGCGGGCCAGTTGAATCGCGATCCCTCTACCGATTCCACGACTTGCACCAGTGATGATGGCAAACGTTGGAACTTTGAGTATCGACATGATGAAGACGACTGTTTGTTTCTGTGTTACCTAAAGCAAAAATTACAAATAATTGGGAAAATTGTAGTAATACTCAGTGGTGACTAGGTCTCAAGGCCGGTCTTGGTCTCGAGACTGAGCGAGACCAGTCTCGATCTCAAGATGCAGATCTCAAGACCAGTTTTCACTGGTCTGGTCACGGAGAACAAGCCAATAATAATCACAAAATCTCATGAAAAAATACCTATCGAGTCTATCGTATGAAATAACGAACGATGATTTTCTTTCGAATAGGTAAGGTTCACCGACTACCGTTTAAGAAGTCAGATAGTGGCACCGCCTACCTTTATCTGAAAGTGGTAATTTTGAGATCCCTTACTGGTACCCTTCCTTGAGATATCACGTTTACAAGTGATTTAAAAGGTTTTACCACTTCACCTGAGCCTTCTATGTCCTCAGATTACCTTTTACCTCTATCAAAAACTGTAGGGCGGGGTTATTTTCTTTAGAGCATCCAAATGCCTCGTACGAAAAGTATGCATGGTTCTTATCTTGAGATATAGAGTTAAAGGGTTTTCAAGTTTTGACCTGTAGTGACCTGAAATGACCGTTTCTTAAACAATGGTGTGTTCTTTTCCATAATAAGGCAAAATCTATATATGAAGAAGAAAAAGTATACATCGTTCCTATTCTGATATATATTGTTTACAATTTCCATGGTTTTCATACTTTTACCTGCGATGATCTAAGATAACCTTTGACCTGTACCAAAAACAACTGGGTTCATCTATTGATCAGGGCCACCTCTAGAGGGGTGCAGGCTGTGTGATACCCCCATTCACGGATTCAGTGTGCAAATTATGCACCAGTCGAGAAAGCGAAGGGAAGGGGGAAGAAAAGGAGGGAATGAGAGAGGAAAAGAGGAAAGAGAAAGAAGTAAAAGGAAAGAAGAGGAAAGAAGTGAAAGGACAGAAGAGGAGAGGAAAAAGGAGAAAAACGGAGAGAAGGTAGACATCTTATGTCATAGCGATTTTCGAAAACTTTCGAAGTATTTTATTCGAAGAAAGAAAAGGCATTTAGGCTATAGATTCCTGTAGGGGGTTAAAGGAGGTGTTCTTCAAGTTTAGACTTTGATAGATGGATCTAGTTTAATCATTTTCTCAGTGTCAAAAATCGTTCGTAAACTATCAAAAATTTTTCTAAAGTCTTCCCAGGCTATTAAATTTTCGCCCGCCCCACGCGCTCTATCAATTCTATGTGTTCTGTAATACCATTCTAAACGCATTTGTTTCAGGGTCTGGTGACATGAAAATTACATAGTTGGATATTTGGTGTAAAAAGCACTAAAATCCGAAAAATAGCCCCAATTCCCCCAATTTAATAGCCGCAATAGCCGCAATTCAAAATCGATCAAGTATTGACCTACTTACATGGTAATTTCTATTTCACACTTGCAATATGAATATTTATGAGCTAAAAATGCAAATTTGTGACATTCGAAGGATGAACATACCAAATATGGCTAGTGTTAGCATTTGCTTTTTCAACCTTCATTTCAAAGACATTTGTGGTATTGTTATCCCCTGAGGGATTTATTATGGAAGTTTAAATTGTTTCCTTAGAAAATATTGATATCACGTACCAAACCGCAATCTATCTGATTAGTTATTAAATGATAATTTATATAGGGTTAACAAAAGAAATCTTAACACTGTGCAACACTCCACATCATTATTTTTGCATATGCAATGAATTTCTTTAAAAACCATGAACCTTTGAAGGGATATCTTGAGAACGGTAAAAGATATTGAAATAATTCCAACGGACCTGCAATTGGAGGATTTTATTCTTTAACTGCCAAGTAAAAACAGCTGCATGTCACCATAACTTTAAAAGTACCTTTACAGATTTTATATCAATTCCAATACAAAATTTCGACTAGCTGCGAGTATAATTGCCACGGTTTACACTCCATTCATGATAACCATTATTAGGAAGATAATGCACGGAATTATTGTGGTGAGCTCTATTTTCCAACAATTTCAAGTCTATCCCCATACTTGCATCAAGATGCGATTATGTGAAAACTTGTATTAGCCTACAAGCAATATTTGTTGCATGGTGTTCATGATTTGAAATATATTACACAAGCTTATTTCAAAGTCATTAAGTACTGTACATTTTCTGAGAAGAGGAATTATGTAACATGCAACTTATTAATCCTCTATACCACTTTGCTATACCTTTACTCCTCTTTCCGTCAACATTACGATCCTCGTTCAAATGAGTAAAACTGCGCTTTGTGGCGTGTTCTCCTGAAATGTCATTTGGATGTCAGGTTAAGGCATCATAAGAACATTCCCATTTTGAAGTTATCCTTGACAAAGCTTCCACAAATCCATGTGCCCCTCTCATGGTCCTACTATTAGAGGGGTGCCATGCCACAGCCAAAATATTACTAAATAATTGCAATTTCTTGACATGAAACTACTTCAAAGCTTTGCCAAATATAGCACCATTTTGCATCAAAACACCTTACTCTAACCATCATTTCTCAAGGGAAGTAGTTTCAACCCCTCCACTTAAACACCACGACACCCTTCCTTTACATCCAACAAATTAAAATAAAAACAACTTTTCAACGTATAACAGGTTTAAAACTTTGCCAAACAAAGCATCGTTTGGCATTTAAGTCACCTTAAACGAACTCAACTTTCTCAATAGAGGGGACCTCTCCTCCAGGACGGAAATTGCCCCTTGGGTACAAAGTGTCGTAGATACGAATATGCATATTTAACACAGACTTTCTGGGTTTATCTGGGATGAGATTACGCCTTCATCCCCCCTGGTGCCCCCCATTTCTCAAACCCTGTCTATGCCACTGGAAAGGGGCTATGTCGAATCCCCGTAAAAGGAAAACTTTTCCGATTTTGTCGGGGAAGCATAGTGTACTATGCGATAAGTATGTTATCCCCTATTTTTGCTCCTAAGAAGGTGGGCTCATTCTTCTATAAAAAGCCTAAAAACAATTGGAGCGCTTTGCTTTGGGTTTCGTTGTTTCCACTTCTTTCATAGTTCCGTTCCATATACCTAGGCAGTGTACAGACCCTCCACAGAAAATTCATGAATCGCCCACTGCTAACATGATTTCATACAGTTCCTTTCAAATGGGTCTGCAAACCGTGATGACGCTACGAGGGCATTTTCCCCGCTTTCTTTAACAAAATCTGGGGCTTAAAAATACAGGATTTTCCTTTGCATCAGAAAAAACCTCCGATGCAATGTATTTGACTCTGCACTTCTAATTGTCTTGAAAAGGTAATGTTTTGTCCCGCTCGCATCGCGCGCATCCATCACTGAGACTTGACATAATTAGGCCTACACTTCCTGTACGGTAGCCTGAGTGACAATATACTGTTCCAAAATATACTGCTCCATAATATACTGTTTCATACAACCCATATTCCAAGTATGAAAAGCATCCACTCTTCATAACTAAAAATATTGTGTCTAAAAGGTTGTTTGTTTTTCTCGGACCTCTGGTTATCTCAAATGACCTCTAACTTTCACCATTAACAGTAGGGTCCTTCTCTTAACATGAAAAATCCATGTACCAAGTACAAAGTATCATTCATCCCTATCTTGAGGTATTTTAATTACACGCCAAGCGTTACAAACACACTCCCATACACAAGCGAAGTTCCCGGGGATGGGGTATATACCACCCACTTTTTGACAAAGGGGGATAGCCAACACAAACAACCCCCCCCCCAGATTATTACAAAATAATACTCTCTGTATTAGTTTTGGTTATCAAATTTTTCAACAGTGTGGAATAAGTTTACCATTACTTAAATGACTTAATGCTATTTTTCGGTGTGCACCTGGTATAGCATTGTTGTTTATTATTACATGTCAGTTTCAGAGAGATTATTTTTTCAACGCCCCATCCTTGGCAACTACTACCATCACCTATCCTCTCGAACCAAAAGCGGTAGTGTATCTATCGCGAAAAACCCGTGACAGACTGGGAAAAATAGCTCAGATTACCGACTAATGAAAGGACAAAGTGAAAAGAAGAAGAAGAAGAAGAGACGGGAAGAAGGGAGGACATTTTAATTTATCTTGAATAACTTTTGTAATGCAAGATGAAGTAAAACATCTGCACCGTCTTTAAAATACAATTTTTGGGCGCGCTTCGCGCGCACCCATCCTGTATGGTTTCGCCATTGTCAATACCTTTTAGACAGCTTGAGTAGTATTTGTCTTTCGGATACAACTTCTATACCAGCAGCCACTTCCCCACCTAAAATCCCCGTGACTGATCAAATTTATCGGCCATTGCTACAAACTTAATACAATTACACAAGATGGTAGTCACTTACTTCCAATTTCGAGGTCTATTTTGAGCGAGTTCAACACTATTTTCAGATGGTGAAATGATTCACGTCACGGTAGAGCGCATTGCATTCCCCCGCCGCCCTCTGAACCGTTGGATCACTTCATCTTGAACCCTCCCTTATGACAAAATTCTGTAGCCAGAATACAGGCCTTAAAACTATAAAATCCGTGTGCCTACTCTTACTGTCACGTATCGGACTTGAACGGTAAAGTGTTCATCGGAAAACAAAACCGTTTTCCCCTGCCGACAATTTACCTTACACATAGGGCTACCACTGCCCACAAATTGATTTGTTGTATGTAGGCCTACAACTTAGGCTAACAACTATCATTTTATGATCTATTTAATACGCATTAAATTTCTTTCGGAAATAGTTCCCTTTTTCATTCTAATGGCTGCTTGAAATTTTGCAAAGGTTCTAGAGCATCGGGGGCTTTGTCCCCTGGGCCCTACTAAATAGTTGCCTCTCGACTATACTGAGAAAGGAATTCGTTCAAATAATTATTTCTGTGCTATTTTTTAGTGCGAATCCAATGTCGTTTAAAAGTAGTTAAATTCGTTACCCTCATGCTCACAGTTTTGTAAATACCCAGAGGTTCCGATGGCTTTTTCCTTGGACCCCCATAGGAGTTTTCCCAGAACCACATCAGGGGCCCTCGGGCAGGCCCCTGAAACCAGGCTGTAAGAGGGAGCGCGCCCAGCGCCTTCGTGTTTCCCCGGAACCTATCAGGGGCCCTCAGCAGGCCCTGAACCCAGGCCTTCAGAGGAAGCGTTTCCAGTGCCTTCGGCACCGTAGGCTCATTCCATCCCTAAATAAATCTCCCCCAATACCCATACACACACTACACACACATGCGCACGCCGTCGTAACTGCACAGATTAATTTTGGTTTCGGCAGGGAATCAAAAAGCCATAGAGAATATGAAGTTCTGTATGTACCAGCGTCCTCCGCCTCGTAGAACGTATTATCAGTAGGGGTTTCACAATTATTGACCCGCATCGTGCCCACCTGTCTGCAGAAATGTGCTTGTTCATACAGAGGAAATAACAGTTGTTTTTGAAAAACTCATATAATATTTTTTCTTAGTATGTATGTAAGGTCTCGGTCTTGGTCTCGGATTTCCATACTTGCATGGTCATGTCCCTGTCTCGGTGGTCTCAACTACAACACTGATACCCAGTCTCAAAACAATGGTGGATCACTCAGCTGGTGAGTTAGTGCATTGTCTGCCAAATGCTTCTGAATGACTAGGGTTGTCTTATAGAAATATGTGAGGCCCGGGAAAGTAATGAATTTTAGGGCCCCCAAAAAGGTGGATTTTCATTGTTCAAATTAATCCTCGTGTCCTTACAATCGAGGAACTCACGGTAACTGTCTGGATGCTCTTATGGGGTAAAGACGGTCTTGTGAGTAACAACACATGGGTTGAGATAAGTAGGGGTGAGAATGGCGATAAGTAGGGGGTGAGAATGACATCGTTAACCTTGGTTAGAACTGACGGTGCGAGAGACTATACGGAAAAATGTATTGGGTACAGTTTTCTAATTATTCAAGTAAGCTGCATAATGCTAAGATATTCCTACCAGAGTGTCTATACCGAGACAGTTATAGGTCCTATAGTAAGGGGAAACCCTTAAAATAGTGCTATTAATAAGGCCTACTTAACAAAATTCTCAGCCGGGGATTATTAGTGACACTAAATGTTAGCGGGAAGAGTCGATTCCGCCATCGATGTACAAATTTACACCTCAACCCACGGCTAGATGGTTGTTTCTCAATGAGGCCCCTGTAAAACTCCAGGAGGAACTGAAAAACATGGGGGGGAATGGCTTAAAAGCACTGAATTCCTATCTGATGGTCATTTTTCTTATCTTCCTCACTTTGGAAGGTATATTATCATATTTAGTCGCTCGCGTATTCGAGAAGTTGCTGGGCAAGTCACGTGACACAACATAATAATTTGCAATGCCATAAAATGCTTCTCTGAGTGCTCATCTCGATTTCAAGATGCAGTGAAGATCAAGATTTCAAAAATGTTCCTTGGGAGAGAGGTCTTTCCATCTTGGCCACTTTGAACTACGAAGAATCTTAGTTACTGTCTATAGTCTAAGTTTCTATATTGCAGAGTGGTCACACTGCATACCTGATTTTATAACCATAATGTTTTTTTTGAGTAGCCTACAGAGGCCAAATGATTGGTTGCTACATGCCACGAAGGTGCAACTGAATGCCGATTCATACTTCAATAAAACGCTATAAAGCTATGGAAGTTAACACTATCCAACTCTGAGCTATATCTATGAATGACCCGGAAAAGCAAGGGATGATCATTTATGGTTCTTACAGCATTATAGCACTTAAACATTTGGAAGTATGAAACTGCCTTAAGAGTGGTTAATTTCCAAACCTTTCATAGCCAGATGGCCGAGGACCTTTCCTCCCCTTTCGGGAATACTTACATTAGGTTCAAGCAAGTTTACTTTTCATCCTAATAAGATAACATTATCTCTTTTTTTCCCCCGTAAAACCAAGGACATGAACATTGAGTGAATTAAAGTGTTTGCATTTACACTATGTGAGAGAAAGTGATTGAGAAAGTACATTTTATAGTAGTTGAGAATCAGTTTAAAGCACGTGAGAGGAAATCTAAGCAGCATCAGGGTTGATAAGCACTTGCAATGGGCATCTATCTACTGGAAAGCGTCCCAAAACCGTCTTTTCCCCCATAACACCACTACTATCACAGGCTGACAGGCTGCTTTACTGAAAACATGACCCGCCTTACAGTAATTTACAAAGAGTGTCTCTTTTTGTTCATTTAAATCATGTTAATTCAAAAGAGACGAAGTACTCTGAAGCTTGTGCGAGACAACGGTGCCGTTTAACATGCTAGATGAGGACCGTAACTAAACTTACGACTATGAAATTAGGACGGAATATTGTTACGAGGCACAAACTAGGATATGCAGAAGGTCACGAGAGGTTTGAACTCTGCTCCTGCAACCCAGTTTATCGATTCGCAACGATTGGATTGTTCGACTAGCTTCTGAACCGACTAGCCTTCTATATAAAAGGGACATTACGTCATAGCTATAAAAGGAACATTACGGCATGGCACATTGTGTTGACTGCTTACACGTATTCTCGAGTATTCTTAAATTTTCTACGCCATTCTTCGAATGGAATGTTCTCGTCACACAGTGCTCAACGTATATATATATATATATATATATATATATATATATATATATATATATATATATATATATATATATATATATATATATATATATATATATATATATATATATATATAACGCTAATTCCCACCTTAAGGGGAAATTGTTATATCTGCTTGTACATAGGGCGAAAAAAAGATAATAAAATACATAAGAAATAAATTCGCCTTAACGTCTAAACATATAAATTAACGTTATTTCAATGGCCAGCCATCCGTTCGTGTTAACAGCTAGGTGTCCGTAAATTTGACAACTTTGAAGTAATGGCATCTAGTTTGTAAATCTAAGAGGGCGCCCTTGTGAGTTTACGTATTCCTATAGAAAAAGTGTGTGGAAACGTTAAGGCGAAACTTATATTTCACCCGAAATTTTTTTCCCCTTAAGGTCGCGACTTTTCAACAACAACTTTCCCCCTAAGTGCCGAATTAGAGAAATATATATATATATATATATATATATATATATATATATATATATATATATATATATATATATATAATATATATATATATATCTATATATATATAGGGTGTCCCAAAAATGTATACAGTTTAATTACTTTTCCATGGTACTTTATACCTTTGAAATTTGTATCTAATGCTTGTTTTGTTGTTCTAGGGACATGGAAGTTTTGTTTGACAGCCATTAATGACATATGAAAATACCAAGGCTGATGATTGACTAGGGTACGGAAGTTTGACAGCCATTAATGACTTATGAAAATGCCATGGATCGGCTAATCTCCCTTTACGAGGACGTTGAATGACCACCATACTCCCCCGACTTCAGTCCTCCAGATTTCTTCTTGTGGGGCTACCTAAAGGACAGGACCTATTGCAATCCAAAGCCACGGACACTAGATCAGCTCAGGGATTATATCAGGAGAGAGATCAACAACATCCCCCAAGACACGTTTCCTGCAGTAATGCGAAACATAGCAGTCTGTATGCAATCAGTTATTGGACGTCGTGGGGGTTACATCCAGCATGAAGTCTACGGGAGAAGGGTTAATTCATGACAGACTGTGCCGGACAACCACAAAATGACAATGCAGAAAAAATTCCCATCCTTCTGCTTTAGAATGATACCAATTTTGTTTCAGGAAGTTATTCTATGACCATACATTTTGAGCCCCAAACTGTATACATTTTTGGGACACCCTGTATATATATATCATATTTCTTCCATATGTGTATATATATACAGTATCTACCATATTTCGACCTACTATATATATATATATATATATATATATATATATATATATATATATATATATATATATATATATATATATATATATATATACACACACACACCAGAGAGAGATAAAATACTAGAGACAGTCCACCATCTAGAAGCAGACAATACCAACCATATAAATTGCAGGGACAGAGCTAAATCCGATTGATCCTCAGGCCACCTGAACGCTGTTTTTTACCTGTAACAGTCTGTGTTTCGCCCGTTGCTATAGCCGGCTACTGAACTGTGCGAACCAGCTAGCCTAGCCTATAGTCGTTATCGCCTTTCGGTACCATGACCACTAGCCCAGCCTTCGCCGTCATTGAATAGCCGATATCTCCGGGGTCTTTGGAGAAGCCAAGACAATCTTGGTACGAGTGCCTCCGCCGAACAAAGACAAGGGATAAGAATAAGGATTAAGTATTGTAAATAAAGGCTTAAGTAAAAGTTTTATTGTGTTTTGGAAAAATTAAGGAAAAGATTTTAAATAACAACAGTGGCGGATCCAGGGGGGGGGTCGCCGACGTCCAGACCCCCCTCAAATTTCCCAATTTGCCCTTTTTCAAAATTCGGTTTTTCCACACTAGCCTTAAAAAAAAAAAACGAGCCTTAAAAAAAAAAAAAAAAAAAAAACGAGACAGTTTCACAGATAATGACAGTTGTCCAATTCCGAGGAGATTTTGGTTACCCCCATCCAGTATCGATCAATCCATCTGTAAAAGTCTAGCAGAAACTTTCGGTAATATGTGACTATGGTAGCCTATATTGCCCGCCCCGAAACACGAACGGTGCAATCGTTTTACAGAGAACGTGACTATGGTATGTCTTACTGCCTGCGTGACAGTCAGGCATTCTAATCACTTTTTGCTTGGAACCACGTGTGGCGTTCTTGAGCATTCAAAGTAATACAAAACACGCAGTATTACGTCATACTAGCTAGCGCTTTATGCAACGTATTACTATTGGGTTTTAATATTGATTCCAAAAGGTCACTGCTAGTTGTTTGGTCTTACAACATAATGACACTCCTAAACGCTACATCTACGAAACCTTCCCAACAACCGCTAGTATCCCTCCTCTCATGAAGAAGAGAGTGTAGGTCAATACGTTTCGCTATTCAGGGTCTGGAATTAATCTCTTCTTTTATTGTGTTACTCTAATGATGGAAATAAAAGGCCAATCTCAGGTTAAAGTCCACAGTCAAGAGTTGACAAGAAGTCACAACAGACGAATCGGTGTTTGTTTCATTTTAAAGTTACCATATAAAATCACCACCAGGTCAAATAAAGCAATGTCTGTCAGTTCAATTTTTTGACGTCTTTGGACCGATGACCGGTCTGCTGTCGCAAATAAAAAGCAAACATTCGACTTCAGTCATCTGCTCTGACAGAGTATTTTTGCCAGTCACGCCACAATTATATAGGGAACACAACATACATCATTTTAACCCCCCTCCCTAGTCGAGATAGCTGTGGCGCCAGGTGGGGGAAGGGCTCATGCCCCCCGTCGGGGAAGGCTGGCCCCCTATCGGGGAAGTTTTACAGTTTCGTCGGGGAGTCTTAGTCGAAAGTATGCAGTCCCCGACGACAACTAGTCGCCCCGACGGTTTACCTGTTTTTTTGCTCGCAAGCGGATAATTTCTCTAGTAAGAACCCAAAATTTTCAGCGCGCTACGCACGCTGTAGAGTCACTCTGTTTTCTTCAATAAGTCCATTCCACATAGCAGGATAGCACAAGCAGGGAGCTGTTATCGGATAACAGCTCCCTGGCACAAGTCCTGTCCACCTTACCAAGTAACAAATAGGCAGAGTACATAGTTTATGCAGGGAGCTGTTATCCGAATACAGCTCCCTGGTCTATGTAAAGGTCGTAACTTTCATCCAATATCGCAAAGCCTAGTTGGTGTTCTCTTGTGTTTGTCATGCGGTAGCAGCGGTACAGTCAGTTGGTGAGCGACTTACGGGGGCAAATTTTGGCTATTTCATCGTGTGGTCAAGGTGGTTTCGATACAATACATGTTACACCCGATACGGTCTACAGACCTTACAATTTTTTTTTTCTTTTCGTCATATGTTTTATGTGTAAGCCTATCAAAAATTTTCGCCCGCTTCGCGCACTTTTCAGCTTCACGATCCAGATTCAAAGAACACTATCAGTGCGCAACTCGGATCTTGAAGTATTAAGCAATATAATGCCTGAAATGGCATGGGATAACGAGGCTCTAGGCCTCCATTTGCCCTTCTCATCATTCCCTCGAAATAGGAAATGTCGGAACTTGGGGCAGCTGACATGGCCCGTTGGGAAAATTCTGCCGCCACTCATGGTTGCTTTACTTATTTTGGCATTCATAAGCTTAATTTCTGAAAAAAAAACCCAAAATTTTCGGTAGGCTTTGTCCACTCTTCCTTAGTTCCGTTATACATATAGATAAATATAGTACAAACCCTTTCCACCTTTTCAAGTTAATAAGTAGAATACATGGATTTATGTAAATGTCGGGAACTGAATCGCATTTCGCTAAAACTGGTTAAAGTTCACGCGTGTCTGTCGTACGGTACGGCTAGTACTGACTCGATGAGGGAAGTACAATAAAGTTACGCCCGATAGGGCCCAACTGCCCAATTGTTCTATATAAGCTTTAAATTAGTACAAATTCTTATAAGTGTAGGCTAAACCCAAAATTTTCGCGCGCTTCGCGCGCTTTGCAAATTCCCCGTTTAGATTCCAAGTTTTGATTCCAGTATTTGCATGTCTCTCAGTTTATCCTTTCTTTGTCAGTATGCGGTAAATTGTATAATCGCTGACGTTTATGGGAACCAAAATTAAAAAAAAGAAAACGAATGTGCCCTTTTTATGCTGGACCCCACCTCGGAAAAGACCCTAGATCCGCCCCTGAACAATCAGTTTGGAATCTTCATCTCATTCTGCATCTTTTTCGCTGCTTCGGTTTTGTGTATTGTACCAAGCCGCATGGGCGTCAATCCTGGGGGGACACGTCCCCCCACATTTCGATGGGTGGGGGACACAATATCAAATGTTCCCCCCACACATTTCGTAAAAAGTAATGTCGTGGCTCTATTTGACTGGATTTTTGAGTGCATGTAGGTTTGTTGAAAGTGTCTCGATGCAGATTCTGAATGCAGATTTTGTCAGGGAAGTCTTATTTGATGAAAATTTCCGCGCTTTGCGCGCATGCGTCACAGTTTGCGCTCCATCTCATGACCATTAAAATGGTGATTATACAAGGAACTATTCTGATCACAACACTTTCCGAAAACAGAGATACATCTCCAAACATCTGTATAGTGGCCCCGCATCAATATGGGATCCTTCAATCTAATTTGTAAGCATGATGTGGAAGGTTGAAACTTTAAAGCACGTTTTTGCCGTTACACGTTTTCAAAAACTTTTACCGAGCGCTTCACGCGAAGCCATTATCGGTATAGCTGGTGATTGCTAACACACTTACGAAGAAAAAGCTGAAACTCGCTTGTTAGTCTTTCACAGCTTTTGCTACACATATCAGGGAGGTCTAACATCACCTTACTGCACCTGTTCTCTCCCTCTTGCCGATTCTCAATTGCTGGAAGTTGTTCGTCTGGATTTTCGTTCAAAATTAGTAAAAGTACGATAGATGTAAAGTGCTTGGCGTCATAACCTTTTATTACCATTTGGACGTAAGGTAATAAGCATTACGCCATTGCCCCATTTTATATAATTGATCCAGAGCGTTCAGGGGCCCTATACAGGCATTTGCCAGCCTTAGATGCCCTTTTATAATGTACAATGAAGGAAAGGAAAATTTTCATAATAGTCCAAGAAAGTTTCTGTTGACTCAACGCAGGTATTTTTGCGGAAAAACTTTGCCAGAATAGAAGCATCAAAGTAGCCAAAAGGGGGCTTCAGGAAGGTTTTTGAAAACGTATTCTTCTCTTAGACAACATACTCCCTTCTTTCACCTAACCAAAACTTAGAGTTTACTAAATTATGGACATTTTCCAGCCATATACGATCAGCTCCAAAAATAAACCAAAGATAGTACCATTTTGCATCTAAGCAACCTTAAATTTACGAAAATTTCTCAAAGGGGAGGGGACACCCCCTCCCCTAGGGCGACACCTTCATGTAGTGACAAAGGAAGGATTCCCACTGCTGTATACAAACGCAGGGTGCATAAAAACGTTCAATTTACGCGCCATGCACTGCAGTTAGGGAAAGCGTCCAGCCAGCCGGAAAATTAGAATTCACTAAATTATGAAAAATGTTTCAGCCATATACGATAAGCTCCAAAAATATCCCAAAGATAGCACCATTTTGCACCTAAGCAACATTAAATTAAAAAATTTCTCAAAAGGGAGGGGGACCCCTCCCCTTAGACCCCTCCCCCAGGACGACACCTTTATGTAGTGACAAAGGAAGGCTACAAAACGCAGAGTATAAAAAAAGTGCAATTAACACGCCGCCACTCTGTTGGAAAAACATCCAACCAGTCTAAATTGAGGGCCTTCAAACCCCAAAACATATGACCCTAGCTACGGGCGTGGTTGGGGTCCATGATCTCTGACAACGATCCACACTGCGGAGCGTGGTTTCAGCCAGTTTTGGACATGATTAAAGTAACATCTTGAAGTAATTCCGTGGACATCTTGTATTTCTACTGGCAGATCATCTGGTCATGTTAACTTTGGAATCATTGGCGTACCCAGAGGGGGGAAGGGGCATGCCCCCCAATCGAATTCTGAAAAAAAATGGTAAGGAAACGCAAAAATTGGCTTCAAGTGATGCTAAATGTTGCACCAGATTGCATCTGAGGGTACTTCAATATTCAAAAATTCCTCAAAGGGGGGTTGTCCCCTCCCCTAAGACCCCTCCCCAGGCCGACGATCAGGCCCCGCAGTTGGCCCCCTCCGAACAAGAATCCTGGCCTCGCCAGTATTTGGACTCCTTACTCTTGTTAGAATAGGACAACGTCAGTCATCACAAAGAGGGGGCACAGGGGAGGGCCTATAGAAAGACACGCCCTTTTCAAAGACAAAGGGCTTGATAGTTTGTGCTTAGTCATGTGTGTCCCCCACACTTCAATACGGATTGGCGCCCCTGCCTAGCCGTAACAATAGTGAAGCTCAAATTTTGTTTAGCGAGGTATTGAAATAAGTGAGTCTACACTTAGTCTCTGACTGGTAGCCGAGCTTTCCCCAACCTATGTGAAAATATTGTTATCACCTAGAAGAAAAACCACGTCGGCTAGGGTTTTGTTTTGGAGGAAGAAATAGGAGCAATATTTCTTACTTAATGCAACAAAGGCATTCACAACGTTGAACGGATATGTTACACTGCATTAACATATCCATTTAAAGCAAGAAAAGGATCTATATGGGAGTAAATCAGAAAATAAAATAGTAAAATTTCAAGTTCTTGGTATGAACTAAATCTAGTGATCATACCAACGTGGAGTGGATTTCGGGCATAGGTTTCATAGAGGAAAGCACAACCTCAGGGCGTATGTTTCCCTTTTTGAAAAAGGAGTTGTAGGCTTTTTTCTTAATGAAAAACGACTACTCAATTACATTGTTCAGTACTACTGCCCTTTCCTCCTGAGGCTTAATTAAGTACATAAATGTATGATAGAACGAGTTTGACGTGCTTAAAATATGATCTTTCAGGCTGATTATCAATCTGCGTGAAGTTTTATTCAAAAGGAAACTTAAACAGGTGAAATATTTGCATACTTATTTCCCTACCTAGGACTTTCCCTATATTTTAAATTTTATGTGTTTCAAACTGTATGTGTTGGCTGTGCGTTCGTAGATCCCTGTAATGAGAATAACTTATATCAATTGAGGGCAAACCTGGGCGTTTTCACTAGGCACGTGGGCGTGTTAGTCGCCTGTGCATTACTGTGAGTCCTTAGAACTCTTTTTGGCTTTCTATGGTAATTGACTGACAATAGTAAGCCTTTGTTACCTTACTCTACTTTTGGAGTCTTTGTGACGTTATCAAACAATAAAATACAAAAGAAATCGGTGATTTTCTGTTTACCCCCCCCCCCCGACGAAGAATATAATCACGACAAAAAGAAAAAAAAAGAAAAAAAAAGAAAAAAAAACATAGCACTTAATGTGTGTAGGCCTTCCTTTATTCTTCCTGTGGAACTTACAGTATAATTTTACAATAAAGAATGATTATTTAAAGAAGGGTATAGAAAATTCGTAAAACTCAGCAGAATTCCACTAAAATATTATGCTTTGGCAGGCATAAAAGGGACATTTTCTTTTATCATTCCGCTAACGATCTGCCGTTGAGTCCTGGTCTTCACTTGGGCACTACGTACACCTGCTACTAAATGTGCAGTAGGTACACATTCTCAGCATGCGTTAGATTGTGTCACATGATTTGTACTCTTGTACTTACAGTAGGGTACTGTTTGGCGGGACCTGGACCGTCGAACACGATAAAGAAAACTCATGATAGGTTCCAAATCCATTGAAATTAAAGTGATCCCTGCAATATTCTCTCAAGTTTATGGTTTGAATGTTCAATAGCGGGTCCGGGACTATATTTATGGGGTGGGGCGTAATATGTCCCGACACTATTAGAGTACCTTTATCCCTATAAAGGTACTCTATCTAAGCGGGTAGAGTACCATAAATTGGCGCGGAGCGTACCGAGAAAATTTTGACAAAAAATGCCTCCCGGATTGCAGGAAATTTCACCTTCTGGGTATTTTAAATTGCATTTAAACATTCCACATTTTGATATCTCATGTTTAAGAAATTTACAAGTGAGAAAATTCTAATAAATTACATTTTGAGGGAATAATTTGGATTTCAAATTACTTTTTAATGAGGTTGTATTTCTTTCAAAGACGTAGGAAGCTTTTTTCTCGACCGGGTGTGGGTTGAACGTTGTTTCGGACTGCAGTTCTGGGGAGAGGTCTAAAGGGAGGGGTGTCCCCCTCCCTTTTGGAAAATTGTTGAATATTCGAGGGTCCTTAGACGCAATTTGGTGTAATATTTTGCAAATTTTAAGGATCTATTTTGGTTCATTTTATTTTTGCGATGATCCCCCAGCTATACACGTAGGCGGACAAGAAGACTTACTTTTTTCATCTCGTTTCTTCAGCTTAATCCACTTGGAGAGAATGTACAAATTAATTCATGAATAGTTACACATTTGTCTCATAAATTAAAGAGGTCAAACACTTGCAAGCTATACAACTATTTAGCCAGTTGTTAAAATGTACAGTAACGTATCGTTGTCACTAACAATGCTCGGAACATGATGATAATGGACTGAAAAAAACACAGTCATTAAACAAGGAAACAATTATGTTTCCAAAATAAAGACTTTATTACACTTGAATATGAAAGCAAGAAGATGCAACCTAGCCTCGCGGGATTGCCAATGCTATACCTTAAAAAACAGTGGCGCCGGCAGAGGTTGGTGATGGGGGCACAGAAGATGATGCCTTTAAGCCCACCCCAGATAACCCAGAAAGTCGGTGTAGATTGTGGATATTCGCATCGGTGGCAGTTTGCATTCGGGACAAATTCTTCTTTTGTCACCTTGTGTCTAAGGGGAGGGGACGCCCCTCCCCACTGCGAATTTTTTGTTCATTTATGATAGCTTAGATGCAAAATATTGCTATTTTTGACAAACATTTAATTGATTATGTATTGGAAAACTCACAGTTTAGTAAATTTCTATTGTGGGTTGACTGTAAAGCAAAGGTGTGTTGTCTTAGTGGAGGGCTAACAACTTCCCCCAGTTAAAAATTTTTGTTTAGATAAGGTGACTTAGATGCAAAATGGTGGTATCTTGGCAAATCTTTCAATTAATATGGTAGCAGCAGTCTTCAAATCATCTATCTTACGCCCATCAAGGTGGGTCTTGATATCCAGTGACACATTGTTTTTGAACTCTTCCATTAGTATCAACTCTTTAAGTTTTTCAAAACTCTGACCAATTTGTTTCGCCCTACACCATTTATCAAAAAGTATTTCCTTAGCCCTGGCATACTCCACATGTGTTTGCCCTACCTCTCTCTTTCTATTACGGAATTTCTGGCGGTACGCCTCCGGTACCAGCTCATATGCAGTTAAAATGGCAGTTTTAACTGCCTGGTAATTAGAAGACTGGGATTCACTCAGGGCTGAATAAACCTCCTGTGCCTTATCTTGAAGGACACTTTGTAACAGTAGAGGCCAATACCGTTCTGGCCACTTCATACTATTAGCCACTTTCTCAAAGCTTACAAACCATGCATCCACATCCTTGCTATTAAATTTTGGCACCAGGCGTATATTCTTTGCCACATCAAAATTAGATGAACTCGTGCCTCCAGAATGAGCATTACCTTGTAGCTCCATTCTTTTCATTTCTCTTGTATGCTCTAGTCTTAACTTTTCCATTTGAACCTCTTTTTCAATCTCTAACCTCCTTTCCATCTCCATTTTTGCCAACTCTACTTCTGAACTATCCCTTTGTTTCACTACTACCTGCAGACATTCTCCCACAATTTTAATCATATCTGCCTTTTTCATTCCAGGGGTAATATCCAGTTCTAGGTAAGCTGCAAGCTCTTTGAGCTCTGCTACCTTCAACACGACTATATCCCCGATAGTCAGCCCCCCTTTCTTCACAAAATCTTCTACCTTAAACTCGGTAGACATACTGAAATTGTACTCAAAACTACCCTAAATACCTCAAGGTCCAATGAAGCTAAGCTACGATACCCACCAACTCAATCTAACCATAGGCTATGCCCTTCTGCTACCTACTTGTTGTCTACAGGACCAATACAGGGCCCTGTGCTAAACTGTAGCCTGCCTATGGGCCAGGTCCTGCCTAAGCCTAAGTTAGTAGTTACACAACAACATAGACCTCTGTGAAAAATGCCTGAAACCCAGACTGATTAATCTCAGTTCAACTGCCTGCTGGTTGTTTTCCCGGATAGCTTGCCCCCAATTGTTACGGGCCGAGGCCTCCTTAGTTTCCAGTGCAGATCCTGCACACCAAGACCGACCCCAAACCGTATACTTTAAATCCTGCTGCCCCAACCACAAAGGCATAAGCTATTAAACAAGCCAACAACAATAATTCACAAGAGAGTTTTGCTATGTAAACAACATCAAGCTTCTGCCTGCTGTATTGAGTAGTTTACCTTGGGTTTGAATTGATACGATGTTATGACATACTATGAGATGTGTTCACACTTACGCTTAGGATTTACAACAATGTGAGTTTGGCTACACACCTTAACCTCCACCCCTGTGGCCACGAAAGAACACTAAGTTATGCATAATAGGTAATAACAAGCTTAGGTAATTAAGTAATGCGATATGGGCCCAAATGTCTTAACTTACTCCTAGTCTAGGCCTAGCGTGTGTACACACTGTCACTAAAGTACTGATCAGTTTCCACTTGAAATCGAAGGGCTGGGCTTTTCGCTAAAACTTCAGTGGTCGCGAAGCTGTTGTTTCTTGACGCGATACTAGGCTTCTGATACAATATGCGTGACTAGACAGTTCCTTGGGCTTTACTCAACCTCGATTGGCTCACACAGGATAACTATAACGTACGGACTGTAGGGGGCGAGTTGGTCTGGAATCCATCCTCACTGAATAGGCTCGGAGCCTATCATATGTAATACACTGGCGACGACCTGGCAGTGAGCTAAGGAACAAAGTTCCTCCTGCAAGCTGGATACTATACCTCCATTTGATCGGTTGTTGAAACTCTCCGCCTGGATGATGGATTACAGGCGCAGTTTTAATTATTCTGAGTCCCGGAAACGACATTTAATGGCCATCTTTAGATCAATAATGGCACACGCCTCATGATGTCTCTCGTCTCCAACCAAGACATAGCGCACACTGCCCACGTCGCTTAGAAGTTTTGCTAACGGCACTTGCTTCCAGCTCCCGCGGTACAGAACACGTGACTACAGCTTCTAGAACTTTCTCTCACTGTTCTATCCAATAGAAGAGCTGCTCCAGGTGAATAGTCAACACATACACATGAATAAGTACATCATTATAATTAGCATTAGCAGTCGAGGGTACCTGAACACGTACAAGACTTTCACTGCATTACAGGCAATTACCATAAATACATATTGACCAACCTTCCCTCTGAAAGAAATGGTTCACGTCACAGGGAGGAGGGGGATCCTTTCCCTCTCCCTGTGAGTATTACAGCTCACAGAGGTGATTTGCTCGAAACTGAACATATAATCGTGCTTCAACTACTTAAAACGTACTGAGTATGACTTCAAAGCTTACCAAATTTTCTCAACGTGTGTGACAAAAGTGGGCAAAATGTGTGTGACAAAAGTCGTGTCCTGTCCAATTGTGACAAATATGGGCGATTTTGACAAAAGTGGTTGAAATTTTGACAAAAGTGGTTGGTGAGACAAAAGTGGTATTTGTGACAAAACTAGTTGCTACATGCGACTCTGAAGGCTATGAGTCTAGGCCTAAATATTACAGTGTTAGCTGTATATTATATGCAAGGCCAGGGGTGGGGAACCTTCTTCCCTTGACGGGCCGTTTTGATAGTCATAATCCACTCGCGGGCGGCAGATAGTGAGGGCGCAAAAAGATTTCCCCAAAGGAGCAGGCAAAGGAGCCCCAAACAGGTCCTGGTGGGGTTAGGGGCAAAGCCCAGGTAATGAACTAGTGCGATGCACCCAAAATCTATTGAGTTTGTGCAAATTTGTAGGCAATAGAATGCTCTTCCACGAACTTTTAATGGCTTTGACTGTGCAAGGCTACTCAGACCAGGAGGATCACAATATGACCATTTGTCTTCTTATTTCTACATGAGGCAACAGTGAACGAAAAGTGCGCGTGAAGCGCGCCGAAAAAATCGCTCATTTTGGAACCAACTTTATTTTTCTTCACTTTAAATCGCAAAATTATCTACTATTTAACGTTTAACTCACTCTCCTGAGGGACACGTCTAGCCCCGAATCTACCGGCATTAATACAGTGCCCTCTGAGTTACGACTAGATAGACCTATTATATGATACTGCAATTCTGTTCAATGCTATGTAGCCTACCACTAGAAGTATTAGGATTCTGCACCTGGTTTGTCTTATGAAACAGTGGGCATGTTATGTTGTGCATACTAGGGTTTTAGTAGCCCCACCAGAAAAAGAGCCAAAGACGAAAACTGAAGAGCAATGGCGTGGATCCATCTCCAAAGGTGGGGGGGGGGGACTTTTCACTATTTGCGAATCGCCGTCCTGAGGGACCTTAGGGAGGGGTCAAAGGGAGGGGTTACCCTCCCTTTGAAAAAATGGAAATTGGAAGGTGTCTTTATGACAGATGGTGACATATATGGACGCAATTTAGCTCTTAAAATGTAGTGTCAATTCATAATCAATGTTATGTTATTGCAAAAGTGACGGACTTATTGGAGATGACCCCCTTCGAAAAAAGGTGAGGGGAACGCATCCCCCCGTCCCCTCCATGATCCACTCCCATATTGAACAGTGCGAAAACATAACATATTACTGTACAGGAATCTTAACGTTGAAACCTTTGCAGGCAGAGGTGTCGCCATGCAGGTGGGGAGCATGCAGGGGGCATGTTTCCCATCGGTTGATTCCGTCCGGGAGCCTTAAAGCATACGATAAAGCATGTTATCACCGAAGACGACCAGCCGCCCCGACGTTTTACATGATTTTCCTTTCAAGGATGGCAAATTCTTCAATAAGTACCCAAACATTTTTTTAACATAAACCCAACTTTTCAAATTTACTTCAATAAAATTCTACAGTTTTTACATTTTCCTCAACAAAAACTCAAAATTTCCAAATTTTCCTCATTAAAATTCCAAAATTATTGGCGCCCTTTTACTTCGCCATTCATCCTGCAACTCGTCGGTTTTGTCGGTTTTGTGTTTCTGCCCCCTTCTGGGAGCTTGACCCCTTAGGCAAATTCTGGCACCACCCCTGTTTGCGATTGGAGCAAAAAGCCCGTGGTAGTCATTTAACACAAGATATGGGATAAGCAGCCCACTTTTTGATTGTTTGTAATTTACTTTTGCCATAGAATTTAAACATTCCAATTATATATGTTTCATTTAATTCGATTTTACTGCGCATGCACTTGAATGTAAAAATATATTTTACTTTTTTATATAGGTGTAAGACTTAAAGACTCCCGTAAAGTCGGGGGTGTGTGGGGCCTATCTGCCCCACCGTTTCAATCACTAACTTTTACTTTGAGCTCGACCTATTGTGTGTGTTTTTCATTAGGACGAATGGGATCAACCTACAATATTTTACCCTATCCTACTAACCCTTACCCCAACTTCAACATTTTTACATGATTTCCGTGAAAAATGCTCAGAATCGACCCCAGTCTCCCTGGAAGTAAATCAGCGGACCCATCACTTACACTTGAATTTGATACTTTTGCTCACATGATCATAATCATCTGTTCCGTCTGTTCACAAATTTTAGGAGCTAATTACCGGTCTCAGCCCCCAATCTTAAAATCCTTCCGACGACTCTGAAATCAAGGCGTTTTGCGTTGACGTAATGCATCTAGTTCAGTGTCATACCCATCGGAGAAATACTAAGCTTTCTTTGGGGCCCGTTTCAATTAAATGACAACATGAAAGCCCCTATGTTGAGGGCAGACTTGTTGTGAGCTGGTGAGTACGTATCCTACTCGTGCTCACGGTTTTGCATAATGGACTGTACTGGTACTCGTGAGAGTTGCTTTGTACTAGACTGCTCGTACTCACAGATTTTGGAAGTTACACGCTGGCATGAAAAAGACATACTACGTACTCATACTTACAATCAGAGACACTCATACTACAAGTCTGGTTGGGGGAACAAGCGAGACGTAGATGTATAGACGCGTTAGTCCTACCAGAAAGCTGTTACGTCCTACACAATGTTGAAAATCATCTGAAGAGAGACAATGGTGCCACCAATGCGTGTGCAACATATGCGTACGCGGTACTACACGTCAGTGGCGTATTTAGGGGTAGGCCATTGGGTCAACACTCCCTGCCCCGCTGTGCCATTTTTTTTTTCAAATTAAATAATTTATATTGTTGTCACGATGCAAGGTTTATCGTAGCCTGTAGCCTACACATGGTTCTATGAGCGTGGGTAGCACCATCTGTCACACGCAGTTGGTATGCACGCATGTCGTACATCCGTACATGTACGGCACAGCCGTCTTCACACACTAATCACTGGCTGTCTTTCAGGGTGTGGTCCTAAGTAGGTTTTCCTAGGCCTAAGAACATTTTTTTTTCATAAAATGCTTGACTTACTACTGTGTAGTGCTTGTTGCGATACTTCAAAGTCGCACATTTCGGCAGTCACTCACAAATGTGAATTGCAAGTCGTAGGTGTGAGTTGCGCAGTAAGTAAGACGGGAGTACGCGCACGTGTACGTGTGTCTACAAATAGTTGATACCAAGCATGCATGTTGAACGTTTGTCATAGACTGAAACAAACCTTCAACCAGTGACCTACTGTGTTAAAATTGCGTTCAACAAAAATAAACGAATTACAATAGTATAAATATTTAAGTTTTACAACATTTTTGAACATAAATTTTACTTCAGAAGATATCATATACCTTACAGCACCAGGCATGCAAGGACACCGAGTTAGGTTATTAAAAAAAAAACCAAAGAGGGCACACGCTCCCCTAGTAGGCCTACCCCTCCTCCATGGTAGCGAACACAGAACCCCCCGTGAGATAAATCCTAGCTTCGCCTCTGCTACACGTGTGCATAGAAGATGTAACAAAATACATACAAGCTTTCCACGTGTTCCCCCAACGTGACCGTGTAAGCAAAATATGACGTCATATGAATTTGTCTTTAGGATCGAGTAAGTTTTACAGTGGCACAAGAATTTGTCAAGTGTTTGTAGATTAGTAATAAATGTTTAGTACGCATAACGGTCTACGGGGTAACACTTTTAAAAATAATTGAACAGGAAATTGCCAAACTTCTTGCCTGATATTGATGACCTGTAACAACCAAGCACATAACCAAGAGGGGGTGGAGCAGAAGGGGAAACCCCCTAACAAATTTTCGCTACCTAGAAAATCTAAAGTTGCGATTGCCTTGAAACAATTTTACACATCTCGCCCCTGGCAATATTTCGCTCACCCCCCTTACAAAAAAAGTGTGGCATGCCACATGTGAACACACGTAATCACGTGTGGCAGAGCATATGAAAATACATAAGGAAAAAAGTGTGGTTATGCGTGGTGACACATGTGGTATTGGAACCAATCCGACACACAGGACCACGCTTTTCCCCGCATGATTGTCACACCTTGAAATCTGGGTCAAAGTGGGGAAAGCGGTGTCAAAATGACACATGTGGCAAACCAGGGCAAAGTGTGGCACACAAGGCCAGTGAACGAGATCGAACTATTGAATTTACTTTACTCAGCACCACACTTCACCACACATCTCCACACTTTGCCTACTTTACCCCAGTTTGCCTCCTGTTACATGTGTCAAAGCGTGATTTTCGGTTTTCCATACATTACCTCATGTCCAAACTGTGAAAATGCTGGTCAATGCATGGCACTTTGGAAAAGTGTGTCAACTGTCTATTAATGACACACATTGTCACGCAAAAATTCACAGAAATTTCACGTTTCTCCACACCCCACCATAGTTTTGCACAGTTCGACACAGTACTTCACGTGTGGTATTGGAACGTTTGCCACACAATTTTTTTTTTTTTTGTAAGGCCCCTGGAAGCCATTCTGCCTCCTTCAGTGCCTTGCCTAGTTACTGGCCTGGTAACAACCTCAAAGGGGGTTCAACAAGTGACCAAGTAAGTTGGTATCCAACCATCTTAATAATTGGGTAAGATTGTAGGACATTATCTATTCGTTGGTAGTAACTGCATGGTGTTTTTTCCCAAGCGCGTTCAGATAAACTTTCTACCATGGCCGTAGGTCCAGGGACCCGCCTTAGGGCCCCTGGCGGGGTCCAGGGGCGAAGCTCCCGGAAGCTCCTGGGTTTAAATGTCTCAGAAGTGCCAGGAAGACTGCTTTAAGGGGTTATTTTCAGTGGTAATGTTCTTTGGTAGGCTATTGGTATATTCATGCATTTAGGAAATAGCCTACTATTTTGAGCACAAAACTCGTTGATAAGCTGCATTGGATTGAAATTTTACAAGAGCAACAATGTCCTGTTAAGCTTAAAAGGCAGGGATCAACACATAGGGTCATACCAGACAACTGGATTTTGAATTCGGAGATCATTGCAAGACCTGCAAGTTGGCTTGAGATCAGTGGCGTCGCCAGATATTTTGTGCTTGGGGGCCCATAGATGATGTCGTAATAATACCTCAGTTTCCCCAAGTCTGCTTAAATTACACCTTTATTTTTCATGCGTTCTTGCATTTGCATGCAGCAGTTTTGATTTTTCGTTTGTCACTACATAAAGGTGTCGTCCTGGGGAAGGGGTTTCCCCTCCCCCTTAAGAATTTTTTATTAATTTAAGGTCTTTTAGATGCAAAATGGTGCTATCTTTGGGATGTTTTTGGAACTGATCATATATGGCTGGCAAATGTCCATAATTTAGTGAATGCTAATTTTTGGTAAGGTAAAAGAGGAGAATATGTTGTCTATTAAGAGACAGATACGTTGTCAAAAAATCTCCTGAAGCCCCCTTCCTTCTGTCTATTTTACTGCCTTCTATTTCGGGAAGTTTTTAGACAAAAATATGTGCGTGGAGTCCACAGAAACATTCTTAAGTTATTACGAAATATGTCCTTTCCTTCATTGTGCATTGTGAAAGCTCATCTAAGGCTAGCAGATACCTGAATAGGACCTCCTGAAAGCTCTGCATTAATCATATCAATTTGGGGGGGGGGCAATTAAATAATGCGTATACGACCTGACATCCAAATGATAATATAGAGTACGACGACGAACAATTTACAACTATCGTATTTTTGCTACTGTTGAACTAAAATCCGGACGAACAGCTGCCAGCAATGGAAAATGAGACGGAGGGAGGGAATAGGTGCAGGGAGGTGATATTAGACCTCCCTGATAGATGTAGCAAAAGGGGTGAAGGACTAATAAGAGCGTTACAGAGTGCTGTCTTCGTCATAAGTGTATTAACGAACACCATCTATACCGATAATTGCTGAGCGCGAACTGGCGAAGCTCTGGTAAAATTTTTTGAAAAATGTATAACGGCAGATACGTACTTCCAACCTTCTACATCATGCTATATAGTACATTGAAAGATACCATATTGGTGCGAGGTTCCCCACAGATGTTTGGAGATGTATATCTGTTCTTCGGAAAGTGTCGTGATCAGAACAGTTTCGTGTATTATTACCTTAATAATGGTCATGACACGGAGTGTAAACAGTGACGAATAATATTTCCATTACAAATTACCTGCATTCAGACTCTACATCGAGATACTTTCAATTGCCCAACAAACCTACATGCCACTGCCATGAGCCAGTCGTTTACCTATTAATTCGAAAACTTTCAACATTTTGCTGCTGTGATTCTCCGAAAGTTGCTATCGGAAGATATTGATAATATGAGTGACACTAACGTAAGGTTGGAAGCACGCGGAGCACGCGAAAATTTTGATAGATTTCCAACGATTTGCTAAAATTCTGATAGTTTGAGAAACATTTGTCATAGAAAGTGAAGCGAGATTGAAAAAATTTCTTACGAAAATGAAGAATAAAATATACTTTCCATTATACACGTATCTGTAGACTGAAACATGGGGGGGGGGGGGGGGAGGGATGATAACATGGGCCATCTTCCCCTAGTCAAATGTTGGGGATATATCCCCCACCCCCACCCCCCGGATTTACGCCCATGCAACCAATGAAAGCAATTAGTTGTATTCTGGAAGAAAAGGCTGGCTCATAGTTTTTTTCTAACTTGTTACTGTTTAGTTGTGATATTTAACAAGGGTCGTGGACAAGAACACAGTAATATTTAGGGCAATAAGTAGTTCCTCCACCTTTTAATGATACCTAAGCTTAACCTTTCAAATCACGTGCTGGCACAGGAGTATCCCTGATCACGACGGCGGAGCTCCCACTTGGGACCTGTTCTATTCAGCCAGTCTAGAACGGGACCACTGTCGGGTGGTGTCAGTTAAGTCAAAGTTTGTCCCTTGGGGACGTTGTTACTCCTTCGGGGAGCAGAACTCCTTCGGGAGTATTGTTTGGTTTTCGCCCCTGGCTCTTCGCCAGAGAGTCAGGGGACTTTTGGAAAAAAAGCTATTTTCCTTGGACTGTACCTTCATGATTTGTCAAAAAACATAATTATTGCACATAAAATCAGAAAACCAAGGACTTACTTATTATATTACAAATCAAAAATACTGCCATGTGTTAGAAATAACCATGCATATGCTAGGATATAAGGGTATCATAATTCAGTTAAGGGTGACTGCATTTTCACTTACAAGTTTGACGGTGCAGCGTATCGTATGCTCTCAAAACTGTTACCCTGTATAACTATGTAGCTAATAAGATCGTATAAGCATCGCATAAGCTCCAAGGTTTACCGTTTCAATGATAATGTCCTTTCAAGTGCATGGGGGTAGAGTTCATGTTCACTTGTTTATAAATTGGTTCCTTGGAATTTACGATTTTGCAAACTGTACTAGACCTTTGGAATTCCACAGTTATATAAAGTTTGGACTTTCTTATCTTTTTAATGACCTCTTCAGCTGAGGGGAATATGTTATGACTGTTCCCTACGTACACCCTAGCTGAATTTTTTTTCAAAAGGAATCACATAGAGAAGTTCCTGATGACACCTTATCACCTTGTCTCTGTCTCACCAGGGATTTGCAACCCTGGTCTCACAAAAGTCTGTAAATCACTGTGGAGTGCATGAAGGTGCCACATAATATTTAATGTGGAGTAGTGGAGCCGAGAGATAACAAACGAGTTGCACAGAGGAGTGACTACAGACTATATCAGTAGGCTACTTCTGTTCTCAGGTGTTGGTGTTGGTCTCGCGGAAGTCATCGAGTCTTCAGACTTCTTGGTAAGACTACTTGATTTCTCAAGTGTATATACTACATTTTAGATTTTCAGATTTCCAGAGACCATTTTAATTACTCTATGTTTGATATAAATTTGTTTTCGTCTTTTAAATTTGTTAGTAACCTTTATATTGGATTAAATAAAGGAAACATTTAAAATATGGCCCAGGATTAAGCAGCATTATTTGCAAGCAGTATGTAAAATGCTAGTAGTACTTAACTCCCTGCCGCTGGTTTGAAGTTTGAAGTTCTTTGTTTACACGATAACAAACAACACTGATGCAAGATAATGTCGCAAGAATTTCGAAAAGTAACGTGGTAGAGATCCCAGCCATTCCTAAGTATGGCCAGCGGCGTATCTGAGTTCACTTGTGGGGGAGGGGGGGGGGGTAGGCAAAAGAGCATATTTTCCGGTGAAAACTCTACCAACCCGCTGAAGCCCGCACACAGGCATATTTGGCTGGGGGTGGGAGGAATGGGACATTACTGATCTGTGACCTTGGGGAGGGGTCATCTTTTCATTTAGTAGTTGCTATTGTCCCACTTGATAACTTTCCCTCATACAATCATAAGAGCCTCTACTTTACTGAGGATTGTGGGCGACTATACTGATTCTCTGGAGAACGGTATCAGTGCTGTACATACGGTATCATCGGTGTGTTATATGTTACAGATGAAACGATGGGAAATGCTGAAAAAGAACTGTTAAGAACTTTTCTCTGCATTAATCAGGCGGACATTCATCGGAATGTATGAAACTTGTAACTTTAACGGATTTTAGGAAAAGAGACAGAACTTGTCAGTCTCACTGATTTGAAGCTCAATAAACTCCTTCCCTTTCACTCATTTCTTGTCCTTTTCTCTCTGTTTTTCCCTTTCTTTTTTCCTTAATTTGCCAAGTTTTTCCATCCCGGTTGTTTGGGCTGATCTTCCCGGTCGGAACCGTCAGGAGACACTTAACCCCCTGCCCCCCCGGCAGATACGCTACTGCTGTAAGCGTTGCCCATGTACGTCCGGCGTGTGCGTGCTTGAGATAATTGACGGGTTAAAGCACATTTGCCAGCGAGCTTAAGCTTGGTCCTACATGAAAAATTGACGGGCAAATTGTGACAGCAGTTATTGACGCTAACTGTTGGTTGGATCGATGTACGAAATTGGAACGTAGCCTTACTTGGTTCTTTCACCATACAATATACTGACGGATCCATCAGGTCACTAAAACCAAATCATGATTCTCAGCGGACACGCAAATTTTATGTGTGAAACGTATCGTAATCCTTGAAACCTTTGGTTTTTGATTTATGTGTTAAAAGGAAATCGAAGATAACATATGCACATGACATCGGTATATAAATCCATAAAAGGTGGATTTGGCAAGTCCCATTCGTGTTAATTACAACCAGCAGGTGCTCCTGCAGGTGGTATAGTAATAGTTATGTCAATTACCAGAGAGGCATACAGAAGAGCGCTTGGGCTTTCTGGTAGCCGCAGCGGCATCTAGTACTGTGGTCTCACGTACCTCGCGCTCGGGGTAACACCGTGTTACCCCGAGCGCGAGTAACGTGAGAACACGGGTTTACTCGGTGTCGGTGTTTAAATTTCGATCCACCTCCGAACGGAGGGTTCTGCGGTTTTAAACACCGTGTTTGTGTAATCAACCATAAACCACAGGTACAGAGCTGCGTGACCTCCACTTTCTCATCAGCGATGTACACACTGAACAGACCAGTATTGCAGTAAATAAACTACTGCTAGTTGCTCCGTGGCGAAACTTTGCTTGAGATTCATTACTATTTGCTTTGGAGAAGGCAAATTATTCTAGATCGGTTTTTCATAACTTTCTACCTACTTCTAAATGCAGGTCCATGGACTCGAACTAAGCTATATAAACAAGGAAAGCTTACGGTAGGTAGTACTGATGTTTCTCGCAAGCAAGAGCAATGCAAGACCAAGATCAATTTGGATGAAGCTGGGTACATCGACAGTGTCTGAAACGATGAGGGCAAATTTCAGATATTGCACTTAGGCTAGACCGTTAAAGCAGAATTCTAGCAGCATAGGCTAGTGCCTTGAGTTGATATGAGTAAGAGTAGCCTTATTTCTACCAGTCAATGGTGTTTTCATTTCCCGCTGTAGCCTGTAAATAATGATTTACCTTCGCTAACAATTTGGAGATAACCAAGAAAAATATTCCCGCGACACATTTTGACTTCCGTCACAACCCAATCATCTCAACCCGGGGTACATGAGAACACACGCTAAAAATCACGGTGTGAACCTGCGGTTTTACCTTGGTATAAACACGGGGTAACACCAGAAAACACGGGGTACGTGAGACCATGCCTTAGGGCCTATATACGCTAAAGAAAGTCTTCTGGGAATGTCACCTGTCAGGGCAGGACCTGTAGTCACGTAATTACAAAAGTTTCAAATGAAATGTGTGGCTGGCCTATTAAAACTTTAACAGAATACATTCAGTCGCAGAGGTTGCAGGTTCGGTCAGATGGAGGGTGGACTTTAGGGGAGCTTTTTAGCAAGTAGATACCTAATAAATCGACACTACTACGCCAGCGGTTCTCAACCCTTTCTTTTTGATTTCATACTAGGTTGGTAAGTTTTCCCCATTCTTTCCTCAAATATAGGCTATTTACGAAAACTTACCATGTATTTTTGCCAATCATTGTCTTTCACATACAATAATGAAGGCGAAAAAATTCAATGAGCTAAATATACATGTAACTTTTGGGTGCGGGTCGATCTACGATTTCGAAAAATGTCGTTGGGGTTAGTGACTCACTCTGTAAGAAGAATATTAAAGGCAAAAAGCCCGAAGGAGGGCTGAGGGCCTTCCCAGGGAAATAACTTGACATAAGACACTATTTGCGCCTATTTCTGAGATTTGGCAATCACGGTAATTACACAAGGAAACATTTTATGAAATCGTATATCATCATAACGTGTGAATAGGCTGCCCTGAAATGTTGGCAGCAATGGCGGAGCTACGGCATTTGGCCAGAAGGGGCGGGAATGACATGTAGGGGTGCTTCAAAGTGGTATATACCCTATGCTTAAATACGGTAAAAACCTAAAAAGGGCTCCGACAGGCGATTTGAGTCCGTCGGGGGGGGGGGTCCCTCCTGACTATATATATGGACGCTCCGCCACTGGTTGGCAGGCCCACCATCCATGTGGACAGGAGAGCGGGCCCTAATGGGAAGTTTTACCTCTAGGAAGTTATTAGACAAAAAATTGCTGTCACTTTATATGTCTTAGCGTATCTTAAAAATCTCGCTCAACTGTGGAAGGCTATCCCACTTCTCCTCAACACCTTGTCTAACCGGCATGGACTTTGGTATGTATTTGCCAGTATAACTATGATCACATATTGTCAAAATGGCACAGACGGGAGGGGTGGAGTCCTCTCTTCAGGAAATGTTGAAACTAAAGACTGTTAGATGTGAAATTCTTGCTTATGGAAATTAAAGTAATTACTAAATATGCATACTTCATAGGCCATGTGCACTTTTAATTATTTGGAAGTGTCCAGTGACTACCTATTGGCCGAGAGATCACCTACGTGTCAATATGAACAAGACAAAAAGAGGAGGCCCTTCATAGATCGGAACCCAATATTCCTTACGTAATCACACTCATTCCCGTTCCTCCTTCTCAATTGACCTCAAGGTTTTTGGACCCGACTGAGAAGCACTGACGTAATCGAAACGCCACCATCATGGTAAACCCTAAGTAGATTGGGGGATAAAAGTAGCTCTTGTGTCGTTGGAAATGGACCTCCCCACTTCGTTAAGTGTAGATATCCCCTTTTGAGTATTTTATTAATAGGGCCCCAAAGATAACAAAATTAGATCCCGCTAATTAAAATAATGTCAATAATACAGTGAATATGCAACAGCACGAACACTCCTTTCCGGCACTTATGCAACGCAATTGCCAGTATCAATACAATAGTAAGCATACGACAAGTTTATCATGCATCATTAACCACATGACATGCCTGTTGCTATAGCTTCCTTGGTACATCTTTTCAGTAATTTCGAATTCACAAAATATCTTACCTTATAACATTACAAGTTTAGAGAACTGAGACTGGTGCTGCAGAGTCTATATTCCGGAAGGTAAAATCGGGTCAGGAATTCCGTTTTAACTCAGTCAGAACTCAGGAGCAGATTTGAGAGCTGAGCCAAAAAGGATACTCATTTAAGGAAATTTTTGGGGCCCCCTAAAAGTCAAAACATCGGGTCCCGTAACCTACAGATTGATTACTGGGTGAATCCGACCCTAGTACTGTTGTTATGGCGTAGGAGGCGGGGGATGGGGGCTGCAGCCTCCACCCAAATATTTTTGTGAAAATTCGGGCAATATGCTGAGAATGTTTCAGGCACCTACTGCAAGAAAAATAAAGCAATAATGTAGCTAAAGATAATCAATAGTTTAAAAAACTTCCTTGGTTATTAAAATAAAGTTCTGATTTGGATGCACCAGCACCTGTATATTCGGAATTAATTTACCAGTTAATGGTTAAACTTGTATTATGTTTTTCAGTGGTGAAAGGCCATTTTGGCCAGCAAAAAGGGCATAATTTATTTTCTTGGCTGTCTCATTTGCCCGAATGGATCCACTATTTTTGCCCGAATTGGGAGGGCATATGCCCGTCTTCCACACATATCGACTATGTATTGGTGTACATAGGATGCGCATAGTGACCACAAAACCCCACCACGATGCGATTTTAGTACCTAAAATTACGTAAATTTGTTAACACAAATATACTTCAAAGGTAGAGTATATGGCACCCGATTGCATGCAAGGACACATAAATTTTCAGGGAATTTTCAAAGGGGTGGGACACCCCCTCCCCTTAGACCTCCCTAGGCCGGCGATCACACAACATAATGCATGCCCCCACCTTCAAGAGAAATCTGGCTGCGCCACTGATTATTTTCATTATTATTGTAGCGACTTCCCCCAAAATTATAATCAACATGGAAGGATAGTAACACGGCAAATGATTGTATGTAATTGGCATGCGGTGGGATAAACCGATGAATGCCTACATAATATGTAAATCAACATGTTGAAACGCGCTTGGGAATTTTTTGGTTATATTTTTCGGGCGTCCTTACAGCCCCCCCCCCCTACAAATTAACCTGGGCTCCTACGCCCATGGTACTAACTAACGAGACCTACCCACTCAGCTCATTTTCCCCAGTAGGACGCCACCTGTCATCGTGTCTGGAAGAGAACAATGAACATGTAAAGAGACACATGCCGAGGTGCCATGCCTAGGTACCAGTGTTGTAATGACCCGAGTCACTGACTCGACTCGAGTCGGACTCGAGTCACGATTTTTGATGACTCGACTCGAGTCTGTTGGGTCAAAAGACTCGACTCGACTCGAAACAGAAGTTTGAGGAAGTGCAAAGGCCTCGACTCGACTCTAGTCAGTATGGGGAAGAGACTCGACTCGACTCGAGTCATCACTATGCTCAGTATGCTGGATGACTCGACTCGACTCGACTCGAGTCTCTTCTTCTCACAATGACTCGAGTCAAACATATTGGCAGCCAAAAATATAAAAAAAATATCCGACTTTTGCACTAGCCGATAATATACACAATACAGTTGTATGCAGCGGTTTCACCTGCCGGTAACGTGTTTACATGTATATTTTGCTTCATGAATACTTTTATCGAAACCTGGTGGTGTGGCATCAACATGAGTTTCTGACAGATTTCTTAATGCAAAAATAGAAACGACCTGTGATCCTTAAAAAGGGAAAGAAAAAAAAAACTTGATGACTAACTTAAGTGAATTGGAGGGTGAAAGTAAAAGAGTAAACAAATCTGTATGGTATAGTTCATCATAACTTGACACTCGTTGATATATAGACATGGCCGTCCGGAGGGGGGCAAGGGGGCACTTGCCCCCCCCCCCGGAAAATCAAGAACTTGAAGAAAAAAATAACATAAACATTTTTTATGATATCGCAAGAAAATTTCCAGAACATGAGCTTTCAAAATAGAAGATGATTAGATGCAACTCACAAGGCCTGGGAAGTGCCATTTTCAGCGATCTGGGAGGCATTTCGGCCCAAATTTTCTTGGCGCTTTGCGCCAAACTACGATGACTCTACGCTTAGATAGTTTGCCTACAGGTTTCGCCCCCACCTGGAAAATTCCTTGGCTATACCTGTAAAAAGGCGCCAACATTTAACAATTAAGCTATCAGTTTTCTGCGAGTAAAAGTTTCCCCTGATTTGATCCATTAAAAGTTTTGCCCCCTCTAATTTTTTTCTGCGGACGTATGTATGTAGCCCCCCCCCCCCCCCACCCCCCCCCCCCCCCACCCCCCCCCCCCCCCACCCCCCCCCCCCCCCACCCCCCCCCCCCCCCACCCCCCCCCCCCCCCACCCCCCCCCCCCCCCACCCCCCCCCCCCCCCACCCCCCCCCCCCCCCACCCCCCCCCCCCCCCACCCCCCCCCCCCCCCACCCCCCCCCCCCCCCACCCCCCCCCCCCCCCACCCCCCCCCCAATCAGGGGAAATTTTTACTCCCACAAAAGAGCTTAATTGCTAAATGTTGGCCCCCTTTACAGGGGTATAGCCAGGAATTTGCCAGGTGGGAAGAAACCTGTAGGCAAACTATCTAAGCGTAGCGCCAAGAAAATTTTGGCCAAAATGCCTCCCAGGCCTTGTGAGTAGAATCTAATCATTTTCTATTTTGAAAGCTCATGTTCTGTTAATTTTCTAGCGATATCATAAAAAAATGTTGCTTTTTCTTCAAGTTTTTGATATTCCAGGGGGAAGTGCCCCCTTGCCCTCCTCCGGACGGCCACGTCTATATGTCTACGAGTTATGATGAATTCTACCATACAGATTTGTTTACTCTTTTACTTTCACTCTCCAATTCACTAAAATTTGTCATCAAGTTTTTTGTTTCTTTCCTTTTTTAAGGATCACTGGTCGTTTCTGTTTTTGCATCCAGGAATCTGTCAGAAACTCATGTTGATGCCACACCACCAGGTTTCATTAAAAGTATTCATGATGCCAACTATACATGTAAACAGGTGCATACAACTGTATTGTGTGTATTATCAGCTAGTGCAAAAGTCGGATATTTTTAATTTTTGGTTGCCAATATATTTGACTTGAGTCATTGTGACAAAAGACTCGAGTCGAGTCGAGTCATCCAGCATAGTGACTCGAGTAGAGTCGAGTCTCTTCCACATACTGACTCGAGTCGAGTCCAGCCCTTTGCACTTCCTGAAACTTCTGATTCGAGTCGAGTCGAGTCCTTTGACCAAACTGACTCGAGTCGAGTTGAGTCATCAAAAATCGTGACTCGAGTCCGACTCGAGTCGAGTCAGTGACTCGAGTCATTACAACACACCCAGGCATGGTACCTAGGCATGTTTCTCTCTAGATGTTCATTGTTCTCTTCCAGTTACGACGACAGGTGGCGTCCTACTGGGAAAAAGCCTAAGAGTATTCATTGACTAGAGACCAAGGTCTAAATGGCGGAACGTCCGACCATGGAGGCCACAGAAGGTACGAATTTGCAGTGTCTCGACCAACCAGTCGTTTCTTCCTTGCTTATACTTTCTCTAGTTAGTTAGTTAGTTAGTTAGTTAGTTGGTTAGTTAGTTAGTTAGTTAGATAGTTAGTTAGTTAGTTAGTTAGTTAGTTAGTTAGTTAGTTAGTTAGTTAGTTAGTTAGTTAGTTAGTTAGTTAGTTAGTTAGTTAGTTAGTTAGTTAGTTAGTTAGTTAGTTAGTTAGTTAGTTAGTTAGTTAGTTAGTTAGATAATATTTAACGACACACCAACACGAATGTGTTACACAGTGTCAACCAGATAAATTCGTTTCAAGTCCTCCCCTTTAGTCGCCTCTTACGACAGGCGGGGAATACCGTGGGCATATTCTACAACCCCCAGCCCACAGGGGGCTATACTTTCTCTAACACTCGTGCCTAACACTCGTGCTATTTATAGGGCTTGCCTGCGTATGCTGTGCACAGAATTAATTAACCTCAACATACGCCGTATCGCGTCTCATAATCATACAGAAATATAGGCGCTTTTGAAATACAGCGCTTTAGTGCGCTCACAAACTTTATCAGGTTATCTGCAGCGCGTCGACCCGCTGTACATAGCCAGTGATATGCAGCGCGTCGACGCGCTTTACATTAGCTTGTTATGTGTAGCGCGTCGACGCGCTGTAGCAGGATGTTTGTGCGTGCACACTCGCGCGTCCTTAACAAAACAAAAATACGTGTGTCTATGAAAACTGAAGTACGCGCTCACGAGCGCGCTCTGTTTTGCCACTACATACAAGTCATAGCAATAGTTGCGTTTGCGTTCAAATTTGCTCGGCGTATAGTTTGATCTTACAAGCAGTTGTCAACTCAGTCAGTGTGAAATTCTGTATGTTTGGCGTTTTAGATATTTAGCCTAGGATTTGTAGTTCAAGGAGACACGCAAAGGTAAGTGCCTATTATCTATTCCAGTGTATATTATCCATGATAGACGAAGCTTCCATTCGTTATCGTCGCCTAGGGTTTCGTAGTAAATCCTGTTGCTAAGGTAACGTTTTGTTATCTAAGCGTTACATTAGCGCTGTATGCGTTAGTAATGTGTCAAACATAGACAGAAGTTGACGTTAAGGATTGCACAGTCTATGCGTAAGCGAGGCGGTTCAGTAGGCAACTCGGTATCTCTTACCTTCGCTTTGCGACTCTGAAAGTTGAAAATAAATCTCAGATATAGGCGACATGCCACTAATTTGCAGCTCTCCAACTATTACATAATCAAACTAAAGGTAAAATAGTGCTCCTACAGCAACAAAAGTACTGCTGTTCATTTACTCTTCGGGAATTGCGAGGGAGAATTTAAGTTACGAAAAGCACTAAAATGTTGTCGCCATGTTTCGCCCACTAGATGCGCACAGCGCAACGACTGATCGTCGGAGACTAAACCATTTTGTACCTTGCTCTTGCTTTCAAATTGGCCAAAATTTTGTACAGGGCATGTATTAGACCTTGGTCTCTAGTCTATAAATACTCTTAGGAAAAAGCAAAGATATTCTAAGCATAGATTCCAAACTTAAAATGGCCCGTTGACTCCCCATGGAACCCAATATATCGGGGCCGAAATGCTGATCACTGTTCAGTCGTTTTTACAAAGTACAGAGAAATGAATGTCTTACAAAAGTGTTAATACTTGTTATTTCGAAACACTGTAAATGTAAGAAGCATCACTCCTCAATACTACATTCTACTTACAAGAATTTTACTTCTTACTGACGGCAAAAGTACACTTGATCATGAACGCACAATGACTGGTTTAAAGTTCATAGACTTATTCGCCTATATTCATTGGTCAGTTTCTATGGTATCTTTAAGTAACGCTCTTTATAAGCGCGTTTAATTTTTTAAGCGCTCACAGAGGAAAATAAACTAGCGCGTTTGTTTTCCGAGCGCGCAGAAGTGTGCGTCAAGAATTCCGGATAATACACAGATAAAATTATTCTGCGCGTATAGAACGAGTTGTAAAAGTGCACCCGCGCTAACCTCTTTGAACAGTGGAATTTTCTGTAACGCGTTCTTATTTTTGTACGCAGATCACAGAGCAGAACGACGCGCATGTCAAATTTACGCTTTCGCCCCGATATTTGCGTTTCCATGAAGAGTCACTGAGCGTAACAGTGTAGGTATAGAGCTTATGCACGTGACGTCAGCGCGTTTCAATTTGGCTTACTGGATGGAACTGCCATACGTAGTAGGTGTGTTAAAGATACGCGCTCACGACAGCACCTTAGTAACAATTGTTGCACAATGTACGCCTGGATGGAAAAATAGAGAAACGTGACGTAGGTGCATAAGCTCTATAGGAGTTTGGAATCTATGCTCATAATATCTTTAGGAAAATGAGCTGAGAGGGTAGGCCACGTAAAAGTACTGGGGTACCCTAGAGTTAGTACCATGGGCGGAGGAGCCCAAGTTATTTTGGGGGAGGGGCTGTAACGACTTGCCCGATAAATATAGCCAGAAAATTCAGCGCACTCCACGCGCGTTTCAACATGTTAATGTACATATTATATAGACATACATCGGTTTATCACACCGCATGCCAATTACATACAATCATTTACCGTGTTACTACCTTCCATGTTGATTATAATTTTGAGGGAAGTCGTTACAATAATAATGAAAATAATCAGTAGCGCAGCCAGATATTTCTCATGAAGATGGGGGCATGCATTATGTTGTGTGATCGCCAGCCTGGATAAGTCTAAGGGTAGGGGTTGTCCCCCTCCCCTTTGAAAATCCCCGGAAAAAATTAGTGTCCTTGCATGCAATCGGGTGCCATATATGCTACCTTTGAAGTATATTTGTGTTAACAAATTTACGTATTTTAGGTACAAAAAATCGGCATCAGTGAGGGGGGTTTTATGGCCCAATGGCCTCCTAAATACACCACTAACATAGGCGTAAAATGTGGGGGAAGAAGGGGCATATACCCTCCCAATTCGGGCAAAAATAGTGGATCCATTCGGGCAAATGAGACAGCCAAGAAAATAAATTATGCCCTTTTGCTGGCCAAAATCGCCTTTGACCAGAAATAATCATAATACAAGCTTAAGTTTAACCATTAACTGGTAAATTAATACCGAATATACAGGTGCTGGTGCATCCAAATCAGAACTTTATTTTAATAACCAAGGAAGTTTTTTAAACTATTGATTATCTTTAGCTACATTATTGCTTTATTTTTCTTGCAGTAGGTGCCTGAAAAATTCTCAGCATATTGCCCGAATTTTCACAAAAATATTTGGGTGGAGGCTGCAGCCCCCATTCCCAGCCTCCTACGCCATAACAACAGTACTAGGGTCGGATTCACCCAGTAATCAATCTGTAGGTTGCGGGACCCTATGTTTTGACTTTTAGGGGGCCCCAAAAATTTCCTTAAATGAGTATCCTTTTTGGCTCAGCTCTCACATCTGCTCCTGAGTTTTGACTGAGTTAAAACAGAATTTCTGACCCGATTCTACCTTCCAAACTATAGACTCTGCAGCACCAGTCTCAGTTTTCTAAACTTGTAATGTTATAAGGTAAGATATTTTGTGAATTCGATATTACTGAAAAGATGTATCAAGGAAGCTATAGCAACAGGCATGTCGTGTGGTTAATAATGCATGATAAACTTGTCGTATGCTTACTATTGTATCGATACTGGCAAATGCGTTGCATAAGTGCCGGAGAGGAGTGTTCGTGCTGTTGCATATTCACTGTATTATTGACATGCTTTTAAAATTAGCGTGATCTAATTTTGTTATCTTTGAGGCCCTATAAACAAAATACTCAAAAGACGGTCATTATCTGCACTTAACGAAGTGGGGAGGTCCATTTGCGACGACACAGGAGCTACTTTTATCCCCCAATTTACTTATAAAGTTTACCATGATGGTGGCGTTTCGATTAGATCAGTGCTTCTCAGTCGGGTCCCCAAAACCTTGGGGTCAATTGAGAAGGAGGAACGGGAATGAGTGTGATTGTGTAAGGAATATTGGGTTCCGATCTATGAAGGGCCTCCTCTTTTTGTCTTGTTCATATTGACACGTAGGTGATCTCTCGGCCAATAGGTAGTCACTTGACACTTCCAAATAATTGCAAGTGCACATGACCTATGAAATATGCATATTTAGTAATTATTTTAATTTCCATAAACAAGAATTTCACATCTAACAGTCTTTAGTTTCAACATTTCCTGAAGAGAGGACTCCACACCTCCCGTCTGTGCCATTTTGAACAATATGTGGTCATAGTTATACTGGCAAATAAATACCAAAGTCCATGCCGGTAGGTAGACAAGGTGTTGAGGAGAAGTGGGATAGCCTTCTACGATTGAGAGAGATTTTTAAGATATGTTTAAGACATATAAAGTGATAGCAGTTTTTGGTCTAATAACTTCCTAGAGGTAAAACTTTCTATTAGGGCCCGCTTTCCTGCCCACATGGATGGTGGACCTGCCAACCAGTGGCGGAGCGTCCATATAGTCAGGAGGGACCTCCCCCCCCCCTTGACGGACTAAAATCGCCCGTGTTGGAGCCCTTTTTAGGTTTTTACCGTATTTAAGCATGGGGTATATACCACTTCAAAACACCCCTACAGGTTATTCTCGCCCCCTCTGACCGAATTCCGTAGGTCCGCCACTGCTGGCAACATTTCAGGGCAGCCTATTCACACGTTATGATGATATACGATTTCATAAATTGTTTCCTTGTGTAATTATCGTCACGGTGAATGCCAAATCTCAGAAATAGGCGCAAATAGTGTCTTATGTCAACATTTCCCTGGGAAGACCTCCACCCCTCCTTCGGGCTTTTTGCCTTTAATCTTCTTTCTTACAGAGTGAGCCACTAACCCCAACGACGTTTTTCGAAATCGTAGATCGACCCGCACCCACATGTTACATAAACAATAGCTCATTGAAGTTTTTCGCCTTCATTCTTGTATGTGAAAGACAATGATTGGCAAAAATACATGGTAAGTTTTTGCGATCTATTTGAAGAAAGAATGGGGAAAACGTTCCAACCAAGTATAAAATCAAAAAGGAAAAGTTGAGAATGGCTGGCGTAGTAGTGTCGATTCATTAGGTAGCTACGTGCTAAAAGGCTCCCCTAAAGTCCCCCCCCCCCTCCCCATCTGACCGAACCTGCCACCTCTGCGACTGGATGCATTCTGTAAGGCTAAAATTTTAAATAGCTAGACATTTCATTTGAAATTTTTGTACCTACGTGACTACAGGTCCTGCCAGGACAGGTGAAATTCCCAGCAGAACGCTGTAGATTTTCTTGAGCATATAGGCCCTAGATGTCATATGCTGCGGCTACCACCAGAATTCCCAACCCTCTTCTGTATGCCTGTCTGGGTATTGACGTAACTATTACTATACCACCTGCTGGTTGTAATTAACACGAATGGGACTTAAGTTGCCAAAACCACCTTTTATGGATTTTTATACCGATGTCATGTGCATATGTTATGTTTCATTTCCTGTTTAACACATAAATCAAAAGCCAAAGGTTTCAAGGATTACGATACCTTTCACACAGATAAAATTTGCTTGTCCGCTGAGAATCATGATTTGGTTTGGTGACATGATGGATCGCTGAGTATACATGGTGAAGGAACCAGCTAATACGACTACGTTCCAATTTCGTACATTGATCCAACCAACAATTCGCTTCAATAACTGCTGTCATAATTTGTCCGTCAATTCTCCATGTACTGTAGGACTAAGCTCCCTGACAAATGCGCTTGAACCCGTCAAGTCTTTCAAACACGCACACGCAAAGACATGCGCGAAGCCTACAGCAGGTGCCCCCTGACGGTTTCGACAGGGAAGATCAGCCCAAACAACCGGGATGGAAAAAGGGCAAATTAAGGAAAGAAAAAAAGAGAGAAACTGAGAGAAAGGGACAAGAAATGAGTGAAAGGGAAGGAGTTTATTTAGTTTCAGATCAGAGAGACTGACAAGTTCTGCCTCTTTTTCCTAAAATCCGTTAAAGTTACAAGTTAAAACATTTCATTCCGATGAATGCCCGTCGGATTAATGCAGCAAAAAGTTCTTAACGGTTCTTTATTCAGCAATTCCCATCGTTTCATCTGTAAGTGTAACATAACACACCGATGATACCGTATGTACAGCACTGATACCGTTCTCTAGAGAATTAGAAGTAGTCGCCCACTTTTCTGAATGAAAGGTACTAATTAAGCTACATGCGAGCGGCCAGCCTAGTATAGTGAATTCCCAGGTTGGATAAGGACAATCTCGTTTTCCAGGAAATCACAATATCGTTTGAAAATGGAAGAGGGGCGCAAATTAGGTTTAGTTACTTTAGGTTTTATATACTAAAAGACACTCAGAAGCTTTTATTGCCAGAAATTCCTATCCTCGTTTCTAGAACACTACGATTTCCGTCAGGCGTCACGCCTGTTCATCAAATCTGTCCTTTGTGAAGCGTACCAGGTAACCAAAAAAATTAAATTGACCACAAATTTCGGTCCTTTAAAGGTGTGTAAAAAACCTAAATGCCAGAGTTTCACCTCCATGGCCCCCATCAGGGCTTTATTCCAACATACATAGCAGCAATTTGTTATTTAGGAGAAATATGCACTGTATATATCCAGTGATATTTTCACTGTGCAAACTAACACGAACATCGATCGAGCTCACAGTTGATAGTCTCAACAGCTCGATGGTCTCAAATATCCTGCCGAGAAAACGCGATATCAATTAGCAATAATTTTCTCCACCACTCCACCTACACTAGGTCTCTTTTTTCGACAAAGCCGATCGGTTATTAATCTCAATCTTCAGTAAAGTAGAGGCTCATGATTGTATGAGGGAAAGCTATTAAGTGGGACAATAGCTACTACTAAATGAAAAGATGACCCCTCCCCGAGGTCACAGATCAGTAATGTCCCATCCCCCCCCCCCCAGCCAAATATGTCTGTGTGCAGGCTTGAGCGGGTTTGTAGAGTTTTCACCGGGAAATATGCTTTTTAGCCCCCCTACAAGTGACCTAAGATACACCGCTGGCCATAACTTAGGAATGGCTGGGGTCTCCACCACGTTCAACTTTTCGAAATTCTTGCGATATTGTCTTGCATGTTGTTTGTTATTGTGGATACAAAGAACTTCAAACTTCAAACCAACAGGGAGTTAAGTACTACCAGCATTTTACATACTGCTTACAAAAAATATTGCCTAATCCTGGGCCATATTTAAAATGTTCCCTTTATTTAATCCAATATAAAGGTTACTAACAAATTTAAAAGACGAAAACAAAGTTACATCAAACATAGATTTAATTAAAATTGTATGATTCTGGAAATATGAAAATCTAAAATGGAGTATATACACTGAGAAATCAAGTCGTCTTACCAAGTAGTCTGAAGACTCGATGACTTCCGCGAGACCAACACCTGAGAATAGATATAGCCTACTGATATAGTCTGTAGTCACTCCTCTATGCAACTCGTTTATTATCTCTGGGCTCCACTACTCCACATTAAATATTATATGACATCTTCATGCACTTCACAGTGATTTACAGACTTTTGTAAGACCAGGGTTGCAAATCCCTGGTGAGACAGAGACAAGGTGATAAGGTGTCATCAGCAACTTCTCGATGTGATTCCTTTTGAAGAAAATTTCAGTTAAGGTATACGTAGGGAACAGTCATAACATACTCCCCTCAGCTGAAGAAGTCATTAGCAAGATAAGAAAGTCCAAACTTTATATAACTGTGGAATTCCAAAGGTCTAGTACAGTTTGAAAAATCGTAAATTCCAAGGAACCAATTTATAAACAAGTGAACATGAACTCTACCCCCATGCACTTGAAAGGACATTATCAGTAAAACGGTAAACCCTGGAGCTTGTGCGATGGTTATACGATCTTATTAGCTCATAGTTATACAGGGTGACATTTTCGAAAGCCGCTACGATACGCTGCCACGTCAAACTTGTAGGTGAAAATGCAGTCACCCTAAACTGAATTATGATACCCTTGTATCCTAGCATATGCATGGTTATTTCTACACACATGGTAATATTTTTGATATTACAATATGATAAGTAAGTCCTTGGTTTTCTGTAATATGTGCAATAGTTATGTTTTTTGACAAATCATGAAGGTACAGTCAAAGGGAAAAAGCACGTGATTTGAATGGCTAAGCTTATGTATCATTAAAAGGTCGAGGAACTACTTATTCCCCTAAATATTACTGTGTTCTTGTCCACGACCCTTGTTAAATATCACAACTAAAACAGTAATAAGTTAGAAAAAACTATGAGCCAGCCTTTTCTTCCAAAATATAACTTGCTTTCATTGCTTGTGAAGAAGCAACACGACAGTGAATATTATTCCAGTCCAGACCCAAATATACTTTTGATATATCAAAGAAAATTTAATCTAAGCATTCTAGTGAAACATTCTTTCATTCTATCTTCAGTTGTTGAAATGCAATATCAGCATCTTACTTTCTAGCAAAAGTGAACTTGATGCAAACAGGTATGATGTCATAACTTTACATGGAGTCTATACTGCCCTTACCACTCTCAAGGTGCCATTGAATAATTTTAACAAGCACAAAGGACAACAACGATAAAGTAAACGATATACTGTGACCCGCGAAGCTTTTGTGATGAAAACTCTGGCCTACCAGTAAAAATACTTAAGACCCCTGGTCTTTATCGTATCACACAAAAAGATTGACTGAAAGGCAGTGTAAAAAAATGATCATTTGCTAATTCTTATTCTTAGTGTACGTACTTCCGGGGGGGGGGGGGACTCGGACTTGGACTCGTATACCAGTGACTCAGACTCGGACTCGGCAGGTGAAGACTCGAAGACTCGGACTCGGACTCGGACTCGGAAGGTGGGAACCGGGTTACAGCACTGGCAACAAGGTACTTAACCTTCCACATTTCACTGCGCATAGGGAACTGCAGTCTACTCACAACGAGGACAACATTCTCATTCATAGTCCCCGAAAAAATCTTGTCAATGAAGAAAATCGTAGTGAGAAGTATCTCACCGGACACGCTCCCCCAAATTATATCCCACTGGACGAGAAAATGGGTCATTATGTCAGAGAAGACAAAAACGCAGGTGTACGTCAGGGTCATGTGGACATTTTGCACTACTTTTTAGTCCATTGGGGATTTTCTGCACTAAGTTTCTGTCCGGGGAGACAGAGGGACTATTTGCACTTTTACAGCGCCACCATAAGTGGCCTTTAATTTACCGAGAAGAAATTGCCAAAACTGCTTTTAATATTCCCGGAAATGGCACTTTCCGTACCTTACAAGTTGCATCTAAATAATTTAAAAATGTAGGAAATTTGTACAGATCAGTGTTATTGAACATTTCGGGAAGGGCCAGGCATCCCCTGCTGCTTCCTGCTACCTACAGTCATGGTAGGAAGTTTATCCAAACACGCTTGGAAAAAACACCATACAGTTACTACCAACGAATAGATTATGCCTTACAATCTTACCTAATTATTAAGATGATTGGATACCAACTTACTTGGTCACTTGTTGAACCCCCTTTGAGGTTACCAGGCCAGTAACTATAGGCAAGGCACTGAAGGGGGCAGAATGCCTTCCAGGGGGTGGACGAAATATTGCCAGGGGAGAGATGTGTAAAATTGTCTCAAGGCAATCGCAACTTGAGATTTTCGAGGGAGCGAAAATTTGTTCGGGGGCTTCTCTTTCTGCTCCACCCCCTCTTGATTATTTGCTTGGTTGTTATAGGCTATCAATACCAGGCAAGAAGTTTGGCAATCTCCTGTTCAATTATTTTTAAAAGTGTTACCCCGTAGGCCGTTATGAGTACTAAACTTTTATTACTAACCTACAAACACTTGACAAATTCTTGTGCCACTGTAAAACTTACTCGATTTCTAAAGGCAAATTTCACATGACGTCATATTTTGCTTACACGGTCACGTTGGGGGAACACGTGGAAAGGTTGTATGTATTTTGTTACTTCTTCCATGCACACGTGTAGCAGAGGCGAAGCTAGGATTTCGCTAGGGGTTCTGTGTTCGCTGCCATGGAGGAGGGGTAGGCTTACTAGGGGAGCAGGTGCCCTCTTTGTTTTTTTTTTTAATAACCTAACTCGGTGTCCTTGCATGCCTGGTGCTGTAAGGTATATAATATCTTCTGAAGTAAAATTTATGTTCAAAAATGTTGTAAAACTTAAATATTTATACTATTGTAATTCGCTTATTTTTGTTGAACGCAATTTTAACACAGTAGGTCACAGGTTGAAGGTTTGTTTCAGTCTATGACAAACATTCACCATGCATGCATGGTATCAACTATTTGTGACACACGTACACGTGCGCGTACTCCCGTCTTACTTACTGCGCAACTCACACCTACGACTTGCAATGCACAATGGTGAGTGACTGCCGAAATTTGCAACTTTGAAGTATCGCAACAAGCACCACACAGTAGTAACTCTAGCTTTTTATGTAAAGAAATGTTCCAAGGCCTAGTTTAACCTACTTAGGACCACACCCTGAAAGACAGCCAGTGATTAGAGACGACCAGTGTTTGGAGACGACTGTGCCGTACATGTACGGATGTACGACGTGCGTGCATACCAACTGCGTGTGACAGATGGTGCTACCCACGCTCATAGAACCATGTGTAGGCTACAGGCTACGATAAACCTTGCATCGTGACAACAATATAAATTATTTAATTTGAAAAAAAAAAAATCGGCATAGCGGGGCAGGGAGTGCTGACCCAATGGCCTACCCCTAAATACGCCACTGACGTGTAGTACCGCGTGCGCGTATGTTGCACACGCATTGGTGGCACCATTGTCTCTCTTAAGCAAAGATATTAGCCTACAAGCATAGATTCCAAACTTAAAATGGCGCGTTGACTCCTCATGGAGGCCAAAACATCGGGGCGGAAGTGCTGATCACTGCTCAGTCGTTTTGAAATCAAACAGGCAAATGAATGTCTTACAAAAGTATTAATACTTGTTATTGCGGAATGTTGTTGACTGGAGAAGTACTACGCCTCAATAAATTCCACTTAAACAAGAATAATTTATTTCTTCAAGGCGGCATCTACGTATTTACACTTGAACATGAACGCACAATGACTGGTTTTGCAAGTTCATGGACATTCATTAATTAGTTTCTATGGTATCTTCAAATGACGCACTTTTATATGTGCGTTCAATTACTTACGCGCTCATAACGGGCAAGCAAGTAGCGCGTTTGTTTCCAGAGCGCGCAGAACTGTGCGTCAAGTATTCAGGATAATACACAGAAAAATGTATTCTGCGCGTATAGAACGCGTTTTAAAAGTGCACGCACGCTAACCTCTTTTAACAATGAAATTTTCTGTGACGCGTTCTTACTTTTGTACGCAGATCGCGGAATAGAACGATGCGCATGTCAAATCAACACTTCCGCCCCGATATATGCGTCTCCATGTGGAGTCACTGAGCGTAACAGTGTAGGTACAGGAGTTTGGAATCTATGCTTATAATATCTTTGCTCTTCAGTTGATTTTCAACATTGTGTAGGACGTAACAGCTTTCTGGTAGGACTAACGCGTCTATAAATCTACGTCTCGCTTGTTCCCCCAACCAGACTTGTAGTATGAGTGTCTCTGATTGTAAGTATGAGTACATAGTATCTCTTTTTCTAGTCCGCAGTCTGCTGACCTAGTATGTTAATTCATAGTCCTCAGTAAAGGACTGTGGTCGTTCGCCGATTGCTCACTATACACAGTCCTTACACCGACCATTGGAAATAGCGGGGGATAAGCCGTCTGTGTAATGGTTGAAATTGTCTTTCTTTTCACAGCAAATTTTGAAAGAAAAATCCTATTTTACTACCAGGTCTTTTCTTCTCCAGATCTTGGGTCAAATCCAAAAGTGGTCACCCTCAATGTGTAAAAACAAACTTGCATTATCAGTGGAAACTTTTACATGATTTTGTAGGGCACATATTGAGGTTCATTTTTTCAAACTCGAAAAATCCACAATTTTATGTTTTTAATGTGAAATTTGGGGAAAAAGTGAGGAAATTGTTATATCAGTGCGACGGGACGGAAATATCTTCATTCAACAGCATCTCTGAATGGTAATGATGTTACATAGTTTTTTATCACCAGACAATTTTGAATGTTAGGTAGTTAATGAAACTGCAAGAAGTAATTTTTTCGATCCAAGGTATTTACGATCAATCGCGACTTTTGCGTTACAGAATTCCGTCCCGTCGCATTTAGACACCTTTCTTTTACATTTATCTGGAAAAAGGGTGGCAAGATGAGAATTAATTATTAGGAACTATCAATACTAAGTAAGTTGAACCACATAAAGTCATTTTCATCTGTTTAGCTCAGTTCGTTCAACTTTAGCAAGGGATAGAAAATTCCATGACGGGACGGAATTCTTCCCGCGACGGGACGGAATTCTTCCCGCGACGGGACGGAATTTCATGTGCGACGGGACAGAATTCCTTGTGTGCTGGGACAAAAAATGAAGTAGGAGGATGTATCATTTTCCATAGTCATTTCATTTCTGTATCCAACAATGTTTGCTTGCTATCAGCAATGATGACACTATGGATGGCATGCTGGACCATTTTCCCCCTAATTTTCTTTTGCCAACCTGCAGCAATATAAATGAAAATTGAAGCTTTTGCTCTATTCCGTGCTTGTGATATCTTGGCCTTATTCTTGGACAAATTTCCAAATACAAGGCAAGAACCACTTCATCCTATGTATGACAACATTTTTGGCACTCTAGGGGCTACTTTTGCCCTTAAAGCTTGTGGTGGCCCACATAGCCCCTGGGCCCCCCAACTGGCCCCCTACCTGGTCTCCCTACCTGGGCTGTCTCCCTGGCCTCCATCCAAATAGCAACCACATACTGTAGCCTATTCTTACCTTCCATGGTCTACAATATTTAAGACAAATTCCATTTAAAGTTTATCTGCTTCTGAAGAGGGACTGAACCTAATGTATGATAATTCAAAGCAGACAGTTCCCTTTTCCAGAATGGTACAGCCCTTTTCTGCAAAACTGAACTATACCATGGAAGAAAACTTTCATTGAAAGCCTGAAGAAGTATGAGCTGATTCGAAAATTTTTTTATAAAATTTACAGCATGCAATGGCAGTTGCGATTCAAGCGAGTTTGTTTCAGATTCCCATTTGTACTATTTCATCAATGGGAATAGCTTGGGGGTTGAGACTATTATCAGTTTCCCGCCAAATTTCAATTCATCTACTGCTGATGTAAACTTTTCTTGCTGATGGTCTGAGTCTGCACCAGGAAGCTTAAAAACTGTTTGTTATGTGAGTATTTCTTTCTTTTATGTTGCCAACATTAGGCCTGTTCATTACAGAAATATTCCACCAATACTGGGGGAACAAATTTTTAAAATAGCCTACTCAAGAAGTGGATTTATTCAATTAAGAATACAGAAATGTGAGTTTCTAAAATTGCTTTTGACATGTAGTGTAATTTACTAGTCTCATGTACCAGTTCTGCTAAACATTTAAAACAAAAACTCTACTTCAGTCTACAACAGGTTCATGTTTAGGGTAGACAGAGATATGCTCATTTTACATTACTTCCCCATATGCATCAAACTGACCTTAGTCACCAGGGGGTGATGGGGTGGGAGGAGGTGGGGTGGGGGAGGGGGGTTAGGATCTCTACATTCATGATCTCAACTGAGCTAGTACTCCTGCCATATGTCAAACTAGGTAATTAGAAGTATTCAGGAAATAGAGGGGTGCAAGGTTTGATTGATTGCTGTCTTGTGAGAGGGGTCTAAGTGGAGGGGCCAAAGGGGAGGGGTTTGGAAATTTTTTGCTCTTGGAAGAAGGCTGAAATGCAAAATGGTGCTATCTTTGACACATTTTGAAGCATAATTATGTATTTTTGCAATTGTTCCTCACCTTTTTTCATGCATGACCACCAGTAGGGGGCCTGCACCTGTTCCCCCAGCATGGATCCTCCACTGGCAATGGTTCCTTAAAAAGAAGTTGTGCTGTGGATATATCATACCCTCAGCAGCCCTTTCATTTTTCTTGTTCAGATCTTACTTTTTTGTCCTAGTCTATGTTTAGGGTCATTTATTCTTGTTCCATCTTTAGATCATACTGTATAACTATGATGAATCCTGACAATTCCCCACAAGCACCCTCAATGACAGCTGCCACACGTTCAAAACGATATAGAGAGAATAGGAAGAAGCGAATTGGGGCAGATGCATACAGGGCATGGGAGAGAAACAGGAAAAAGAGACTGAGGGAAACACTGAAATCAAATCCAGAGAAACATGAGGCACGATAAGTAAAGGACAGGGAACGAAAGAAGGTCCAAAATAATGGAACACAAAAAGAAGTAGCGCCTGCCGAAGGTGCTCAGGAGGGATACTCCAATAAGCAAGCTCTTGCTAAAGGCGTTAAAAGGGCCCAGGCAGCGTTACCCAAGTTCACACCAAAGAAGGTGGCAGTCTTATCATCAGTAGTTGGGAATCTTACCCCCAAATCAAAAGGGGAGCTATTTGGGAATGTAAGAAGGTCACCTGGGTATGTTATGGGTCGGCCTCCTGCCTTCACAGAAACTCAGAAGACCTGGATTATTGGCTTTCTGAAGAGAAGTAACATTTCATATACCTGTCCTGGGCGCAAAGAAGCTGTGTATGTGGGTAAATCGGCTGATGGTGAACGCCAATACCATGCAAAGCATTATTTGCTCTGGTACATGAAGGAAATTGTTCCACTGATGAATGAGGAAATCCAGAAGCAATTCCAACCAGACGAGCAATTCAAGGTATCCTATGGCTCTCTTGTCCGCTTCATCAAGCCCATTAAGTACATGCGTTACCGAGATGATATGCCAGAAACGACTTGCACTTGTGAATACTGTGAGAATCTGGAACTGATCCTGTCTGCTGTGAAGCTGGCCTGCCCAGAGACCCAATGTGATGGGAGCACAGCTAGTCTAATGAAAAATGTGATGTGTGATCCTTTGAACCTAGCATGTGTGAATTGTGAATGTGATGTGTGTGGAATTGGCAACGAGTTCTATCTCAATTTGATTGAGGATGTAGGTGCAGTTGAGGAGGTGACATACCACAAGTGGGTTTTGGGTGGAAAATATCCAGAAAAACAACTGCATATGGTCAGTGGGCAGGAAGCTGCAGATGAAATGGCAAAACAAATTAGGGACTTCAAGAGGCACAACTACAATAACATCCGACAACACATTGAACTTGATAATCTAAAAACCTCTCTCCCTGGCACCAACTCAGCCATAGTACAGGTTGATTTCAGTGAGAATTATGATAACAAGCAGAGAAATGAAATCCAGAGTGCTTACTTTGGTCACCAAAGTTTCAGTATTTATACTGCTTGTGTGTGGTATGGGTGCCATAAAGAGGTGAAATGCAAAAGCTTCTGCATAATCAGTGATGAGATGTCACATGACAAATTTGTGGCATTATACTGCAACAAAATGTTGATGAAAAAAATTCAAGAGATACTGCCAACTGTGGACACCATACACTTTTGGTAAGATGGCTGTGCGAGCCAGTTTAAAAGCAAATACTGCTTTCACCTCATTGCCACCCAGTACCCAGCAGATGTCTGCCTCACATGGAGCTACTTTGAATCCCACCATGGGAAGGGACCAGTAGATGGCATTGGTGGGAAGGTGAAATCAACTGTGTATAATGATGTGAAGGCAGGGTTGGTCATCTTAGGTGATGCACAACAGTTTGCTGCATATGCAAATAAAAGGGTCCAGGCAACTGAAGTGGTGTTTGTAGGTTCTGAGGAAAAATATAATGACCATCCCCAAATTCCTGGCAAAGTGCATGAAATCCCTGGGACACTGAGGGTTCGATTCATTAAACGCAGTATCAGTAACAACATCACAAAGCTCAGTTTCTACTTCAACAGCCAGTTCAGTGAGAAGTGGGGAGAAGAGCAAGCATTCCGTGAACAAGTGTATCACTGTGTGCAGGATGAGGTTTTCAATGAAAGGGATGAAGGCAGTGTGGGTGATGGGCAAGATCAAACAGGGGAAATTGATGTGGGAGATTGGGTCATTGTTAGTTATGATTCTGACTTGTATCCTGGAGAGGTGTTGGCCATTGTTAGTGCAAATGTGTCTGTTCATGCAATGGCAAAATCTGGGGGAAACTGGAAATGGCGAGAGGATGATGGTGGTGAGAAGGATAGCCTATTGTGTGGTACACAAAAGATGATGTTAAATGTAAAATTTCACCACCCGTTCCAGTTGGGTCCAGGGGACAGTTCAAATTCAGGGAACCAGTACAGCTCCATTCTTAGCAATGTAATAAAATACTGTGTTTCAGGGACATAGGATACAATAGGTTGTACTGTGTAAGTACTGGTTCTAATCATTGCATGCATAAACCTAGGCAGCTACTTGTTCTTGATAGCCTACAAACCAATGAATATTGCCATTTTCCATTGAAATGTATGTGTGGGCATAGTTTATCATAGTGTTCATTGTTTTTAGTGTTCATGCAGTTTATTATTCATCTCATCCTGACCTTATAATTATAGATTTTGCCAGTAAGCTTCAACTCTTATTGCAACTTGGAGTTAGTTGACCAACTTGCTATTAAAGAATCACATTATTCAATTTCAAAATTAAATGTTCCAATCTTCCAGCAATTGTGGACAAAATTCCGTCCCGTCGCAATTCCGTCCCGTCGCAGGTGATTTTTTTTTCATTCCAATTCAATCTACAAGGACATGTTCATTTTTTAAATGTTATAGTTGCATTTGTGAGAAGAGCTGTTACACTCAATATTCTCATTGAGAATTCCTTTTTCTACAGTTTAATTTGAAGGAATTGAATAGAATGTTCAGAACCTACAAAAGTGTTGTTTCCTTCACTTCCGTCCCGTCGCAGGCGAATTTGTGGTTACCACAGCAATGGTGGGAGGAGAGGAAAATTTTTTTTTTTCTCATTTCATGAAAGTTCATTTGTGACTGGTTCATGGTATGAAACAATAGCAACCATGACTACCATCAATAAGGAATCCCATGAGAGAATGCACATCATTTTCCGTCCCGTCGCACATACAAGACTTTTGGATTTGACCCTCTTACAGGAGTATTGCATCTATTTTTGATCACTGAGAATTTCTGGAAAGTGCCAAAATTGTGAAATGAAATCAGCAACTTTTTTCGCGTCGTAAAATTTACTGTGTGACTTTGGAACTTTGTTTACATCGGTATGCTAATAAGCTACATGGTTACGTCAGCTAAAAATGTTTGCAGAGCCAATTGCCATGTGTATGTATAGGAACTACAGTAATGAAAATGTTGTGCGTGACGTCACAATGTTACGCACACGGCATTCTGATGTCAACAACAATTTCGAACGCTACAGTAAATTTTTACGAAGTGGCAAAGTTGATGATTTTATTTCAAATTTTCGGAACTTTTTAGAGGATTAAAGTGATAAAAAACAACTGCAATATAAGTGTAAGACATGGAAAGGAAAAGTTATGGTAGTTTATTAAGACTTTAGGTCCTACCTTTGCAATAAGAAGAAAATCAATTTCGACCAGCACTGTGCTGGTCGAAGACCCCGAGTTTTCAATGAGTCGGAGTAAGGACCGTGTATAGGGAGCTATCGGCGACCGGCTATACACGGACCTTTACTGAGGACTAGTTAATTCATAGTCCTCAGTAAAGGACTGTGGTCGTTCGCCTACAGCTCTCTATACACAGTCCTTACACCGACCATTGAAAATAGCGGGGGGATCGGCCGTCTGTGTAATGGTTGAAATTTTCTGTCTTCTCACAGCAAATTCTGAAAGAAAAATCCTAATTTACAACCAGGAATTTTCTTCTCCTGATCTTACAAGAGTATTGCAGCTGTTCTGGATCACTGAGAATTTCCGGAAAGTGCCAAAAATATGAAATGAAATCTGCAACTTTTTCGCTCTGTAAAATTTACTGTGTGACTTTGGAACTTTGTTTACAACAGTATGCTAATGAGCTACGTCGTTACGTCAGTATAGAATGCCTGCAGAGGCAGTTGCCATGTGTATGCATAGGAACTACAGTAATCAAAATGTTGTGCGTGACGTCACAATGTTACGCACACGGCATTCAGATGTCAACAAATATTTCGAGCGCTACAGTAAATTGTTAAGAAGCGGCCAAGTTGATGAATTTATTTCAAATTTTCGGAACTTTTCCGAGGTTTAAAGTGATAAAAACAACTGCAATATAAGTGTAAGACATGGAAAGGAAAAGTTATGGTAGTTTATTAAGACTTTAGGTCCTAACTTTGCAATAAGAAGAAAATCAATTTCGACCAGCAGTGTGCTGGTCGAAGACCCCGGGTTTTCAATGAGTCGGAGTAAGGACCGTGTATAGGGAGCTATCGGCGACCGGCTATACACGGGCCTTTACTGAGGACCAGTTAATTTAGGGAGCAAAGTGTACGTGAGAACTAGGCCTAGGTACCCTAGGCTAGTCTTTTTCATGCCAACGTATAACTTCCAAAATCTGTGAGTACGAGCAGTCTAGTACTAAGCAATTCTCACGAGTACCAGTACAGTCCATTATGCAAAACCGTGAGTACGAGAACGTACTCACCAGCTCACAACAAGTCTGCCCTCAACATAGGGGCTTTCATGTTGTCATTTAATTGAAACGGGCCCCAGAAAAAGCTTAGGATTTCTCCGATGGGTATGACACTTAAGTAGATGCATTACGTCAATGCAAAACGCCTTGATTTCAGAGTCGTCGGAAGGATTTTAAGATTGGGGGCTGAGACCGGTTAGCTCCTAAAATTTGTGAGCAGACGGAACAGGTGATTATGATCATGTGAGCAAAAGTATCAAATTCAAGTGTAAGTGATTGGTCCGCGGATTTACTTCCAGGGAGACTGGGGTCGATTCTGAGCATTTTTCACGGAAATCATGAAAAAATGTTGAAGTTGGGGTAAGGGTTAGCAGGAAAGGGTAAAATATTGTAGGGTGATCCCATTCGTCTTTATGAAAAACACACACAATTGGTTGAGCTCAAAGTAAAACTTAGTGATTGAAACAGTAGGACAGATAGACCCCACACACACCCCGACTTTACGGGAAATTTTATAAGTCTTACATCTATATAGCAAAGTAAAATATATTTTTACATTCAAGTGCATGCGCAGTAAAATCGAATTAAATGAAACATATATAATTGGAATGTTTAAATTCTATGGCAAAAGTAAATTTCAACAATTACAACATTCAAAAAGTGGGCTGCTTACCCCATATCTTGTGTTAAATGACTACCACGAGCATTTTGCCCCAATCGCAAACAGGGGTGGTGCCAGAATTTGCCTAAGGGGTCAAGCTCCCCGAAGGGGGCAGAAACACAAAACCGACAAAAACGACGAGTTGCAGGATGAATGGCGAAGTAAAAGCGCGCCAATAATTTTGGAATTTTAATGAAGAAAATTTGGAAATTTTGAGTTTTTGTTGAGGAAAATGTAAAAATTGTAGAATTTTATTGAAGGAAATTTGAAAAGTTGGGTTTATGTTAATGAAAAGTTTGGGTACTTATTGAAGAATTTGCCATCCTTGAAAGGAAAATCATGTAAAACGTCGGGGCGGCTGGTCGTCTTCGGTGATAACATGCTTTATCGTATGCTTTAAGGCTGCCGGACGGAATCAACCGATGGGAAACATGCCCCCTGCATGCTCCCCACCTGCATGGCGACACCTCTGCCTGCAAAGGTTTCAACGTTAAGATTCCTGTACACTAATATGTGATGTTTTCGCACTGTTCAATATGGGAGTGGATCATGGAGGGGACGGGGGGATGCGTTCCCCTCACTTTTTTCGAAGGGGGTCATCTCGAATAAGTCCATCACTTTTGCAATAACATAACATAGATTATGAATTGACGATACATTTTTAAAGCCAAATTGCGTCCATATATGGCACCATCTGTCATAAAGACACCTTCCAATTTCCATTTTTTCAAAGGGGAGGGGAACCCCTCCCTTTGACCCCTCCCCCAGGACGGCGATTCGCAAATAGTGAAAAGTCCCCCCCCCCCCACCTTTGGAGATGGATCCACGCCCTTGCTTTTCAGTTTTCGTCTTTGGCCCTTTTTTTGGTGGGGCTACTAAAACCCTAGTATGCACAACATAACATGCCCACTGTTTCATAAGACAAACCAGGTGCAGAATCCTAATACTTCTAGTGGTAGGCTACATAGCATTGAACAGAATTGCAGTATCATATAATAGGTCTATCTAGTCGTAACTCGGAGGGCACTGTATTATTTCCGGTAGATTCGGGGCTAGAAGTGTCCCTCCGAAGAGTGAGTTAAACGTTAAAAAGTAGATAATTTTGCAATTTAAAGTGAAGAAAAATAAAGTTGGTTCCAAATGAGCGATTTTTTCGGCGCTCTTCACGCGCACTTTTCGTTCACTATTACTTCATGCAGAAATAAGAAGACAAATGGTCATATTGTGATCCTCCTGGTCTGAGTAGCCTTGCACAGTCAATGCCATTAAAAGTTCGTGGAAGAGCATTCTATTGCCTACAAATTTGCACAAACTCAATAGCTTTTGGGTGCATCGCACTAGTTCTTTACCTGGGCTTTGACCTTAACCCACCAGGACCTGTTTGGGGCTCCTTTGCCTGCTCCTTTGGGGAAAGCTTTTTGCGCCCTCACTGTCTGCCGCCCGCGAGTGGATTATGACTATCAAAACGGCCCGTCAAGGGAAAAAGGTCCACCACCCCTGGCCTTGCGTATAATATACAGTTAACACTGTAATATTTAGGCCTAGACTCATAGCCTTCAGAGTCGCAGGATAGTTGTAGTATCATGTCTAATTATGATGATCAAATGTTTTGCAGTTGCACTTTTTTTCCCATCTAAGAAAGAATTGTGGTCGATAACTTAAGATATATATGGAACTGGTATATTAGTTCATTCTATTTTCAATAGCCAAATGATCATTAGTAGCCAGACTTGGTTAAATGTGGTCATGAAAAGGCCAACAGGCAATCCTGAAGAGCTAGAAATGGATAGCACTGAACAAACACTGAGAAGGGGATTTCAACACACACAGTGAACACGCAATGCAGTGCAGTACCAGAATGCCACTGTTTTGATAACGTTATCTGTATGCTAGTCCAATGCACTATTATCCCCATTGACCAAGTTAAGTTAAAGACCCACTCACTAGCTCACAAGTTCAACCCAGATTAGATACAGTGTATGTTCTCGCTGGATGAAAGATTTTTTCTCAATGAATTATTTTTTCAATGAAAGTGAATAAATTTAAAAATAGTTTGAAATGAATGAGTTTATTTTAAAAAAATGAAAAAAATACGACAAGTTTTTTTGCCGGTCTCGAAGCGAGACCGGAAAAAATTTCGAGACCGCAAGGGTCCGAGACATACACCAAGACCGAGACCACAGTGTGTCGAGACCGAGACCGGGAAAAATCGGTCTCGAGACCGGTCTTGAGACCGAGACCGGTCTCGAGTACTAAATCCCTGCAGTATATATTCTAGGCTTCACAACCCCAGTAATTTTCCCATTGACTCACACAGTAAATTAATTCCGTTTCGAGGCCCCTGCAGCCTTGTCAAAGTTCACAGCTATTTTGAGCTACCCCTCATATGAAAGTTCAGAAGTTTTTCAATCATGGCACTACAAAATTTTTATACCATGACCGTATACATTTTGAGCTAGAAGGAGTTAAAGTTTTGGTAGGGTCCCTTCACCCCTAATAAAACATAACAGAAAATTCACTGTGTGATATGAATTTAAAAAAAAAAACAGTCTAAATCACCTTCAGTTCACCCCATATTTTCAACATCTACACTTTTGTAAGTTCTCTTTAAGACTTATTGAGTTTTATTACCCAATGGACAGGTTATCATGACAAAATTTGGTCTAAATCGGAGTTAATAGTACTACTTTTTTGAGGGCGCACATTTGACGCTCAAGAACATTACTCCAATGGGGTAGTGACGCCTTAATAAAATGCAAGTGTGAAAGTTGCCACCCAAATTCTGCCTGAGTATTCCTGTTGTGATACAAAACTGTTATAAACTGTTATACAAAACTGAAAAATCTGCAAATGACACAATGTAAGGATGTTCTGAAATATATCCAGATTTCACAGACTGCAGTGTTAAATGAAAGCGGGCGTAACTTAGGGCATACAAGCATACTTTCCAATTTAGTTCGAGCCCTCTGTTAACTGAGAGGGTCAAATTTTAACACTTTCCAAAATAGAGGGCGCTTTTCTCTTTACTTAAAGAGCCTAATTCAAATTTGAAAATTACACCAACGGTTGTTTTACAGAAGCTTGAATACAGAATTTCTTGTGGAATTAAACCTGCATTTTCATTTTTTTTAAAGCTCAGTAAATTATATGATACTGTGGGTCTATAACACGGGGAGGATCAAGGACAATTGAACAAACCATAGCCAGAAGAAAAGGAATGAAAAGCAGAAAGTCAACTGCTTTCAAGCTCCACAGCAAGGTAGCCTGCAACCCTCCAACCAAATATTCCAGTGAATGTTATAAGAATGCTTCTGACAAAATCTATGTGAGTTCTACCCAGTAATAGTAAAAGAGGTTGCCTCAAATGAGTATAACAGTATTGTTCTCTCACCAGTTGAAAGTGGAGAATATGTCTTTGTGAAAATGCTTTGCAACTTAGCCTGCCTCTTGCTAAGTGCAGCAAAGGCAAGCTGGATGAATTTGAGGCAAATGTTCAAGCAGAACTGAATCTAATTCTTTTTGCAACGTTGAAGGTTACAGGTTAGTGCAACTGGGGATTGCAACAAGTGCTATTCAGTAAGCTGTCCTTGCCCACCAAAGAAAGCATCCGGGCTGTAGGCCTAGTTGTCTTATAATAGCTTTGGCCAGCTGGCCCTGTACGTGCGTACAATACCTTCATCTCAAGCACAGGGGCCATGCAAAGATTGCTGAGTTGTCTAAATTTGCCAGTCGTACGACGGATTAACTTGCAAAAGGCAGCCAACAGGGAAGGTCCAGTACCGAAACAAGAAAATGAAAGAGATATGTCAGTCAACGTAAAATAGTGAGGGATACTCCACAGGCCAGAGGGTTGCCTCCAGACACACCGATACATGCTGAATATGATAGGCAGTACAATAATCCCTTAAGAAATACAGGTATAGCCGGAAGAAAAAAACCCCTTTTGCTCCAGCCAGTCAAAGCAGGGATGTTATCGTTGAAAATGCCACACATGAAAAATACATCATTGGTTTCCAACACATAAGCTTCCATGGCTGGTAGTTGTGTAGGTAGGCTATAACTGAGCAAACGTGTGTGTAGGACTGTACTAGCCTAGCATTGCTTTTCGTTACTATGTCTAGTGCAACTAAGTTCACATGTAGTGACTGTCACACCTACAGCGGCCCCAATCAAAAGGATGGCCATCATTATGTAACTCATGGACCAAAAACATGAAGCTGGGTGACCTTTTAATTGGTTTATTGGTCGAAGCAGCCCAAAACAGCCGTTTTGACCTTAAATGCTGTTTAGGGCTGCCAAAAGTACTCAAGCGCAAAATGTCTAGACGTTTCCTCAAAATTGCGATGAGTGTGCCTAAACAAGTCATCTGAACACAATTTTAGCAATCTTAATGTCAGAACTTTCGAAATTCGATTTTCTCTATAGAAAATAATTCTCCCAATAATTCTCCCAATGACTTACAATGGGAGAATTAGCTCCGTTTCGAGGCCCCTGCAGCCTTGTCAAAGGTCACAGCTGTTTCGAGCTCCCTCATATTAAAGTTGAGAAGTTTGTCAATCATGGCACTACAAAATTTCCATACCATGACTGTTTACATTTTGAACTAGAAGGAGTTAAAGTTTTGGTAGGGTACACCCACCCCTAATTCTCTTCAACATAACATAAAAACGTCACTGTTTGATATGATTTAAAAACAGTCTAAATCACCTTCAGTTCACCCCAAATTTTCAATATCTACCAGACGCGGATCCAGGATTTTGAGAAAGGGGAGTCGCACAGACCGTCGGCCGATGGCCGACGAGCGAGCGCCAACGGCGCGAAGCCACGCCGGGGGGGGGGGGCAAGAAAATTTGAATTCTAGGTGCGCTTAGATGCGATTTCCCAGCATCTGGGAAGCATATTTTTCATATCTATTTACTCATTTCTTCGGAGTATTTAAATCGTTGGTTAAACCAGAATGCAAAAATGCATTGAGGTTTCGATGATCTATTCCAAATAATGCCATATGTCCCATATTTTTCAGTCACTGGTCGAGTGCTATCTGAACAGGTTGGAAAAATAATTTTAGGTTCATATTTGATCTTGGGATTCTTAGGAAAATTTGCTTTTTGACTTCTGGTGAACCCATGAGACCATCTTGGGAATTGCTAAAATTTTGCTTTTTGACCCCTGTGACCCCAGATGACCTTTGACCTCCACCAAAAACTCAAGCATTCATCTTTTCACCACAACGCATCCACATACTGAGTATAAAATCTATCCAAGCTTCCTACCTGGCGATATCGTGTTAACAAGGTTTTCAGTGTTTGAACCCCATTGAACTCAGATGACCTTTGACCTCCACCGAAAATGATAGGATTCATCTTCTTACCAAAACGCATCCACATGCCAAGTATGAAATCTATCCAAGCCTCCTACCTGGAGATATCGTGTTAACATTGTTTTCAGTGTTTGACCCCCGGTGACTATGATCTTTGATCTCCACCAAAGGATAGCATTCATCTTTGCACCATAACGCATCCACATACTAAGTATGAAATCTATTCAAGCTTCCTACCTAGAGATAACGTGTTAACAACGTTTTCAACGTTTGACCCACAGTGACCTGAGATGACCTTTAACCCCCACTAAAATGATAGCATTCATCTTCTCACCATAACGCATCCACATATCACATATAAAATCTATTCAAGCTTCCTACCTAGAGATATCGTGTTAACAAGGTTCTCAGTGTTTGACCCCCTGTGACCCCATATGACCTTTGACCTCCACCAAACAGGATAGCATTCATCTTCACACCATATAGCATCCACATACTACGTATGAAATATATCCAAGCTTCCTATCTTGAGATATCGCGTTAACAAGGTTTTCAGGGTTTGACCCCTGGTGACACCAGATGACCTTTGACCTCCACCAAAAACAGTAGGGTTCTTCCTCTCAATATGGAGCATCTATGTACTAGTTTGAGAACCGTCAGAGTTGCACATATGATGCACCTATACGAATACAGTACTTTTGAAGATACGGTGACTTCTTAAAAAGGTACGTAATTATCATGTATGGGCTAAATATCGAGCTAAGATTCAGTTTTCAAGGGCAGGGACACTCAGCTTACCAGTGGCGCCGACACGGTTGGCATGTTACATTGTGCATACATGGGTATTAGTAATATATACTGGTAGTGCTTTGCAGCAGATTAATGTGAAATACCCGGAAATTGGAATTGTATAACCTGGATAAGCGATGGGCACCGTGGACTAAAAGATTATTGCCAATTACCTTTCAAGTGATTTTGGAATTTATATATATGAATAACCTCGTGGGCCGGATGAAATGGTCTCGCGGGCCGCATCCGGCCTGAGGGCTGGAGGTTCCCCACCCCTGATTTATAATATGTGTAAATGAAAATTAGCCTTCACACATCTGCTTGGTTATTGAATCCAAAAATGTGTACTTTATGACAACGAGCTAATTAGTACTCCTGAAAGTCCTCCAAGGGCCTGAAGTACCCGAAGGCCTACACAAAACGTGTGTCATAGAAAAATGGGGAAATATTTGATCGATATTTTCACCTGGAGTTAAAATTGCGTCTGACTATTGCTTCATCATATTTAGCACTGGTTTGTCGATAAGTAATAAAAATAAACACACTGGTTTAACAGTGGTTACTGATCAACGTTTTTTTTTTCTTCATGATATGGGAGGGATTCATCAGCTAGGTGCGATTTGCTGTTGGCTTGACAATGTGCACAGTTATCTATGTAACTCATTCATGTGGTTATATTTTTCATTTTAAACCAAGCAGAGAAATAAATAATAAAGGAAGGTCGACAACGATTTCAACTAGTTTTGTGTAATTTTTGGAGCATGAAAACAAAGATCAACACTTTTTCTGATTCTTAAGTTTTACGAATATGTAATTGAATAGGTAGTTGCCAAGAACGTGAGCAGTAGCGGCCTTCGCCAAGGTTGCTAGCCTAATTATATTATGGTAACTAGTTGGTACCCTGCTAGGATCACCCCTAACCGTCAGTATGTAGCTCCCGTAATAAGTTTAACCTTTAGGGCGGAAGCTGCTGGGAGCAAACAGAAGAGATGGTAGAAGGACCTGCTCTCATGCCCTCTTAGCAACTGTCCTTTGAACCAGTATATCTGTAAGCTGTAGTGGCGCCGCAAAGATTTGGTGATTGGGGGGCAACAGAGATGACGTCGCGATGTCATCTCAGTTCCCCCAAGTCTACGTAAATTGTAGGCCTGCCTTTTCTATGCGTCCCTGCGACTGTATGCAGCAGTGTGCTTCTGTTATAACTACATAAGGCTGCCGTCCCGGGAAGGGGGAACCCCTTTGGAACATTTTTGTTAATTTAATAAGGTTGCTTAGATGTAAAAAGGTGCTATTGTTAGGATATTTTTGGACTGAACTGATCACATGTGGCTGGAAAATATCCATAATTTAGTGAATTTTAAGCGCGCCGAAACTTTTCATGGAATAAGATTACCATTTCAAAATCTGCATTCATGCTCTGCATCGAGACACTTTCAACTCCCCAATAAACCTATTTGCCAATCACAAAGCCAGTCTTTAATCTGAGAATTCGTAAACAGCTTTCAAATTTTGTTGCTGTGCCTTCTGCGGGAGTTGCGATCGGAAATTATTGATAACAAGGACAATATTGCGGTAAGGTTTGAAGCGCGCGGAGCGCACGATAAAGGATTTGCAAAAATTCTGATAGTCTGAGGACCATTTGTGATAGAAAATGATTACAATAGATCCATAATTCGGTCAAAAACACACATCACCCTACCTCCTACAGAAATCTATACCTTAAACGCCTTTTGGGATCATTAAAAAATTTTCAAAAAAATTCTGAAATCGATTGGGGGGCACACGTCCCCATGCCCCCGCACGGGCGCCACTGGTAAGCCGAGTGTCCCTGCCCTTGAAAACTGAATCTTAGCGAGCTACTGAGGGGCAGTGGTGGTTCTAGCGTTGTTGCTGTACCTTACTAGACTCTTTTTGCCCCAGCCGCTCCTTGGGTCCAATAGGTTAGGGGAAAACAACTCTCGCTTTCTAAGGAGCCATCGATTGGCAGGAAAACATATCCTAGCCGAAGGATCATTCTAAGGTCAGGGCTAGGAATCAAATGTGGTTTTCCTTGGCCGAATTACGAATCATGCCACTCTGTGTCGGCTCTGTGTCGGCTCTGCAATCATTCTTTATTCATATCTTATCTTACAGGTTAAAAGGCAACGGAGGGCTGTCCCATACAATACAATGTGGCCAGTAAACAGCAGAAAGGGAAGCAAACTAAAAGCTAAGACACCCCAAAATTAATTTTGTCATTATAGACTATTGCAGGGCCGTAGGAACCCAGCGGCCTGGGGATAATGCTTCCGCCACCCAACACATACACTTTTCAAGGCAAAAACTTTCAAGGCAAAAACCGCTTATTTTGTCCACTCTGTGACACTAATCAAACTTTTCCACAAAAACTCAATTTTTTCAATAACCAAACATGCACAAAATATAGCATACAATTGCATCTAAGGACCCTCCTATCTTCAATTATTTTTAACCTCTTTGACCCCTCCCCAGTAGGGTAGTTTGAACTACTCACCCCACTCCAGCTGAGAACAGCTTGCTACGTCTTTAATTTTTTTTATCAGTTTCTCTAGGTTCATTCTCCTCCCTTATAAAATTCCAGTTTTGCTTCAGTTCTGAAACTGTTGAATTCAGACTTGGTTTGATAGAGAAATTTGTACTATACCATACTTTTTTACAAAGTCCCCTCGATTCTCTGGCGAAGAGCCAAGGGGCGAAACCAACGTTACCCCTAAAGAAGTTCTGCTCCCCGAGAGGGCTACGTCGGGGAAAAGACAACAAACCCAACCGAGCAACCCCTCGACCCTCAGACCCCACATTAAAGGTCCGTCATGCCCAGTCCTATTCTCAACCGGCTGAAGAGAACAGAGGTAGGAACAATTTGAAACATACCTCTCGACCATACAGTTTGGTAGTGAAAAACCTGGAAGAAGAATAAAGTCGCTCACCCAAGCCCTCAAATTTAATATAGGCCTAAGAACATATATTTGGTTGGTATAGGGGGAGACAGGGCACTTATGGTTTAAAGGTCTATGAACATGTAAATTTGGTACCTGCTTATTTGGTGTAAAAAGAATTAAAAATGTAAAAAATAACCGCAGTTCCCGTTAAAATACATTAAATATTGACCATTTTACTATTTCTGTTTTCACTCACATTATGAAAAAAACATGTGCAATTTATGAAAACTTGTGCAAGAGATCTGAGGGACCCATCAAATAGGTGTTATGTTATCCTTTGTTTGCTTAGCCTTCATTCCTAGGACACGTGTAACTTTGGGATGCCCGAGGGGTATGTTTTGGAAGTGGCTGTTTAGTTCCTTGAAAACATCCACATCAAACACAAAACTAGAAAGTAACATTGACTCTCCGGCGAAGAGCCAAGGGGCGAAACCAAACATCACTCCCAAAGGAGTTCTGCTCCCTAGAGGAGCTATGTCCCCAAGGAACAACAAACCTAACTGACCAACCTTTCGACCCTCAGACCTCTACATCATGCGTCTGTCATGCATGGACCCGTTCTAGCTAGTGAGTAATTAACTGATAATACACAAAGGACTAACAAAAGTATGCAGACACTGTACAACACATATTTTTTATATATATAATATATATAATTTCACAAATGGTTAAAATCTCAAGAGGATTTTCTTGAAAACGGTTACAGATATTCAAATAATTCGTACAGATGTTTCAGCAGGGACCTTAATCTAAATTTGGTGAGTAGCACACGGTTATGGTTACTGCCCACAGTCGTTAACTCTTCAGCCAATATACCACTTTCAAAGAAATATTTAAATTACGTACAAGGGGACGGGCGGGAGTTACGTCATTGTCCCAGTAGACCTTATCTTGATGGTGCCGCATCGAGAGGCACAAAGACGGAAAAGTAGAAAGAGTGTATAGATTGTCAATAAATTGTATGTTTTGGTCCTATGTGCATATATTTATTTGATTCAAAGGCCAATTCCGAAAACAATGATTATTGCAATGTTTTGTATATTAAACAACGTATCGTTTTACAGTAGAGTGGACCTTCATTATGAAATTGAACTAAAAGAAAATCAGGTTGGCCAAAAATCCTTGTGCTCGTTTTCAAGTTGAAAAAGGTTACACTGTGCGTTTGATGCAGGCCCACAATCAAGACGGGACAGGGGGTTACTGAAAATTCGCCAATTTTTTTTTTTTTTTTTTTTGCGAAACTTACCCTTGACTAGTCCTGGGAGCTGACGAAGTTTTTCCTTCAGCTCATTGCTCGATTAGCCTGTGTGGAAGAAGAGCACTATTTTGCAATGTAGAATATAAAACAATTATAGATTTCCTTTCTTAAGAGACACTTTTTTTCCAGGGGGACATACATACCATACATTAAATACCATATTGTGTAAATTTGTAATGGGGCAAATTAAAAAAAATCACTGAAAATTTTAAATTTGATCAAGGCAAAAATATAATTAATGTTTCTATACATCGATTGAAGTTTAGGAATACTTATTTTCAAGATAATTAAAATTTTTACCACATTAGACTCAAAGAAAAGTAACCCATGATTTAACCTGAAGTGGCAAACACATGTGTAGTAAAAAGATTGTTGAGTCATAGTTGAAGCTTTTATGATATTGGCTCACGACCTTGGCCCTTCCTGATTAACATGTTCGGGTAAATTTCAAAAAGTGGCAATCACCCCCTGATGAAAGCTGACAAATATTAAAACATTTTAAGAGTGGTCTTCAACTTTTACAAAGTAGTAGGCTTACTGCGGGTCGAAAATTTCACGATTTTGCCACTGGACTATTTGATTCGAATGTAGAAAAAAAATGGAGGAATTCTTTGTACAAACTTTAAAGCAAGAGGACGATGTGCTGAGAACATGCATTCTTATCATTTAATGGACATTCGGATAGAACTCTCTCCGCAACATAAAGGATTTGTAGTAGCACTGTTTCTCCTTCCTTTCTATTTACGTATGCTATCGCCGTACGCACAGTGCCTTGCTTGTTGCGCATGCGTAGTCACTTTTACTCTCTCTTGCTTTGGTAGTTAGGTAAGCTAGAGCACAAAGTTCACGGCAGGGCTGTAACCGAGTCCACCTAATCCGAGTCCGAGCCAATTCCGATTCCAGTGACCCCAATTCCGGGCCAATTCCGAGTCCGGTACCACTCGAGTCCAAGCCGAGTCCGAGTCCAGAGGACCCGAGTCCGAGCCGAGTCCGAGTCCATCCCATAAGTAAATGTGCAGTAAAATCCTTGGAAATTGGCAGCGCCGCAGTGTAGTGTGAATACAGTAGCATGAGTGCAGGTACAGGTACCAGCTGGTAATGAGTACGGGTACCAAGCCATGGGCCTGGGTACAGGTATGGGAACCGGGCCATGAGTACAGATGGGGGCCGGTACAGGTAACAGGTCATGAGCCCGGACACAGGTACTGGTCATGAGTATGTGGTTTTGAGTTTGGGTATGGTATATATGCCAGGTCGTGAGAAGCTGGTATGGGTGCAAGTCCCGGCGGGTTACGAACTTGAGCACAGACTAGGAGTAACACAACACGAGTATGGACACCGTCACCACTCAAGAACTTTCATACCCAAGTGTAGGTATGAAAGTTCAAACTTGAAGGAATTTAATGAGCACTGGTACAGGATCTGACCAGGTGGTATGGGTGCAGTTACATGGTCATGAGTATAAGTATAGGCACCACCAGCTACTATATCATGGGTACAAGAATAATATTAGGTGTACTTAGTAATAAGTTTGGCAGCCACTCTATATGAGTATCATATACAGTATCTGGAATATTTACAAAGTTCTAGAACACAACCACTGCAATGTCTGGTACGCAGGTGCCCTTCTCTGGGGGGCATGCCCACTCCTAAGTTTCTCTTAGCCCCTCAAAAATTGCCCAAATTTCATAAAGGCTAGTAGTGAAGACATACAGATATCCCCAGAAATGTTAGCTTAAAATATATTAAAGCCCAGCTGCAAATTAAATCTTCATATTGTAGCCCCACCCCGCCCGCCCCACCCCACCCACCGTCCAAAAAAATATGTCGCAACATCCTTACAATTGTGCCTGCTGATGCCTGTACTGACACGTCATCATCTCTATGGTTTGAAGTGAAGTGCAATTTTCATACCTGTTACACTACTTGATTTCAAGTACACAAAACTTACAACTTTGGAAAATTAGTATTGATTATTTTCTGATGCCTATAAACATACAGTAATTCACTGCCATTTTGTGTTATTGAACTTCACACCTTGTAATCCTAAAGGCTGATGGTCAGTGCTTGAATAGCTTAATCAACTTGAACCATGGGCTTGTTGTATGAACCAAGGATGTATTGGAGCAACTACCTACTATTTCCAGTACAATCAAAGCCAATTAACAGTTTTTACAACAAAAGCAGTCAGATTTGCTGGGTCTGAGAGTTTAAGAGGAGACTATGCAAATCTCCAAAGCACTGGAAGATTCAAGGATTCAAGGAAAATACAAACTACACTATAGCTGTATGTTACCTAAATAATACCTCGAGTTGTGCCTAATCCATTCACTGGTACAATATGTGCCTATTGATTGTTACACACTTACACAATGCAAACAATGAACATAGGTCTGTGCCTTGCCTTGCAGAACATTGTCAGTGGATCTCCTAAATCCTCCTATTCAAACCATAAAGTTATTGTGGGCTCTGAAGGAGGTGATACTTTTTTGCATCCTGTCTTCTAGACAAATTTTACAAAAAGGCTACACTGTGTAGACTATATGCTAAGGAAGGCTTAGTATGAAACTGCTACAAATGGGGCAGTTCTTGCATTTGTAAGTTTTATCCAGATAAGATGTATAGAGCAGGAATAGCTTCTGTTGATGTATATGAATTTTGCAGTACTGTTACGGCTTGTGGTCGCGAGTCAAACCAATAACAGCGAAAGATCACAGAAGAACGAGATTAAAATTCAACAACTTAATGATTATTTACAATCTCCTTATCTTACTTAAATTTACAATAATTAATTAGACTTACTCACAATCCTTTACTTAATATTTGCCTGGTCTGGTCCAAGGGCTGGTAGTGCATGCACGTTGACGATGGCACAGTGGTAGACCTGCAGCGTGCTGTAGCGTAGGAACTGGTTCCACGAGCGAATAATGACAAGGCTAGGTAGGCGATGGATGATAACAACCTCAATGCACAGTGTAGAAACGGCGTAAGGCAATTTGTCACAAGTGTGAATTGTCAGTGGCTGGCCTCATATGATTCGGTCAACAAACGGACAGCAGAATAACGTCTGGACTCGATGGTGTCTCTCTATGTCTCTCCCCGTCTCTCAGTTGTTGAACTGCCTTTTATATGCTAGGCTTTTATTCGAGAACTCTCCAGACTTTAACAGAAACTTCTAGTGTACACAGTCCAGCAATTACGAGAACGTTCCTTAATAGAAACTTCTAGAACACACAGTAGTTGTAAACAATTGTTGCAGCTGGCTAGGAGTGTTGCCAGGTCGCTGCTATAATTGGGACATAACGTAAACAGTTCTCACTTCTAGATAGTTCTAGAAAGGCTGCGTTGAAGTTGAATTCTCTGGAACTTTCCACTCGCTCGTCGATGGATTCAATCCAGTGTTCCTGACGGGTCGTCTTGTAACACTCCCCCCCCCCCCCCTTGAAGAAGTTTTGGACGTCTCGGACAAAACTTAAGTTACAGTATTTACAATGTATAACTTTACAGTAATAACTACAGTATGTATATTATGTAGTCCAATATTCAATGGAAGGTATAATCATAACATATAATTTGTCTTGCAAGGTGATGATACATGAATACAGTAACATTATCAATACACATTGTGCCATAGTTAACACAAAATTTCAAAACTTACAGTGAGATTTTCAACATACTGCATCAAATCAAATTCTTGACAAAGAGTCTGGTACAACATTGTCTTTCCCCTTAATATGCTTAATATCTACATTATATGATTGCAGAAATAAACTCCACCTCATCAATCTTTGATTCTTATTCTTCATCTTAGATAAAAATGTCAAAGGGTTATGATCAGTGTATACAGTGATAGGGAAACTAGTAGTTCCCAAATAAACATCAAAGTGTTGAAGACTCAGTATCAAAGCTAATGTCTCTTTTTCAATTGTTGAATAATTTTTCTGGTGTTTGTCAAATTTCTTAGAATAATAACAAACAGGGTGATCAACACCATGCTCATCAGCTTGAAGCAAAACTGCTCCTATGCCATTGTCACTGGCATCTACTGCCAACTTAAATTGTTTTTCAAAATCTGGAGCGATCAACACTGGTGAACTCATTAGTGCCCTTTTCAACAATTCAAATGCTGCTTGGCAATCATCTGTCCAATCAAACTTTTCACTCTTCTTTAACAATTTTGTCAGTGGTGCAGCAGTGTCAGAGAAATTCGGACAAAAACGTCTGTAGTAACAAGCCATGCCTAGGAAGCGCATGAGCTGCCTTTTATCAGTTGGGGCAGGGAATTTGTCAATGCCCTCAACTTTGGCCTTAATTGGTCTAACTTTACCCTGACCAACCACATGCCCTAAGTACACCACATGGGCACAAGCAATCTCACTTTTGACCAAATTGACAGTCAAATTAGCTTTGGCAAGTTTGTCAAATAATGCCTTAACATGTTGTACATGTTCATCCCACGAGTTGCTGTACACAATAAGGTCATCAACATATACTTCACAATTTTCTAAATTTGAGGTAAGATTATTTACTAAGCGCTGAAACGTCATCGGTGAGTTTTTCATACCAAACGGCATGACCTTATACTGAAATAACCCATCTGGCGTCACGAATGCCGAGATTTTCCGAGCCCTCTCAGTGAGTGGTATCTCCCAGTACCCCTTTAGTAAGTCAAACTTTGACACATACGTAGCTTTCCCAATCCTATCAATGCAATCATCGATACGGGGTATCGGATAGGAATCCGTTCTTGTGACTGCATTCACCTTTCGGTAATCAGTACAAAATCTGTACCCACCGTCTGGCTTGGGGACCAATATACAAGGGGAAGACCATTCACTATTACTAGGTTCTATAATGTCATGGTCCAACATGTACCGAAACTCATCCCTGAGATGTTGTCGTTTTCGAGGGTTAACTCGGTAAGGATGCTGCTTGATTGGTGTAGCATCTCCCACATCAACATCATGTTCAATCAAATTTGTCCTAGTAGGATCATCTGAGAACAAGCATGCATATTCATAGATTAATGATTTCATTTCTGACTTTTCTTTGTGATCCAGATGACTTAATTTCTGGTCAAGATTTTTCAACACATCAGAATTTTGTAACTTAATACACATGTCAGGAACATTATTAGCCTTGATCTCATCATTACTGAGTTCATAATCAGCATTGATAATACACACTTGATCACCTGTATCATTAGTGTTACTATTTACATCATGTACACTTTCATCCTTAGAAATGTCACAATCTTCTCTTTCATAATATCTCTTCATCATATTAATATGACATACTCTTTTAGATTTACGCTTGTCAGGTGTCAAAATGACGTAATCTGTGTCACTGACCTTTCTCTCAATGACATAAGGTCCTTGAAAGCGAGCTTGAAGTGGCTGACCAGAAACAGGCAAAAACACTAGCACCTTATCACCAGGCTTAAACTCTCTTTTCACAGTGGTCTTGTCGTACCACGCTTTCATTTTCTTCTGAGAGAGCCTCAGATTTTCCTGAGCAAGTTCACATGCTCCATGAAGACGATCTTTAAAGCGGGATACATAATCAAGTAGATGTATGTCTTCACCTGGATCTGATAACCACTTCTCCTTTAACAATTTCAATGGTCCACGAACTGTGTGTCCAAAGACAAGTTCAAACGGACTGAACCCAAGTGACTCTTGTATAGATTCCCTGGCAGCAAACATTACAAATGGAATGCCTTCATCCCAATCTCTCTCATTATCATGACAATATGTCTTTAACATATTCTTCAAAGTTTGGTGAAACCTTTCTAAAGCCCCTTGGCTTTCCGGATGATAAGCCGAAGACTTAATTTGGTCTATGCCTAACTCATACAACATCTGCTGGAATACAGTTGACATGAAATTAGACCCTTGATCTGATTGGATCTCTTTTGGCAACCCAAACAATGTGAAAAATTTAAGTAAAGCTTGTAAGACTGTCCGAGCCTTAATATTCCTCAGAGGTATTGCCTCTGGAAACCTTGTAGAAGCACACATAATGGTTAATATATACTGATGCCCTGCCCTACTCTTAGGTAGGGGACCTACACAATCAATGATGACTCTACTAAACGGCTCTTCAAAAGCAGGAATTGGCTTTAAGGGTGCAGCCGGAATATTCTGATTCGGCTTCCCAACCATTTGACATGAGTGACAGGTCTTACAAAATTTGGCCACATCACTTTTAAGTTTTGGCCAATAAAAGTGATTTAGAATTCTGTGGTAAGTCTTATTGACTCCTAGGTGCCCTGCAAATGGCATTTCATGAGCAATACTCAGTATTTCCCTTCTATAGGTCCTAGGTACCACAATTTGATGGTAAATTCTCCACTCTTCATCTAATAGTGCATCAGGTGGTCGCCATTTACGCATCAAAATATTGTTTTTCAAATAAAAGCAGACTGGGACGTCTTTCGATTCATCCTCAGTGAGTGCACCAGCTATTAATGGCTGAAGCTCTTCATCATGTTGTTGTTGGACTGACAACTGGTCTCTGTGGAGTGTGTCAGACATTTTTGATTTTTCCTGTTCTACCCCCTCACTATGTGTGGGGCCAGGAGACTCACAATCCTGACTATCATCAAGATTAGTCATAAAAGATTGGCTGAGATCATACCAAGAATCTTCACTTTCATGAATATTTTTACTGGAATCTTTTCCAGATTCTGACTCCTCTTTTGGGAGTGTTGTTCCATTTTTAGGAACTAATTCCTCAATTTTAGAGGGCAGATGATTAAGTTTATCATCCTTATTTTCGGAAATCATACCCTCATTTTTAGAGAGTGGATGTTCAAGATTATCATCCTTACATGATTCCCTACTTGTTCCACTTTTGGGAACTGTATCCTCACTTTTGGAGGGTGGATGTTTAAGATTATCATCCATAGCGAGCTTTTGTGACATAGCTCTAGTGACAGCACAGGCAGGGAATAAATTTGGAAATTCCTTTTCTAATTGCTCTGTGTTGTTATAATCACATGGTTTATCTGTCAAAATTGCATTGGCTACTACCTTTCCACCAGCTAGGTCATTGCCTAGCAACAGAGATACCCCCTTTACAGGTAGAGTAGGTCTGACCCCTACTATGACCGACCCAGAAACTAAATCTGACTTCAAATTAATTTTGTGGAGAGGGACAGAAATAAATCCACACTCAACCCCCTGAATTAGTACATTTGCCCCTGTGGAAGTTGAGTCCGATAATGGCAAAACTCCATCAAGAAGCAACGACTGAGTTGCGCCTGTATCACGCAAAATTTTAATTTTGACGGGTGGATGAGCTGAATTCCCATCTAGGGAAATAAACCCCTCAGACACAAATGGAAGGTATTCTTCCTTAATTTTGTCGTTAGAATTAGGCCGTAATGTCACGACTACCTCAGAAGAGTTCCCTACATTGGCTAAGGCATTTGGAGCTGTTTCAGTCTCCTTTAATTTTGCCAATGTGAAGCAATTTGCCATTGTGTGGCCCTTTTTGTGACAGAAACCACAGCTTATGTCTTTAAAGGCAGCTTTGTTTGAGCTGACCTGGTCGTTCTTTTGACGACTTGAATCTGGTTGTTTTTTACCAGAATTTGTTGGAGAGATAGAACCAGACTGAGATCCACTATTACTTGTTGTGCCACTACTATTGCCATATTTCTTATTTGGCCTATTAAACTGACCCTTGTTTTGAGTCTGACCCACTTTACCAAACTTATGGGTAAGAGCATACTGATCAGCCAAATTTGCAACTTCACTCAGCTTGTCAGCCTTATTTTCCTCAAGGTGAGTCTTAATGTCATCATTCACACACCGTTTGAATTCCTCGACCAGCATCAGTTGTCTTAAAGTGTCAAATGTGGAGACCTTTTTGGAAGCACACCATCTGTCAAAATGCCTTTCTTTTTGATAAGCAAACTCTACGTATGTTTGTGTATCCGCCTTACGATACTTTCTAAATTTTTGGCGGTAAGCTTCAGGCACCAATTCATAGGCTTGTAATATGGCCTTTTTAACCTTATCATAATCCATGCTGTCCTCTATTGACAGAGCGGAATACACTTCTTGAGCCTTGCCTGTGAAATTACTCTGGATGAGTATGGACCATTTATCTCTTGGCCACTTTAGTTGCTCACCCAACTTTTCGAAATGATTAAAGAATTTCTCTACATTATCCTCCTGAAATTTGGGAACAAATTTTACGTGCTTAGAAACATCGAATCCCCCAGTATCCAAGCCTATTTTAGGGTCTGAGCCTTTTATGACCCCTAACTCTAGTTGCTTCAACCTAAATTCATGTTCTCTTGCCTTTTCCTCCCTTCTTTCTCTTTCTTCTCTTTCCTCTTTTTCCCTTTGCATTTGCATTTCTCTTTCCTCTTTTTCCTTTTGCATTTCTCTTTCCTCTTTTTCCTTTTGCATTTCTCTTTCCATTTCTTTTAATCTAATCTCCTTATTCATTTCTAATTCAAGCCTTTTCAATTCAAATGTGTTGTCAGTTGGCACAGTGATAGCTGTTTCCAATACTGTACTAGGCAGGACACCTTCATCCACAAGATATTCTAGAACATATCTTTTAATCTCGTCTTTCCGCATTAAAGGCTGAAATTCAATGCCATAATGTTTTGCGACCTTTACAATCTCAGACTTCTTTAATGAATCTAGTTCCTCGACTGAGGGACTAGCCACGAATTTATCTAAGTTGAATGGCATTTTGAAATTGTATCAAGCCTTCAACAAACAAATAAGTAGTCTGAGCAAACACAGTTGCTTACGATTCACAACAGAATTTCTCGAATTTTCTAGTATTTTCGTTCCCGGATGTTAGGCCACCAATTCTGTTACGGCTTGTGGTCGCGAGTCAAACCAATAACAGCGAAAGATCACAGAAGAACGAGATTAAAATTCAACAACTTAATGATTATTTACAATCTCCTTATCTTACTTAAATTTACAATAATTAATTAGACTTACTCACAATCCTTTACTTAATATTTGCCTGGTCTGGTCCAAGGGCTGGTAGTGCATGCACGTTGACGATGGCACAGTGGTAGACCTGCAGCGTGCTGTAGCGTAGGAACTGGTTCCACGAGCGAATAATGACAAGGCTAGGTAGGCGATGGATGATAACAACCTCAATGCACAGTGTAGAAACGGCGTAAGGCAATTTGTCACAAGTGTGAATTGTCAGTGGCTGGCCTCATATGATTCGGTCAACAAACGGACAGCAGAATAACGTCTGGACTCGATGGTGTCTCTCTATGTCTCTCCCCGTCTCTCAGTTGTTGAACTGCCTTTTATATGCTAGGCTTTTATTCGAGAACTCTCCAGACTTTAACAGAAACTTCTAGTGTACACAGTCCAGCAATTACGAGAACGTTCCTTAATAGAAACTTCTAGAACACACAGTAGTTGTAAACAATTGTTGCAGCTGGCTAGGAGTGTTGCCAGGTCGCTGCTATAATTGGGACATAACGTAAACAGTTCTCACTTCTAGATAGTTCTAGAAAGGCTGCGTTGAAGTTGAATTCTCTGGAACTTTCCACTCGCTCGTCGATGGATTCAATCCAGTGTTCCTGACGGGTCGTCTTGTAACAGTACTAACTGTACAGATCAGTCATGTGCATGAATGGAGCTTAAATTTAGTAAACTTAATTTACTGTAGTTCAAGGACCTTTGTACTTTTGATGAGGGTATATGCAGAGGGCACTGGTGGTGGCCGGATGGGGATCAACTGGGAGAGTAGGCTATAGGCCTTTAGGCCTATATTGCCAACATCACAAATCTTGGTTACAATTAAAGGCAGTCCTCAGATCCAGTTGACCCCAGTTGCTCCAATATATAGACCTACATGATCTGAAGTACAGTGTATGTTGTACCACACAGTAGTAGTAGAATGCACCTGTAGTAAGTCAAGACTATAGATTTGTACATGTAGTGCCGGTTCTGCTAGAAAGTTCTGCGTTACATTTAAGTTACATAGTCGTTCCTTGCTACCTATAGTATACTACATCAGCTTACCTGGGGAAAACAGTTCATTGACTGGTACGGTTTTAACTTTTATGGTTCAGTTTTAATCATTTCATCATCATGTATAATACTGCAGCATGAACAACTCATCTCCCTCATGGACGACACACGGTGCAGTATGAGTAAGAAGCTTTTTAAAAACTTTTAGGTTGAATCTATCTAGCAAGCGCTAATGCTCGTAACCACTTGCCAACAAGACCAGCTGCTGATATGTACTGGACATGTACTGTAGATCTTTCATGCAGCCAGCATAAGGACTTTGAAGCGCAGTATATTGTTGGGCCTATGCCTAACAGTTAGAACTCATTCTGTTCAAGCTGCAACTGAACTATGCGTGTTGTATACGATTCATTGGTGCAATACATATACACTGCACTTTACATGAATGAGTATACATAACTGCAGCTGGTTTTGCATGGGCATTGACAAACATTGTCCTGTTAGCTTTACTAGTGATTAACGTGTCCATGCAACCTGAAGCCTGCAGTAGCTGCAGAGATAGCATGCCATATATATCAAAGAGCATGGAGTGGTTACAGCCCACGAGACCGAAGGTTCACGAGACCGAAGGTCCGCGAGACCGAAAATGAAACAGGGTCCACGAGACCGAAGGTCCGCGAGACCGAAAATGAAATAGGGTTCACGAGACCGAAGGTCCGCGAGACCGAAAATGAAATAAGGTTCACGAGACCGAAGGTCCGCCAGACCGAAAATAAAATAAGGTTCGCGAGACCGAAGGTCCGCGAGACCGAAAATAAAATAAGGTCCGCGAGACCGAAAATGAAATAGGGTCCGCGAGACCGAAAATGAAATAGGGTTCACGAGACCGAAATTAAAAATCCGCTCGCGAGGCCGGAACGTTCATGCCAGAAGGGTGGTGTTGCAAGGGCAACGCTTTAGTTTGCAAAATGTAAATACTACAGGGTGCCAGCATTAACTTAAAGCGGAGCGGAGCAGTACGGCGGACTGAAACTTCTGTCGGTCTCGCGGACCCTTTCTCATTTTCGTTCTCGCGGGCCTTTTCTTATTTTCGGTCTCGCGGACCTTTTCTGGTTTTCGGTCTCGCGGACCTTTTCTGGTTTTCGGTCTCGCGGACCTTTTCTCACTTTCGGTCTCGCGGACCCCTTCTCACTTTCGGTCTCGCGGACCTTTTCTCATTTTCGGTCTCACGGACCCTTTCTCATTTTCGGTCTCGCGAACCGCTTTTCATTTTCGGTCTCGTGGACCCTTTTTGTTTTTGATTTTCGGTCTCGCGGACCTTCGGTCTCGTGGACCTTCGGTCTCGTGGGATGACCCCCATGGAGTATAACCAGAGACACTGCAGCCTGCATGCACTTGGCCTTCAAGCCATTTCACTTTATCATGATGGCGCTGATAAAAATTTACCTCTGAAGGCCAAACATCATGCTCTAGGTGATGCCTGTATTATATTTGATGTGCTTACACAACCCTCCCCATTGTCAGGTTTCAGGTTGCTCCCCCTTCCCCCCACCTTTGGGCACCCTGCCCCCTCAGGCAGTCCTGGTATAATCACTGATAGCCTATTGCACAATTCTCAGACTGCTTTTGAGTTAGTGTAAGTAAACACTATAGGTCTTAGGTAGTCAGTTAGAGGTCAGTGAGCACCCCCCACTACCTGTACACCCCATCAAAAGAGATATGTTCAAAAATGCTGCCAGACTCGACTCTGACTCGGACACAGCTTGGTCTCGAGGCCTTCAGGACTCAGACTTGGATTCTGACCATCAACTCAGACCTTGCTCAGACTTGGGACAGGTGGACTTGGCTCCAACCCATTTAACTTCACATCTTGCAGACTAGTGGTCACTGCTTGAATGGATAAATCAGTTTAAGTTGAATAACCTGAAGGAATTTGTCAGTTCTTCAATCAAAGAATTTCTGTAGCTGGGTAATGACAATGGTTAATGCCACTGTTGCCATTACAGGAACTAGGCATGATACAAGTTCAACCAGGCATGTATCATGTAGCACTTTTCCAACTAACTTAGAGGGCCATTTCTGTTAAAACCTCTTCTTACAGTATTTCATACATTCTTGAATATTTAGTTCATTGGTTACAAGACCAGACCAATTAATTTTCCTGTGTACACCTGGCTAGCCTGGAGTCCCAGGGGGACTTAGTAAATCCTTTTCCCAAGAAAACGCCCTTGCCCTGCCTACAAAATTCCAACCTGAGTAAGTTTCAACCCCAGCTGATTCTCAATAAATAACTCCCATGTCCCCACTGTTGCAAACATACCCAGGGGCACTTTTCCCAGACAGTAGGCTGATAGCCCAGTGGTAAATATGAGCTAATATGCTAGGGGGCATCAAATTTTCACTGAAGTGGACTCGGCTGGACTCGGCTCCGAGTCCGAGTCCAGTTGCAGCCCATTCCGGGCCAATTCCGATTCCAGGACCTCCCATTCCGGGCCAGTTCCGAGTCCAGAAAAAACTGGACTCGAGTCCGGAATTGAGTCCGAGTCCGGACTCGGGTGTTACAGCCCTGGTTCACGGCAAGTTTTTACCTTAATTTATCTATGTAATCGCTGTCCCATACTAGGCATCGTGTGCACACGAGTTGCGTTTTCAGCGGCGTAGGAAGATGTTTGACATTGGGGAGTAGACCAGATGCAATTTCTCGAACTTGATACCCCTTCCCACACCAGAACATCATATTTGCTCATTATAATTTTTTTCCGATTTTAATTTAAGTAAAATAAAGTATTCAAGGAAAAAGGAAACAACTACAACATCAAACACCATGCAGCCGTGGTGTACCTAAGATTTTTCTGTTTGGGAGGCTCTGGAGGACTGGAGTTATATTTTTTTGGGGGGGGAGGGGGACCCCCGTTTTACTATCCAAGCAGAGCGCCACCACAGGTTGGCGCGGAGCATACCAAGAAAATTTGGGATTGAATACATCCCAGATCTCCGGAAATGGCACTTGCCAGGCTTGATAGCAGCCATCAAGATGTGCAATTTTTGTGAAAAAATGTAAAGCTTGATTTGATTTTATTCTGAAACACACATCTCTGTGAGGACGGATTAACTGAGCTGGCCGGACTTGAGGTCCGAGGATTACAAGTTTGAATCCCATTTATTATCTAAGCGGAGCGCCACCACAGGTTTGCACGGAGCAAACCGAGAAAATTTGAGATTTTAATACATCCCAGATCGCCGGAAATGGCACTTGCCAGGCTTGATAGCAGCCATCAAGATGTGCAATTGTTGTAAAAAATTTTTAAAGGTTGATATGAATTTGTTCTAAAACACATTAAGTTTGTCACAATCTATCCCACTTTATTCAAAATTATTCAGAGTGGAGTTAGCCCCAGGGATTTCGGTGGATTGATTGGAATGGAAAATTTCCACAAAATTTCCACAGCCAGAGTCCACTATTATTAAGTTGATGGCGCCAAGATTTGCCCGACGGGGGCCACCGACCCGAATCCCCGACAGCCCCAATGCCGTCGGGTATGAGTGAGATTTGAAGAAAACTTGTGTACTAGACCATTTCATTCGGGGCATATATTGCATAAAATTTGTATATACTAGACTGCTAGAGAAGCATAGTTCCGCGTTGATTAAATGTTTTCCCCGGCATCTAAGCTGTAAAAATTGCAAAGCGTGCGAAGCGCGAAAATTTTTGGTAGGTTTTCACAAAAAACATACCGTATGTAAACATTTAGAACAAAAAAAAAGAAAGAAAATTTGTAGGGGTTCTAGACAGTAAAGGAGATAATATGCAATATATCGAAACTACCTTACCTATGCGATGAAATAGCCAAATATTGCTCCGTGAGTCCCACACCAACCGACAGTACCGCTTGACACACACAAGAGAACAGTTACTAGGCTTTGCGATATGGAATGAAATTTGCGACCTCTACATAAACTGTGAACTTTTCCTACATGTTACTTGGTAAGGTGGAAAGGACTTGCGCTATCTAGCGATGTAGAATGGAACTATTGAAGAAAGTAGAGAAGTTCTTCTGCGCGCATAGCGCGCGGAAAAATTTTGCGTTCTTATTAGAGAAATTGTCCTCTTGCGAGCAAAAACGGGTAAAACGAAACTGTAAACTGTCGCAATATTGGGGGGGGGGGGGGGAAATGACATTTGACCCCACACAAATCATGTTGGAGGCCCCCTTGCCCCCCCGGTTCCTACGCCACTGGTTTTGGCTTAATTTTACTAGTTAGCGAGGTATCATGGCATAACTTGTACATAACGATCCAAAATTTGTGTGTAGTTTTCTCGGTGAGTTTGGTCGGCTGTATATACAGCTCTTCAGCCACCGAGAGGCTGAACATACAGCGCAGTATTAGTATTATCAGCATATTGCACGGTGCAGCGTTACTTTGTGCTTGGTGTAAACAGTATTAGTTCTTATGTAGCCTGTAACTGCCCTAGGATTTTCGCTGATTGCAGTAAAACCAAACTGCCCAACGGGCCAGGGGGAACACAGAGGAAGTTGATGGTGAGTACCTGAGTTTGTTTCATTGTTTTGGGCTTGCATCACTTCATTGGTGACCCCGACGTGATACGTTGCCCTGGTCCGTGGGGCCTGCATATTTTTCGCGCCTTTTCGTCGGGCTAGTAGTATGTTGCATTGCGTTAGCATAGCCAGTCCATTGTACGTGTATAGTGTCTCCGCTACGTAGGACTATCGGAACTGCATTGAGCTAAAGCTGCAAAAAATACTCAGATGCTTTGTTACCAAATTGTTCAAATTACAATTTTGCCTTTTTGTATATATGAGTGTTACACAAAGTAACCTTTATCTTCCTTGTGTTGTAAAGAAGAGGCAGTGCAAAACAGATAAGATATTATTTGGCTTTGTTATGACACTTCTACGCAATGGTTATATGATTCTACACTTATATACAATGCACATTTGTAAACTGCCCCTTTCCCCCTCCCAAAGATCAACTTCACAGTCAAATCGCCGCCCTTGGGGGTTAGGGTACGTACTGGTTGTAAGATCATATCATTTCACTGCATAAAGGCTGTTGAATAAAACTGTCACTTTCATCGTTGAGCTTACTGCTTTGTCAACGCCTTTGCTCTATCTGTCTATCAGACACTGTATTAATCTGTTTTAAGTGCATTTACTATATACCCATTTATCCCCAGGGTTTTAAGCTCACCACTGTATTCTGAGAAGTAACCGGATGGAAGAAACACACGCGGTGGATCTCCAAGTTCACTTACGAACCAGGACACGGAAAAAGCATAAGCTTAGTGTATACATCCTAACCCAATGTTTGTGTATACAGCCTACCCCAACATTTTTAGAGAGTGAACTTTACCACTTAAATGCCCCTAAGACCTACAGTTCAAGAGCAACAACTTAGAATTATATTTCTGAAATTTATCCCAGCGTGAAAATGGACACATAACTATTTGTGGTAGCACGCCCCCACTTCCCCATATACTTACATTTATTTGCATAGTTATCCTTCTTCAAAAATATATCACCAAGAGGAGACAATGGGACAGGGGTTACCAAATAGATAGGAAATTTGTCACTTTGAAATGAAACGTAGACAAGAAGAAGCGTAACTGGTGCCCCAATGGGATCAATTGAAGTAGTTTCGGGGAAAATTAAAGGTTTAGAAACTCGGGGAAGAAAACCGAACTGTGATACTACATGGGGAAAGTTTGGGTAATCTCTTCTAGCTTCTAGGTCATGAAATGCAAAAATTAAAGTGTCATGAATGGCAAACTTGTCAGCTATCTTGTGAGGGGAAGCTTGTACATATGGGATTAACTTTCTACAATGTTTTAGAGAACATTTTACTTTTGAGAATTAAGTGTGTAAGTAAAAGGAGGATTTCTTGGGACCTTGGTATGAAAACGCCTACTCAGAGTTGAGTTATAGGCAGCGGGTGACTGGAGGGGTGGACATCATTCTTGTGTTTGTGCAGAGTTCGGACAGGGGTTCCGGAAGGGGTTATAGGTTCGGTTAAAGAGAAGGATAAAGTTCAGTCAGTTTAGGGGATAGGTTAGGGTCAAGTGAACTTTTGGATAAACAGTCTCCGAAACACAGTTACCATGCAAGTGAGTACTACTTAACCGTATTTTGGGGCTTGAAGATAGCTTTCTCTGATGCCCCAGAGTGGTAATGCAGTATTCACAACACACTTACACGCTGGGGAAAGGGCCTTAGTTACTTTTATAATTTAGTCCCTGCCATAGCAGACGTATGGCAGGTACCTCGGATTAAGTCAAGTTCAGTAGAATATTGTGTGTGTTCTTCCATGAAGCTGAACACAATACTCACGGTGGTTGTGAAGGTTTGCCTTTTTTCTGCTTGGATGATTCATTTTTTTCTATCGAGATGAAAAGTACTTTCCGCTAATGTAATGAGCGCCCTCTTTATGTCGATTTCTAAAAGACTTTCTATCTCAGAGGGACGGAACTTTCAAGGGTTCTCATTTTTATGACACTCTTTGTCTCTAACGTGGAACTATTCATGACCTGATCCTGACCTGAGCCTGCAGTCCCTCCTTACCGGGTTATATAAGGGACATATTTTTACTCTGAACATTTGCCTACCCTCCTTATTCTTTTGAGAAATCCTGGATCAGCCACTGCTCATATGGACGGTGTTTTAACAGACATGCAATAAACTAGTCGAGACGTCAATGTGGTAAAACACTAGAGAGAATATGCACGCATGCGAGTGTCTCGTATTACTATCGTAAAGTTGTTTTGAAAGCGCAGGCGCGGATCCGGGGGACTTTTCCGACTCCAGCTCCCATTTTCGGTATGAGACAGTCTCAAAGGTGCTGTACAATATGTAAGCTTATTGTTGAGTGCCAGATGCCAGCAGAAAATACCATTTAAGTGTCTACATTTTAAACTTTGTCCTAGACAACCCCTCCCCCTCATATCGAGGATTAGTACATTTGACACTCTTAGGTGAGAACTTTGCCCGCATGGGCTTAGCCCAACCCCTCCCCTTTTGGTGAAATCCTGGATCCGCCCCTGACACATTTTGTATTTACGCTACGGTCCTTTCAGAGTTTATCGTACAAACATAGCATATCCAAAGGCTCAAAGGCTAACCCCAAAACACAAATAAGTAACTTTTCAGGATGGAACAGTAACAAGCACGAAAAAGGAAATTTAAATTCCAAACCTGAAATCCATGAAAGCCACATGCGATCTCTTAACACCCTAACACGGTTAATGAAACGATTGCCACATGTACATTTTGATGAATTACTTGGCAAACGCCACAAATTGATCCGTTCACGAAATTTGAAGACACAGCTTGTTTACGATATACTAAGCAAATGACGCTTTATCTGTCACTATAAAGAAACACAGAAATGATAACAATTGCTTAATATTACAGAATCGTTGCAGCTGCCGAGTTCAAAATGATTACCGGACGGCGGGAATCTCTCTCGATATATTACTTGTTTTGCTGCCTGTAATATGAAACACTTAAGCCAGCAAGGTGCAATGGGGTCTTGAAAGCTGGATGTTTAGACCGTATTCAAACTGGAGAGCACAATAAGGGGAACAAGCAATATTATAATTGCCGCACAGGGAGCACTTCAGCCGGATTAGGTTCGTGTCGTGAGAGACTGTAAGTGTGTATAAAAAAAGCATTTGACCTAATTTTATTATTTTCTCATATTCGATAGGAAGCAAGAAGCGACCAACTTCAGGTCTATTTTTCAACTAGTAAAATTATCGCATGACTCAACGGAGCAAAAGGCCTACATGAATGAGGATATTAGTATTATTTATTAGAATTGAAATGACAACATGTTCCCTTTGACCAAAGAGCAGGCAGTATGTAAAATATTTTATGGTTCTGGAACACGATACCCTAGCCCTTTCTATTTTCAAGTGGGTCTTGCATCACCATAACCACAATTAGGAATCCCTGGTATCAACATTGTTTCCAAGCACATAATACAAGTTCTTTGAGCAGTATCTTTGGGGACGTGAACGTTCAAAATTCCTTAAAATTCAGGTATATCACCAAATGTTGTTACTATCTACAGGGTATCCCACTGTCAGGAGGCCAGGGAACCTGTTTTTCCAAGACCTTCGTATGTAGCTGGGTGGTAAGTAATGAAACTATCATTGTGATCTGCTGGACCTCATTGTGTCCGGGCCCGAACTGCTTCCCACAGCCCATCCGGTGCAGTCTCTTAAAGTTTAGTATCTTGGGTTTCCAGCACATCCATGCTTCTAGTATTGTCGTTCCAGTCGTTTGTCCCAGCCGAATTATTTACAAATGTTGTTGATATAGGACGCCCTCTTCTTCCAGCGGTTCCCCTGTATCTAGATGGAATTATACCGTAATAGATCTCACGAATGGTCTCATTAAATGCATTCCTGTATCTACTGCTGAAAACGGTGTAAATGATCGGATTTATCACTGCGTTCAAATAAGAGAGTGTTCTTACCACCCATGCAATCGTCCTGTATTCAACAGAGCTTGTAGAGATAAGGGCGCCCTCTGTCCATCCATCGAAAAGGAGGCAAACAGATAAAATTTCGAAGGGACCAAGGAGCGCAAAGAAAGTTAGTCCATTGATAATTAGCATTTTAATGGTTTGATTCAAAACCCTGCTTTCGTCTCTTTTGCGCGAAGAGGCGTTTGCCAAAGAGTCGAAAGATTGAACGCGATCAGCCGACTCCCTCAAGCCTCGCATGATATCGAAATACAAAAATATATTTACAGCCATGGCAAAGAAGAAGGGCAAAGCTTGAGCAATGTGTGTGTAGTCTTCAAAAGCTTTGTTTATAGAACTGCAAAGGTACACGTCACTTGGAAAGAGTTGAAATGTGTCTTCATCGGGCCAGATGATACACACTTTTTTAAAAACGATAAAACTTGGAATGAACGACGTGGCCAGAAGAAAGGAAACGACCCAGGAAAACAAGATCATCTTAAGCGACTTGGTCAGATTGTGAAAGCGGTTCTTGCCTACCAGATGAGGACATCGCACTGCCTGTCTCCTCTCCCAGGCGACAAGGGTGATGAAGCACAAGGACGCAAAGTAACTTGTTGAGCTGCCGACAAACATGATGACACAACCTACCGATCCTAAACAGGAATCGTCTATAACAACCTCCGGGGACCCAATTATCTTCCACAGTTTATGCACTACAACAAAAATAAGAAAAGCTATATCTGAAACAGCCAAGCTTGCTAAGTAGGCGTTTGTAACATTTTTCATATTTTCTATCCTTTGAATAACGATAAGAAAGAGGGCGTTATCCAGAAATCCAGTAACCAGTATAATAGGCAAAACAATGGCTGTGTATATTACCATCGGAGTCCGATATTGCAGCGACTCGGCTACATTGATCTCTGACGCATTGATAGTATTATAGTCAGTACAATAATTGACTTCTGAATCAAGAAATGCAGCTTTTGTAATCATTGCAGCCATTTTGTCTTTTAGTCTGTAAAACAGATGATTCATAAGTGGGTAATACCGATCTTGTAAAGTAAAATTTACTGCGAACTTTTTAGCAGTGATCACTAGGTAAAAGTGATGTTCGACCAAAAACCACGCAACTCTCCGATACCTCAATTGTCCTTTTCAGTGGAAAAATGCTTTACTGAACAAGTCTGTCACTGACTGAAATCTGTGTCAAGGATGAGCCCATAAAAAATTTGTTTTAGCTCCGTAACAGCCTACACTGTGTATGATTTTTATGACCAGCAGTATTATCAGACACAGTAACAAGAAAGTGCCTGTCCGATCTTATCCAGAAGCAAGGGTTCCTCTTCTTATGTCAAGTGCAGCACTGTTTGCTGCTCATCTTCTCATCTTCACTTGCTGATCTTCACTGCCGCTCATCTTCACTTGCTGATCGCTAGAAGGTTCTCACGATGAAGCTGGCCAGTGAATCTGTTAGATTATAATCACATCGTTTTAAATCGTAGAAAGACTCTTATCCTTTCACTTGTCGACTTGATGTACTTTCAAACCATTCCATGTGTTTGCCCCTGAAGACTGTTGATGGCACCGTTATGTTTAATAAAACCCTGCAAAAGACGAAAACAAATCAAAGCTTATTCGTTTAAATGCTTATCCCAGGGAGGTGCTAATAACACCTCACTGTTTTGCCAATCGAATAATTAATGTGTGAGGAAGTCGCGTGGAACTATCTTGATAAAAAATCTCAAGTAATCTGGGCACTTAAGATCCTTTTCTACGTCTAGTTTAGATTCACAGTTCAACCCTTTTCCATAGCGCTAGTATATACAGAATAAAAGTCGTGTGACATTCCACCAAAAAGAGCTGTTTAACTTGTCAGTTAAAGAATTAAGTCCTCCAATCAAAGATCCGTTGGAATAATTTCAATATCTTTTACCGTTCTCAAAATATACGTCTTCAAAGTTTGATGGTCACTGAAGAAACTAATTGCTTATGTAAAAATAACGATGTGGAGTGTTGCACAGTGTTATGATTTCTTTTGTTAACCCTATATAAATTATCTCTTAATTACTGATCAAATAGATTACAGTTTGGTGAGTGATATCAATGTTTTTTAAGGAAAAATAAATTAACTTTTATAATAAACCCCTCAGGGAAGAACAATGCCACTCAGTGTCCTTGAAATTAAGGTTAAAAAATAAATGCTAACATGTGCCATATATGGTATGTCCCTCTTTCGATGTCACATATTTGCATATTTAACTCATGTTTATTCATGACACAAGTGTTAAATAGATATATCCCTGTAAAATGGTCAATAACTCATGGATTTTAATGACAATTATCGCGGCTATGTTCTTGATTTTTAATGCTTTTTAAATCAAATATCCAACTATGTTATTTTCATGTCACATAACCTTTTGCTACTATGAAAAGGACAGACGTTGCCCTTTTCGGCAGACCATTGAGTTTAGGTGGAACAGTGACGGACTCTTATAGATCTCTTGTCAACTGCAAATTTGTGTTGTGGAATGTCTTGTGGGTTTTTTCCACTGCACCAAAGGAAAAACAATACAATCAAAAATACAAAAAAAAAAAAAAACCAAACCAACAAACAGATAGTGAAGTAAAATTATCCTTGTCTGTCAATAAACAGCAGCGGTCTCTATATATACGAAAGCATGACCGATCGCTAACCGTAAGCCAATGCATATTGGCCAAATTAACATATTCGCTTCTCACAAATGAGTTCATGTTCTGTTCAAAACCTGAGAATTATCCAGGAAGATTAAAACTATTGGCCAGATGCAATATTTAATACCCGATTAAAGATAATCAGTACAGTGCTAAGCACTATATGACTAATTAAAATCTTGCTTCAGTGAAAGGTGCACCCACAAGTCTATCAGACTCTGCATTAAACCATTTTTAGGAGGAAGTTCACTTTGAACAAGATTGAGTTTCATCTTTTGTACAAACAGATAAAGGCAACAAAAGAGTTCAAAACATAACAGTGTAGCCTACAGGTCAGTACATTACATACACATGTATAAATTGTACGTTGCGATGGCAGGTTAGAGACTAAGAGTCCAACTTCACATGGAAAAAAATTATTGAAATATTGCCAGCAGATCAACTCCTTCTCTGGCTATGATCGATGATAGTTCAACAAAATTGTAAATAAATGGCTTCTCGTGTATATTTCGGTCCATTGCCTCCCAGGAACTAATCAGATAGTTTATTATAGTTACAAGAATTAATACGGTATTCGATTCTTCCCCTAAATGTTTTTTCAGTTTTGATGCCCTACCCCCTCCCATCACTCACTCAACCCGTACAGACACTGAGTAGAATTTTGGGGTTACATATACACTTGGCTAGCAAAGTATAAAGGCATACACCCAGTTTGCATCTACCGGGGATGTTAAATTATGTAGAGCTCGGTTTAATTCTGTTAAATTCTTTCAACAGTAAACTTCTCGATGTGTACCCTCGATACAGGTTAGATTGTTTGTATTGTCAAACATTTTATTTTTATTACAAAATAAAATGAAAAAGACACACACAAACACAAAAACACACGCATGAAAGATACTTGCTAGGGAAAAATACACATTTGCAAAAAAGACAGATACGCTTCAAAGAAAAGGTCGGGAAATGCTTAAATTAAACACTTTATGGGTTAGAGATGTAATTAACAATAGCCTAGCTTCAAGGAGTTTACGATGAACCTGTGGAACAGTCATTTTTTTTTTTTTGAGTTCGGCCTCACAAATGGTGGAGGTGCTCACGTCCAGTCTCACCCACCTTTTAAATGGAAAATGCAGTCACCTCAATTAGAGTGAGTATGCCCTGTCACTCTAGTTCATGAATGGCCTATTGTGATCATGTGACGATGTTTTTGTTAGTGAATTGTGAAATCCAAGGAGAATTTCTCCTTGCTTTACCTATTGTTTGTAACAGTTTTGTTCAAAACGTCTTCAGAGTTGCTTGTTATGCAATAAGAGGAGATGTGCAAGAGTTTGCTGATTTTTCAAAGAAAATTTTTGGGCGACTGTCTATTTCTTTTAAGTAACATTTCCCCTTCTCCGATAAAAATTGTGAATCTGCTATGGCTTCCAACGTAAACTCATAAGAGGGGTATTCTTTGCTCTATGCATCCTAAACTGTCAGAAAGAAACTCGAAATATTTTCTGTTGTGACAATGCCTTTAACTTTTAAAGTATGCTTTTTCATTTCTGTAATGCAACCTTAGTGTCTTTGCTTTTTGATTTTTCTTTACTTCTTTTGTAATCATAAATGAGAGTCTACCAACTTGCTGACATCTTCATCACATACCATCAAAATGGTTCCTGATTTTCCAAGATATTTAAATATATTGAACAATCGCATAAACTAAGATCTAATTGTCTATAGAAATGTAATTTTCACAAAGACGCTAACCCTTGGAATGTTTAGAAGGTACGTTTCACAATTTCCTTAAAACTAAACATCAGTGTACAGAACAGGAGGAACATTTATTCCATTATCCAGCTCACACCTTTATGAAATATTATTGTCTATCGCATAAACGCATTAAAGCGTATGTCCACTAATGTGTAACTGTGTCCAACGGATACAATAGGCAAGTGAGTTGTGAGTGATCGAGTAATGAGAGGTGCTGTAACCATGGCTGCTCTCGCGTAAAGAGCAGAAAATCTGGTATTTCAATTAAATTGGGCTCATTTTTTATAATTATTTAAGGCTTTCATGTATTTGTGTCGTTTCAATTGTTGATATTATTTTAGCAACTTAGCATGTGGGCCGACCGACCAAAGGTAAATAAAAAACGAGCAAAAGGGAATCGTCATGGAGAGAGTATGGTCATGGTACTGTGGATCTTGATATGATAGATGGACAATGGACATGTCACACGTCTAGCTGGTCTACGATGTTAGATATCATTACAGTTACTCCGGATTTTGAGGGTCCTGTGGACTCTCATATTGACGAAGGTTTAGATACTGCCTTCGGCATCAAGATCAAACATCACTGTCGTAAGCATTTTATTACTATTAGTATTATTTACATTGACTTCGCATTATTCTTACTTCTTCATTTTCCCTCGAAATGGACTTTGCGCGAAGCCCGTTAGATTTCAAAGAATGAACGATGATGTATTTTAACAAAAATATCTGAAAGGATAAGTCCAGGCTAAGTTACTTTTCAAGAGACAACTATGAGCCTCAAAAAGGTAGATTCTCAGAACAATTATCAGCTTGCATCGGACATCTTTGTCAATTGTTAAAAGTTAATCATGAAACCTTCTTTGTCAATTAAAAACTTGTCATTTTAGGTATTCACCAAGTAAAAGAAAATCAGTGGATGCTCCACGGAACTGGGTACATGCAAAACGTAATCAGCATTCCGACCCGTATTGACCATCAAACTTGTCCGTTGCGACGCCTGATGGTTTTGACCTTTTACTGTATATGGCGAGGGATTAATGATGCAGAAAATAATATGCCTTTATACTTTTGATCGCGCTTGGTTGAATCCATCCATATTACTTAGACCCGATAGTTTAGTTAGTTCACGGAGTTGGATGGTACTTATACTAGTTCTGTCTCTCAGCAGCCTATAGTCAGTATGGAGTCGGTCTAGAGTCTAGATTCTCAAGTGGCGGTCTGGGGCCCTTTTGAGGCCCGCGACTTCCATCAATGCGGCCCGAGAAAATTCGAGGAGAAAAAATATTGCAAACGTGCAGTAACCTGAATGCAATTTGACCCTTAGGATGTCACATTTTCTCCCATAGGCCATCTGGTGATCCACATATGGTGGACGCAAGAGTATAATTATAACTTCACGCCTAAAATGGGATTTCTACTAATCTATAGCGTTTGGGATACTAAGTTTTCTCTCGTAATGGTGGCCAACTTATGGAAGACGTACAGTTCTTATGGCAAATTTGTGATTTAAGAGTGCAATTTCTCAAAAGCTAGGGGGTGAGATGCCAATGTTCTCCCCAACTGGCGACACAATCCTGGAAGACGAAGAGCCGCACGGTGGCAAATTTGCGTTGTATAGTGCGTTTCCCTCTAGGCTATCGCCTGTAGCATATAAACTTTTCTCACCTCCACCCTAACCTTTGTGGGACTGGGGTAAGTTGTAATCTAAGAGTATATTTATTAAATATTATTATTAAGTACTCTTAGATTGTGATCCCGTGCCGCGCCCCTATTAGGAAAACACCAATTTAAGAATCCCTAGAAACAGTGGCGTAGCCAGGGGGACAGGGGGGCGAGTTGCCCCCTCTGAAAAATCTTGGGGGAAATTTTGAAAGTGAATATATGGTGAAATTTGTGCATGATCTGGTAAAATTTTAAATTTCTCAACCAGTACACTTTACTTATTTAAAAGTATATGCCACACTGGCACAACCAGTCCTCATGAAGGTTTTCAGAGAGGGAATGACTGTAACTGCTTATAACTGTACTAGTTATGTTTTACTATCTGTTTTATACAGCATGCGGGATCTCTGGACCTCTGACAAGGGACTCTGTCCTTTTACTGTATACTCCCAATGTTTCTTGATAAAGCAGCAGCATTGTGGTATATGCAGTTTGTTAGAATGGGTCAGTGGTCAAGTGCTATACTCTGCTACAAGGGCAGGTCCTCGTAAAATTTGGACTGATTGTGGTGAACTGATGAAAGGAAAGGTGTACAAGGGTTCACTTAATTACTGTGGTTCAGCCATTGTGATTCTGATCTACCAGTAGGACTCAAGAAAAATTCACCAAGACCTGAAGACAAGCAAGATAGAAAAGCTTCCTAAAAAATAGGAATTCTTGGTGATGTATTCAGTTTACATTTAGCACCAAATGTGGCACCATTTTGCATCTAGCCCACCTTATATGAGCAAAACTTTTCCAAAGGGGAGGGGGACACCCCCTTTCCTTAGACCCCTCCCCCAGGACGGCGATCAGTCACATCAGCCAGGTCAGAGGGAAGCACTCGGACAAAAATTGGAACCTGCATAGAACACTGATTATTAGGAAGCAGATCCACTAATTGGGGGAAATCTTGGTGCTCTTGCCCCTCCCGCCCCCCTGACAAAAAACCTGGCTACGCCACTGCCTAGAAATCTCTGTTTCCCGTGCAGGCACTTTCAGAACTTCTATGTATAGGGTGGGTTTCACCCTCAAGAATAAGCAATTTTCTCCAAACCCTGACTTCGCCCCCTGCTGGTTACAACAACAGTGATTAAGCATATTTAAGGAAAAGTGGCCCCCAGCCGAAATCAGATGAGAACCACTGATTTGGACAATGCACAGTCTCCTCTGTTCGTGAAGAGTGAAAACAACCAATATAGCCTGTGAGTGTAATCCATTTCATAAAAGGATTCCCATGTCCCATTCGAACACTGAGCTGCCCCCCTTACACGACGAGAAAACCCCCCAAATTGGTTGGAGGGGATGTAGGGATGAGGAGGAAGTGGGTGGAAAAAATTTCTCTAAGAGACTTTTCAGGTATATTGGTAGTGATCAGAAAAACACGCATATACACAATGCCGCATGGCGCATGGTCACACAACACGAACCGCCATGGTCTAAATTCTTTCAAGGTTACTGCTACAGCTTTAATTCTAGTTATATTACATAGAGACTCTATGGACTTATCTGGTTATGTTTTGCGTGTGTCTGATCTGCTTTCTGCTTTTACATAATTTTTAGTTACGTTTATCTACATATCTCATATCTCGAATTCATAGGAATAGTGTTATTGTTTTGTATGTTTTCCAAGCTTGCACGCAAGTACATCACGTGACAGTATCATAAGCACGTTTACATCGTTAATCCATGATACGTAGACTAAGGTCTTCACAGCTTACAAGCAATAGACATTAAACCACACCAGGCATCAACAGCTTCTACATTCCATAAAAAAGCAGTTCTAAACGGTAGCTTTTTGTTAAGTTTCCCTGGCGGAGTAGTAGCTTTGTAGAAGAGTCTGAATTTTTCTCTTTATGAGTAACAGACCGCATAACATTTATAATCATCATACTTAGGTAGTGAGTTTGCACTCACAAAAAGAAACATAACCACAAGCTGCAGTAAGTGCATTCCTGCATTGAAAAGCGAGCTATGCGTTACTAGTACTACCAACCACAACGCCAGATCTATTCGTATCCTTCCTTGTCGGGTAGTGCAGGGGTGTCAGGCGGTGACAGGGTGTGTCGGGTAGCCGGTAACGCCGGCTGGTTCCGGGATGTGGCAGAATTAAAGGCTTTGACATTTGCTATTTACAGTAGATGATATAGAAACTGCACTTACACAATTTTCATAGTATGATCCAAAACGACCTTTGACCTTCAGAATCAATACGTTTAAATAGGTATCTTCTACTCGGTATAATTTATGGCACCTACCTGCCGAGTATGAGAATCATAAAAGCTTCCCGCCTTGAAATATGATGTCTAAAAGGTTCTCAGTTTGACCTCTGGTGACCTCGAATAACTGTCACCAATCACTACAGGGGTTTTGATTTTAAGTGGAGCATAGGCATTAAAAGTATTATAGGTCGCTAAAAACTATCCTTCTTGAGATATCGTGTTTATAAGGTCTTCGTAAGTTAGTAGTTGACCTCTTGTGATCTCAAGTTACCTTTGTTTTCGGCAAAAGTAACAGTCGTCGTGAACTTAGTGTGGGCCATCTACATACCGAGTATGAGGTCCCTCAAGATTACCTTTTTCAGATATCATTTTGAGGGGTTTTTACAATTTGACTTTCAATGACCTCAAAAACATGCGACCTCTTCTAAGAACAATAGGCTTCTTCAACTCAATGTGAGGCATCCGCATGTTAACTATGGGCCTAATTAAGGTTAATCTTCATGATATATCGTAATTATGAGGTTTTCGCCATTTGAGTTCTGGCTACCCTATGCAACTTCTGACCTCCCATCAAAAACAATGAGTTTCATGTATTCAACACGGAGCACCCACAATTTGAGTATTAGATCTCTCAATGGTACCCTTCTGAAGGTTATGGTGACATGCCACCAAACAGAACTGATTTACTTGGAATCATCATAAAGAATAAAACTACCTGTGGAGAGATCCATTGGAATTACTCCAAATCTCTTATCGTTTTCAAGATTAACCTTCAAAATTCGGCTTTTCTTGACGTTACTCATGCCATGCAAAATTAGTAATGAAGAGTGTTTCGCTGTGTTAGAATTTCTTTTGTTGACCCATTATAAATTATCTCGTAATTATGCATATAATTTACAGTTTGGTGAGTGATACTAATATTTTCAAGGAGACGAATTTAACTTCCAAAATAAATCCCTCAAGGCATATCAGTGCTGCAAGTGTCTTTGAAATTATGTTTGAATAAACAAGGAATATTCGCTAACCCCTGTTTCGACGTCACAAATTTGCATATTTAGCTCATGTTAATTCATGACACAAATGAAAAATAAAAGTAATCGTGTAAAATGGTTAAGAATGTTTTGAACCCATATGATCGGGTCCAAAAATATACCAGAGACAACACCATTTTTGCATCTTAGCAACCTTCAAGTAACCAAAATTTCTCAAAAGGGGAGGGAGACCCTCCCCTTAGACCTATCCCCTAGAACAGCCCTCTTTTACCCAACCAAAATTAGAATTCACGAAGTTATGAACATTTTCCAGCCATATATCAGTCAAAACTGTCCCGAAGACCGCACCATTTTGCATCTTAGCAACCTTAAAGTAACCAAAATTTCTCACAGGAGAGGGGAACACCCCTCCCTTTAGACCTCTCCCCTAAGACCGCCCTCTTTCCCCCAACCAAACATTACAATTCACAAAATTATGAACATTTCCCAGCCATATATATCAGTCAAAAAATAGCCCAAAGACCCCACCATTTTGCATCTTAGCAACCTTAAATTCGCAAAAATTTCTCAAAGGGAGGGGAACACCCTTCCCCTTAGACCTCTCCCCTAAGAAACCCTCTTTCCCCCAACCAAAAGTTAGAATTCACAAAGTTATGAACATTTTCCATTCATACAGTAAAAAAATAGCCCAAACAACGAACCATTTTGCATCTTATCAACCTTGAATTAGCAAAAATTTCTCAGAGGAAGGGGACACCCCTCCCTTTAGACCCATCCCCCACGACGACGATCACTCAACCCATGTCCCCTATCAAAATAACCTTGCGCCGTCCCTGGTTATGGTACTGTTTTTATTATCATTGGTTTCAGCGTGCGCGTGGCCGATTTACATATTTGAGAGAAAATTTTATGATTCTTCCGTTTCAAGCCCCCCTAAGCCCCCCCCCCCCCAAAGTCTCGATCTAGAACCGCGCCTGACTTGAGGAACATTATGCCCAACTCTAAAAGAACATAACGTGCTTGGGGAGAAAGAAGACACATATCGAGATTTTCATATAATAGCCTGTGTAATGTAACACAAACGGCGTTCCAAGATTTCTAATTTCAATCTTTTTGTGAATCGACAAACGAGAACCTTCTCAGAACTTCTGGAATTTTCTTCAGACGTCTACAGACTACCATAGAGCCTTCGTCCGACCTCTTGAAGCCTACGAAAGGAACTGCGTACGTCATAATTCTAAATGAGCTACTGCTGCTGCTGCTACTACTACAGTATACAGCCAGCCAAGACTACTGCAGAGATAAGTATACTGAGTAAATAGTGTAAACACAGGCCTAACAGTTGAAATTTGATGTACTTTGTAAGAATTAAGAAAGGGGGTTAAATAATAATCCAGCCAGACTTTACATCTCGTTCTTTGGCATTTTTTCGCCGTGGCTGGTTTGTGGGTCTTACCGAGTCGTAACACCTGTAACGACTTTTAAATAACCTTAGACCTCCACTTCCTGTTGGTCAAAGGTCACCTACACCCATCAGTCACTGTATCCAAGTTTCATCAAAATCCGTCCAAAAATGAATGTTTGAGAGCTCACTAAACAATTCTTGATAGATATGACAGATAAACGGCCGAGTGACGGCGGCTGATTGCAATAAGGCAGACAGCTATAGACTGGTTCTGCTAAAGACGTACTGTTTGGTCGAGAAGCAAGTTGTTGCCCTTTTACCTATTTCTTAACAGAAGAAAAGAAAAGTCTTTTTAGCAATAAACCAAGCAGAAAACAAAGTGGTTGCCTTAGTGGCAATGATAATTAAAAATTACCTCCTTGAGGATGATGAGAGAAATATGATCCACTTATTCGAGGTAGGACTTCCATGCTGTGATAAAGGCGAGTTGTGCGATGTGTAAAACAATGACAATCCAGACCTGAGTAAGCCCCAATATAGAATGAAAATGCCCTAGATATCAACTTTCATTCAAAATATATAAATGAAAATTCCCTGACAGAGTATATAACATTTTCGTCTCAAACATATTGACAGAATTTCACAAAGAAATATCCAGCATGTTTCCTAGTAGTTGATGACATCTGCCTCATTTTATTGCTTAACGCACACTGTCTGTGGGCTAAGCTAGGTTATCACAGTGTTCCAGCATAATGACTTTGGCTGACTTCAGATAACCTTTAATTCTATTGTAACAAATTGAACAAAACTGATTGTTCTATTAATAATAGGGAACACATACAGTATCTAAAATGTATAAAAAGCTTCCTCCTGATTCTATACAAGAATTTTAAATTACACCTCTGATGTAATCATTACCTCAAAGTTTAATCAAACCCATCCACAAATGAGCATTTAATAACACTAGGCAAACTTCAATAACTTTGAATGACCTTTGACCTTGACTTTTCATTGGTCAAACTAAGACCATCATCTGATGATTCATCTTGTCAAGTTTCCACAATATCCATCTACAGATGAGCATTTGAGCCCACTAGACATACTCATTTGAGATTTGAGTTTTTGACCTTTGATGACCTCAAATGACCCTGTCCACCATGTAAGAAGTACTTCTTAGCTAACACTGAGACCAACTTTCAAAAATATTGGGTGCTCTGGGTGAGAGAGGACACATTTGTAAGATGTTCACACATAATAGCCTGTACTGACACCTAAATGATCTTTGAACTCAATTTCCTGGTGGCCACAAGTGTCCACTTAGTACAACAATCATTGTGTCCAAGTTTCATCAATATCCATCGAAAGATGCATGTGTGAGAGCTGTTTGAACAATTGCTGACAGATATGATACATAGTTAGATAGAGGAATAGTGATTGATTGCAACAGCCCAAACAGCTATATATTTCTGGTTTGAGATAAAAATAGCATCACGTAAAAGTAGTCAGGACGGGCAGATCCAAAGGGAGATTTTCCGGCTTCACTCCCCCTTTTTACGGAATCACTTTCTTTTTGTAGCTGTGCAGCTCCCAAGTTGCACTAAAAAGTTAATGAATACTTATTTTGACTGCTAAACGCCAGAAAAAAGTGGCTATTGAACAGTGTCTAATTTAAAATTTCCCTTACAACCGCCTTCCCAAACCCATCGAGACTTCGTACATTTGACATTCGTAGCTTCGAACTTTGCCCTCACAAATCACACCCCCACCCCAGTTTTTTGTAAAATCCTCGATTGGCCTCTAAATAGAGGACGTGCGGTCACGTTATTAGCTCTTTTAATTAGCACGTTGGTGTTTAAACAGCATTCCTATACTGACATTTAGAAACGCAGTACATAGTATGTTATTTAACAGACTGTGTCTGTATGTAGACTACAGCATCGAAATGTACTGAAGTAAGGCATCACCGAATAGAGTGAACTTCTAGTAAGTAACCACTGTCGCCAACGTGACTCAACATCCCTACGCGTGATGTCATTTTTACGTTCACTGCACAACTACATTACTTGTGAATTACAAAAACAAACCAAAAAAAAAAAAAAAATACACAGTTATATTCTCTTTCCTTTAAAGCTAGAATCTTATGGTCCCATGAACATTTCATCTTATGTGGCTTCCAGTTCGACATTTCAACTCAAACTTGGGATCTTTCCAATTTACAGGGTAGTTTTGAATGGACCTCACCGTTACTCGACCGGGATCGAACCCCAGACACCACTAAGTTAACGCTAACTAAAGCTTTACTCTTCCAGATGCCACCTACTTCCTCCTCCCCATATTACCAGCTGTACTTTTCCAAAGTCCCCTCGATTCTCAGGCGACGAGCCGAAGGGGGAAACCAAACGTTACTCCCGAAAGAGTTCTGCTCCCCAAAGCGTTCCAGAAGGGACAACAAGACAACATGTTTAGCCTCTTGACCTTCAGACCTCTACATCATGGGTCTGTCACGCGTGGCCCCGTTCTAGACTGGATACCATGCTCCTTAATATAGATAATCATTCGCTGTATTTTATAGAGTGCATCTTTTGATATGTTCCAGCCATATTAATACTCAGACTTAAAATATACTCACACACTGCCGCTTACGCCGCCTTTCCTTTCACACAAAGCTTGCGATTCTAAAAAATTTCTTCGAATATAATTTGTAGGGGAAACATAAGTTATATCTTCTTCAAAATGTGCATTTGTGTCTTGAGTACTTTATGCCTTACGTGTATTACAGATCACGTCAGTAATTTCGGTAGTTACACGGACATGGAGAAAATTACTGAGAGTAGATTAGAATTGAAAAGCTAATAACATTGCAAGCTGCTGGTGGACACGACACTCCATTACCAAACCATTTAACATTGTATTTTTCAAGAGAAAATTGACAAAGATAATTTAGCAACTTAAATGGTTTATGGTGATACAACCAAGTAAAGTTGGCATCGATTTACACAGGAAGACATTACGAAAAGGAAATAAATGGGGAAACTGCTATTGTCACTACAAACTGTTACGTGCGGGCAATAAGAAAATCTCAATTACTTCTCAATGCTAGGGAGCATAAATATCTATCATTGGTTCTAGGTAGATGTGACAAGGTTAATGGGAGTTTGGTTGCGTGTTGCATCGACAGCGATAATTTGTGAAATTTGGCTATTCTGTCACTTCAGCTAGGAGGGTGAGTGATTAAGGGGCTACGGGATATTTATATACGACGAACACGTGTCACTCCTTCATATGTATACCTAATGGATTTCTCTTTAGTTAGCAAACGATCCTGTTTTATGAGGTACTTGTCATTGTACTATACTTAATGTGCTTTTACTCTTCAATATGAATTAAAGTTGATTCATTCTTCTATAACCATAGGTTTATGAGAATACATGTACATTTCGCTAAGATGGAGAGGAGTTGATTGCCCTGACATTTACCCCAATTTTGAACTGAGCACGACATAAATTTTGCTCTGAAAAAGTCATTTCTTGTCCCTGAACTCAACGTTGTTGTTAGCCTCCCCAGACCTCTATTTAGTTCACCTATGCTTTTACTCTGCAGTTTCAGAAATAACGACATTTATATTTGCAAATGGTGCATTCCTAGGGATTTTATATTATTGAATTCCTGCTGTCTGGGAGGCACTATGACACCTTGCATAATTATAGAAAATGTTACAATTCAACAATTCAACAAAGTTGTCCGTGAAAAGCGGCCCATCTCTAATCTAAAAACTTCGTATAACTCTTCGACATCCCCTTCCTTTTCCTGTTAAAGGTCATAATGTTTAATATAAAATAATGATTTTAAAGGAAAAGAAAAACCTGGCATAAAGTCAACACTTCAGTGACAAACATTTTAGCACTTCATGAAAAAAATGAGCCATGCATGAACTAAAATAGCATAAGAGATACGAAGGGATCTTTAAAAAGCACTTTGTTCATGGTAGAAAATCTACACTGTAGACTATTAAAAGATGAAAACAATTTTGCTTGAGCAAATCTTGAGAAACACAGTAAATGTTAACTCTTACCTGCGTTGCTGGTCAAAATTTTCAATGCTTAATTTAAAAAGCTTTCAAGACTCCTACAGAAAGTATAGGTTATAGTGCTGTGGTAAAAATATCTCATTCTTTCTGCTCTGCTGTTTGCAGTACCACCTGTACAGGCGGAATTATTGCATAACACAGCGTACAAGGGAGGGAGACTGCAAAATGCAGCCCCAATTGCGGCAAAACATTTGCTATGTTCAAGCAGAGTATATGGTACTTTGGGGGAAATTTGAAACAGTTTTTCCCTCTGATTGAAAGAGGTCCACTGCGCTTATCAGCTTATGATGAATTCGTTTATTCAGATTCAGCATACCATGAACTTTATCAGACGTGAATTTGCGCCAGCTGTTATGTCTGTGTAGCCTATATAACGTCAGGAATTAAGCACATGTAGAAGCCCACAATAGTACTCACTGAACTGTTAAACTGATATTTTTGGTAGAGTGCAATTAAATGAGGTTTTGTTTTCATCTGAGAGGCCTGAAAAAGGGAACAAAAGGTTAGATCAGGTTGCAAAATCGATCTGTTATTAGCACATTCCAATCCTTTTGTATGGTCCACCAACCTTGCTGTGGAAAGAGTTGAGGGGTGTGGGTCCAACCGGGGGCTTTCGACCTTACCTTGCTGCTTGGGTCACTATTTTTGAACATGAAAACTCACTTTGTTACATATTAAAGAGGATATGGCATCCCCATACCAAAAAGTTGCTAGGAACTCCTTGTCGTAACATGTTTAAGAAAAGCCCTAGAATTCTAAATACGGTTCATGACTGCACTTTGATTGACATTCATTCAAACAATATAGGTCCATTCTGATTGGTCAATGATGACTTGTACGGTCAGCTGTGTTCCCAACTAATCTCTTACACAGTCACTGTGTCTCAATATATATATATATATATATATATATATATATATATATATATATATATATATATATATATATATATATATATATATATATATATAATATATATATATATATATATATATCGAGCAAAATTAAATTCAGTGCACCCTAGGTAGGGACTGTGCCTCTCTCTTGGAGGTGTACTCTTCAGTTTTTTTTTTTTTTTGAAACTTTAGAAGACTAAAAGTACACTTAGCAGTAAGAATTTAATGTCCGGGTTAGGTTAGAGAGCCTTTAAGGCAGCACAAACGTGACGAAGATATTATGCAATGCCCGTATGTGAGGGCAAAGCAGTATTGCATTCGTCTTTCACAAGCATTTTCAAGAATGGACAACTAGTACTGGTGGTTGTTGGGGCACACGTCTCTTTTCCTAATGGGAAACTTATTAGAAGTAGGGGATGGGTGGGTGGTGGATAGCCTACAATAATATATAAACCTATACGAACATGTGTACGAATTTGTTTACGCTAGCATGCATGTTTGAATTTCACTGTCTGCCTGTATGGTTGTCTCCGCACCACGTATGCATTTAATAAAAGGTACACACGAAACTTGTAGGAATAATTTATCAATCAAATCACTGAAATGTTATTTCATTCCAACAATATCAGTACAATATTAAGGTTGGTGACCAAATAATAGAGTGGTCATGACAGGCATTCCTCTCTTCAACCAAATTACGGGTGAAGGGGAAACCGTGTTCCCACAATGTCCCGATGATGACGTCCCTAAAACTTATTCTTGCTATTTGAAGCCAGTCCTAACTTATACAGGCTAACTACCGTATAGTGTTCGTTTGTAGAAGACAACATTTTGCGAATTGCCAGAGTGATTTCTCTTACTCCGATGGCAAAAGTACGTACTTCTCTATTGGGACTTGATTAAGTTATATATGTCATAGAATTGCGGACGCGATCGCTCCTGATGCTGGTTTATTACGAATTATAGCCAGGTTCAACGATGGGGGCTACAGTTAATCAAATATTTCCTCAACCTGCAATGCTAATTTTCACTAGAAAACGGTAATCCAGCCTTGCATACACCCCACAGCAATGAAATGAGTTTTGTGGGTTTGTAATCAGAGGTGATCAGATACAAATATGTCCTGAACTAAGTCAATTTTTTTTGTGTATATTGGCCTTACAGTGGTGCACCTGTGCAGCTTTCGTACTACTCCTTTTTGAATTTATTTTATCAAATTTAATTTTAATAGGTGTTTGCTACTTAGCAAAAACCATTACGAAACTTGCCGTGAAAACGGCATTTTTGCCCTAAAATCGACCACTTTTTACTCATTTGGCTGTCGCTCCAAAACCCTCCCATCATATGTCTATGCCTGAGTTCCTTACCCCCAGTGCAGAATAACCACTTCCATAAAAGAAATATCTTCAGCTATTTCCATTCGTTACTACACAGTTGGACGTTCTCTACACAATGTATTTTCCCTTAAGGACCTATGAGGCGGGGCTGGGTGCCGCGAGCCTCATTTGGGCAATATATGTGCTCTTTGGGGAAAATGTGTGTTATTTTTCGGGCAAAAGTTTAAATTTCTGGCAAAAGTTCTTAGCCAAAATATTTTCGACGCGTTTTCGAAACTTTTACGTTTGAAATCCTTTCGGCCACCCGTCAATTAGGTCGGGGCTTCGGGTTGCTGCTCTTTTTCAGTAGAGGAGTTAGTCCCCTGTAGGGCAAACCCCGGCGCCACCCCTAACCTACAAACGAAGGGCAGATGGGCAGTCCGCCCGAAACCAGTTCAGAGGGGTACCATAGAACCGTTAGCCCAGAATAACATAAAAGAAATAGAGGCATTAGAAACATATACTAAATAAAGGGAAAATCCCAGACAACATCAGTGCAAAGCTTTGGCAAAGGTAACACCATTTTGCATATTATCTACACTCGGTTAAGAAAAAATTTCAAAGTAAGGCTGGGAAGGAAAACATGTCCACATAATTATATCACCAAACCAGGCTTCAAAGTGACCCATCACAGAAATATAGGAGGTTTTATAGGAAGGATATTGATGAATATATAGGGTTTTATAGAATTTTTCCGGGAAAATATAGGAATGTCACACACTAGCGGTCCTTATCATCTTCAAAGTTCCTCAAAATTTGTGGATGGGACAAACACTATAATGTACCTTAGAAATCTATACTGTTCAAATGATAGAAATGTGATTAACAGCATCAAAAATGTGGGCTAATTGGCAGATCAGCAGTTTGTGGTTCTACCATCAACATGGAATTTAGGAAACCACTTAAGTATTTTGGTGAAAGGGCCAGGGTAAATCCCATGACTGTGGTATATCTGCATATTTTGAACCTGAAATGAGATGTCCATAAATGTTATCACTAGCGCATAGGCAGCACAATTGTTGCAGTATTAAAAGTTGTGAACACAGAATGTGACTATATAGATGATGGACAATGAACTGTTGTTTATGTCCATAAGTACACAAACAGAATTTACATCACCTCCAATTATAATGGGGTTAAGTGTGAGGAAACTTTTGAATATTTTGCTGCTTTACATAGCTGGAAATAAACTCTTAAGACACAATTTTGCTACAAACTTTACACTGTTTTGCTAATCAATCTTGAAAGTGATATATAAGATATAAGATATGGGTGATGACAGTAAGACCATATGGCAACTGTACGGTTGCTATGAATACCTTCAAACTCACTTTTAGTGGCATAGCCATGTAGTATAATTTGTGATTGCTGGCATGGAGGAGGGGTTTTAAGAGAAGGGGATTCCCCCTCCCTTCTGAATTTTTTTTTGGATGATTGTATGTCCTTATACACAATCTTGTGCTACATATGTTATCTTTTGAAGTATACATAAATTTTCATATTTTAGGTTATTAAATTAAAAAAAAATCAACATCAGCAAGTGGGGAAGGGCATTGCCCAATGGCCCCTCCCCCTAAAAATGCCACTGCTAACTTTGAATCTGTACAACTTGGAAGGACAGTATAGTCCACCTGTCAAGATGCCTACAGTATGCAAAAATGTCTGTGCATTAACATACTTAACATCTTAAATCTCACTTGAGGAAACTACATGGCAAAATTAGTGAAAGGGCAACTTGGCAAGTGCCCCCACTTGCCACCAATGATGGACACTGTATATGGATCAGATTTTCCACATTGGTCTGTCGCGTATATTGATGTGGCATCCAGGGGCCTGTCATAAAGCCTATAGTGGAGCTTAGGGAAAACCTCCTCAGAGATCTGCATATTGTAAACATTAGAATGAGACTCTTAATTTTCTCAAAGCATTAAGTTCTTAATCTTCAGGGAAAATTGTAATTGTACAACACTTTGAATATCAACTGAAATAATGGCCAGTCAGTTTGAGGAAATAAGGTAGATGGCAGGGGAAAAACTGGTATTTAGAACCATTGTACTACGGTATTTTCAGTTTAAGAATTAGTTTAATCACAGACCAGCTATCTATGCATGCAAATGAAGGTAAGGGTAAAATGTGAAGGACTGCATGACCACAGGGGATGCCAGGCACAGGGCTCTCATCCACCCCCTTGACAATACCACTACAATTAACTCAAAGAGATGAAATCATAGAGTGTTTAAAATCAAAGGTGTGAGGGTGGCATGTGTATGGTTGATGAAATATGAGTTATTAGTGCCCAATGCAGCTTTATAATAGAATATTTCAGAATCCTGTAATTGCTATTGTGTGCTTATGCATCTAATTAAGATACTTGGCATGGTACACAGCTACCTGTCGAAGCCACTCTAAATATAAAGCACTATCTTGGAAAAAGAATCTATCTGAAAATTTCACCCCAAAACACCATAGCAAAATGTTTTCTGGCAAGATCAGAAAAAATATAGGAGAATATAGGAAAACAAGCCCAAAATAAACAAATATAGAAAATATAAGATTTTTGAAATATACAGGAATTTATAGGAAATATAGGATCACTGTGGTTTAGTAAACCAATACAACCCTTAGACTTAAAGACCATGCAACTAAAAATAATATCACTATAAAGTGGCAACTTTTAAACATTTACCAAGTTAAACGTTTTGACAAGGATAACATCATTTTGCATCTAAGCCACTTTGCGTATAACCAAATATTGTTCAAAGGGAATGGGACTACAGAAGTCGATCGCTATGACGATATACGAGAAATGTCAGCACCCTTACTATGGGAAACTTGACTGATTTATAATGTATTAAAAGTAAGTAGCATGGGAGAACTTCTCTCACTCAACGGAGGGAATTGGTGATTGAAATACTCACATACTGAACCTAAAAGATAATGATTACTTAGTCCGAGAAGCAGCATGAGTTTGATTCAAACGAAACCAGAAAACAAAACTTTATAAAATAAAAAACGAAAAGAAAAAAATACACCGTATAAGAGCAGATTGCAGTGTAACACAATTAGTGTATCACCAAATTTTAAAGCTTTCGTTCAGGTGTCAAGTTCCCAAACATGCAGACAATAAAATGAATATATATAGATATACATGATATTCATCGAAGACGAAAGTTTCATATGCCATCAAATTACAGAAAATCGAATCATAAATTTTGACTAAACTGAAAAAAAAATCAAATACTGTACCGATGGTGTACACATAAAACTTTCAGCCAAATTCCTATCACGTTCATCATGAAGACGAATCATACAGAGACATTCGTTGTCATTCACTGCCTAAATAATTGTAAACAATTATAAATCACTGAGTAATTTCAGGGCATGCAGGTGAGCATGTCTGTTCGATAATATATTTGGTTTATGTGGCAATGCTTTTTTCAGACATCTGGATTTGCAATTTTTAATCATCGAATGTATAGTTGTGTGCCTGCATGTTTACAACACCAAGGACAATTACTCGCAAGATCTGTTGATGTTTGGAAGTATATATCGTGTCAATTGTACACAGAATTCATAGGCGCAGGAAGCTGTTCTCGACTGGGGGCTGAACGTTGTTTGGACCTGGTGGAGTGGTCTTAGGGAAGGGAGAAATTTTTTTAATATTTGAGGGTCCCTAGATGCAAATTGATGGAATATTTGAACAAATGTTTAGAAAACTGCAAATTTTTGACATTTTGTACAAACTACAAAGGTAACAAATAAGGGCTTTTCGTTCTTGAAGTGAGGAGGGACGGAAGCATACTTCTGCCCACCACATTTTTAACTTTAGCCCCCAGCCAGTGACGTAGCCAGGTTTTTTGTCAGGGGGGCAAGAGCACCAAGATTTCCCCCAATTAGTGATCTGTTTCCTAATAATCAGTATGTCAAAATTTTGTCCGGGTTGCTTTCCTCTGACCTGGCTGATGTGACTGATCACCGTCCTGGGGGGAGGGGTCTAAGGGGAGGGGACACCCCCTCCCCCTTTGGAAAATTTTGCTCATATAAGGTGGACTAGATGCAAAATGGTGCCACATTTGGTGCTAAATGTAAACTGAATACATAACCAAGAATTCCTATTTTTTAGGAAGCTTTTTTATCTTGCTTGTCTTCAGGTCTTGGTGAACTTTTCTTGAGTCCTACTGGTAGATCAGAATCACAATGGGTGAAGTACAGAGAAGTGAACCCTGGTACACCTTTCCCTTCATCAGTTCACCACATACACCACAATCAGTCCAAATTTTACGAGGACCTGCCCTTGTAGCAGAGTATAGCACTTGACCACTGACCCATTCTAACAAACTGCATATACCACAATGCTGCTGCTTTAGTTATCAAGAAACATTGGAAGTATACAGTTAAAGGAAAGAGTCCCTTGTCAGAGGTCCAGAGATCCCCATGCTGTATAAAACAGATAGTAAAACATAACTAGTACAACTATAAGCATGGTGTCATCATTCCATCTCTGAAAACCTTATAGGACTGGTTGTGCCAGTGTGGCATATACTTTTAAATAAGTAAAGTGTACTGGTTGAGAAATTTAAAATTTTACCAGATCATGCGCAAATTTCACCATATATTCACTTTCAAAATTTCCCCCAAGATTTTCCAGAGGGGGCAACTCGCCTCCCTGTCCCCCCCCTGGCTACGCCACTGCCCCCAGCCCCGTTTCCTACGCCTTTGACAGAATTTGTGGAAAACATTTCAAATAGAGGATTTACTATCGATTCAAAGTGAACTTCCGCAATTTTATTCCCCGTTAATTACCATCAAATTTCGAACGAAACGTAGAGGAGGAAACCACTAGATCTTGAGTGCATCCAAATATAATCTATTCTTGTACTAATTCTCTTGCTCGTCTGCAAACATCTAGATGAGTGTTATGTACATATGAATATGCGTGCGTGCTGATACGTCATAATCCCTGTAACCGAAAAGTGTTTCAGCCTGTACAGACTATACAACCATTAAAAATAGCGTGACAGTTGTTTACCATTACAGATCACAAAGATCCGTCCAGATCAGGAAAATCAGATAATTACTTTGCTTCATTTGATGGTCAGTCCAGCAAGGCACAGTTTAGCTCAAAGAAGCAGAAACTGCACTTAACTTGTATGGAATTAATTCAACTGCAACGAAAAATTTTACTTCAATGACCAGAACACCGATCTATATAAGAATAAATCTACATCTTTAAATGCTACATCTCATACGTTTTACTGGGTATAAATTTATGATGCTTTGATGGCTCCCCGGACCATTCTCCCAGACAATTCCCACCCGGATAATTCCAACCTAGCCAATTTCCTCTCGGATAATTACCACTCCAGAACAATTGCAAAATTTGTGATGGGGTAAGATGTCTGCAGGGGTAATCATCATGGATGGGAATTGTCCAGGTGGAAAGTTTCGGAGGGGTCGTCCGGGTGGGAATTTTCCAGGGACAGTTGTCTGAAAGTCGTTCTTTTGTTTACGCTAAAGGCGAGTTAATGTTGTACTGCTCTTCAACCTCCTTGGTATTTCTAAGAATTTGAACGTACAATGAAGAGGGGCTTAATATAAGCTTCTCGGAAATGTTAAAAATTCACATTTGCTTTTAATTGTGTTCTTTCTTATTTTCACATTAATCACATAAATGTTGAAAAAAGATACATCGTCATTCCTCGTTGAATCGTTCTACAGTTTTATCCAGTGTTACAACATATGCAAGGATGAATAGTGTTCGTTGCATGGACGTCGATCCCGTGGGAAAGGGGCAACATGGCCCCCAATATTTGAGAAATCGCTCATTGATTTTTTTTTACACACAGGAGATTATTGAAAATGGGGTCATGTCCACCCCCAATATTGAGAACAAATCGCCGCCGCTGGTTCGTTGGGTGATGATCACACCGGTAAAACGGACTTCAGTGGTGACATTGATGTTTTGACACAACTATGCATGGCAAAAATGCGTATATCGATCGTAGGGATGGAAGCGGTCAAGTGTTGAGCTGATGTAATTAATCTTGACGACTCCCTGATGCATTCATAATCTTGCTTTACCTATCTTTCGGACCTGACTTTAAATCAAGACTTGTTTTTTGTAAGAATATGAGTTAATAAAGTGCACATTTCGCACTCGATTTATCATGTCAACGTCTACCGTTAACAAGCTGCTGTATACTTTGTAGTTTTGGAAGTTGGAACTAAACAACATTCAGAACAGACACACCCATCACAAGGTCTGGCAGTCTTATGTCAAAGTTTTTCAATTGTATTTCAATTTACAAATAATTACATTAATTTTTGAAATTAAATTAAAATTTTCTGACAGATCAGATATAATTGCTGTTAAGCTAATTAGCATAATCTCAGTGGAAGTCATTCAGCCTCTTAACCCAATCTCACAGATCGTCGAGAAAGACTCAGCAAGTTTCGTAAGTATGACGTTAGATGAGGTTTTACGGCTCAGTTTCTAACCAATTGGTGTAAGTCGGGCCGGCCACGGCCTTTTTTCCAGCTGTGGCTTGTTTTCCCTACTCCATTGCTTATGCTGAGCACCAAGCACAATGGAGGTAGGTTCCATTTTTAAAGTCTTTGGTATGACCCAGCCAGGAGTCGAACCCCAGGCCTTCTGCCTGCAAGTCGGATGCTCTAACCACTTCACCATGCAGTCGGTCCTAAGTATGCCAGGCTATTCGTAGCTTCTTTCAAGCAGGCAAAAGTCCTACATTCTAACAGTGGAGTCTTGGCTTGTGACTCCGAAGTAGCATAAAATGGAGGATTTCGGAGACTGAATTCATTAATCAGAAAATAATCATTAGCATGATACTTTCTCCATTTTAAGTAAAAGAGGCTACTTGCAAAATCACTTTTCAGAGGAGCACACTTATCAAATTCGTCTATAAAACTGCATTTTGCCATAGAGATTCTCCTAGACGTTGTAATTTGTATATATTCTCGATTGAAGGATTTTGCATATTTACTTATAATAAATCTAATAAATGTGACTTTTTACTTCTTAATTTCTGATAAATCTCAAAACTTCACAACTTTTCGTTGTTACCGTACCCCTTTATCTTCAATGCACAAAATCATTGTGCAATGTTATTTTCACACAACCATCATCACAGTTGTAATTAAGCAGGTAGAGAGAATACAAGGTTAACTTTTCTTTATGCTACATTAAGCACGGATTCATGGGCAAATATAGCAAATCTTTTAAATTAGCAATTTCATGGTATTGACAATCCTATACAGCAAACCCCGAGGCGGAGAGATATTTTTCAGGCAGAGCTAGCGATTTTTAGTGTTGCTACATCAAAGCTGACTATTAGTACCTTAAAGGAGCACTAGTCCCCTAGGTCTGCAATTGATAATACTAGACTTAATATGAAAAAGAAAAATGTCTTGGTGTCGGGCGCCATGGGGTAGCCTGAATGACTGTCAAAGAATAATATCGTGTTAATAATTGTTGAAAACTAGCAGTTTCTTACACAAGAGCTTTGATTGTTGCGTCTTTCAAACTTCAAAGCTCGCAAAAATAGAACTGAAAAAAGTTTCTTCAGGGGGGGAAGACGTTGTTGGAACACTATATGAAGAGCTAAGATGTGATCACACACAATGTAACTCTTTATGGTACCCATGCGGTTAACAGTGTTACTTGTCAACATTGCTTAATAGGGAATTTCTGTGTAGACAATCAGATATCACCAATTCACATCTAAACCGCCTTTCATAAACAGAATTTGTCAAAGGAAAAGATGTCCATTCTGTCCTTGACGACACCTTTTCCCTTAGAACCCAGCCCCCAAATAAGAATAATTAGGCTGTTTTAATGAAGAGAATTCCTTAGCATATAACCAATTCAAAGCTCTGACTAAGATAGCACTATTCTTCCCAGATGAAAATTTACTCAGAAAGGGAAGGTACCCCTCCGTCACAATATTTACCTCGTAGGGGTGGAGTTGCAGCCCCAACCCCTTACCTGGAGCTGCGGAAAAGCCAGTGTGTCGGCATAATATTTGAAAAACCCAAGGGCGATTTTCTCGACTTCCCCAAGTTCTTCAAAGGAATGACGGCTCAGCTCCCTAGAATAAATGCCACATACGCCTATGCCCCTCCCTGAGGACGACATGCGAATGATGCAATCAATATCCATGCAAGTGACCCTTCCATCTCGGACTGTGGGATCATGCTCAAGAAGTAAAGTTAAGTCCTTGTGGCTGCTTGCTGATTTTTTTTAACTTACCTTTCTTTTGGAAGTGTAAATTTCTATAAAATGAAACATTAAAATTAATTTTGCTGATTGTCTGGAAATTGCTATTTCTAATAATCTGGGTGATTTGGGGTCACCATTTTCTTAGTACTACCAACCGATTGCAGCTCTGATAGTGTTAATAAACATCGGTCCTCTTTGAAGAATGTCCCTACAGAATTTCCTTTCCCTATATTTTCGAAACTTGACTCAGACCCAGACGTCACATGCATTGACCAGTGTGAAACACTAAGTGAGTCAACCAGGGAGTTGCCATTAAAGTGGACCTAAAGTGTAGAATAACAAGAATATATATTTTAAATGTTGGAAAATGAATTTCATTCATCCAAGCTTACTCCGTTGCTGAGATATATGATGTTGAAATTAATACACTTAATTTGAAATAGTCGATTGCGCAATACTTTGTGATGTCCTTCTTGTACAACTCCCATTACCTGCTTTTGTTTCCTTTTGAAATTAAGATGTTTATATGACCTTAGAACATTTTCTGTTCCCTTGCATAGTATGTTGTACGGAGCGAGATTATATAGCAAAATCAACCTTTAACAGTAAGACTGTGATCATATTGCGGCACAAGGTGCAGTTGCTTTCGAAAAAAAAACAAAGAAAAAAAAAACAGTATTTTGAGTACTACAAGAATCACATCACTTACTGTGCAATCTAACATTTTCAATTGAGTGAATAATCTTCAACACTTTGTATCTAAGCTCAGGATAGTCCCTTGAAGGGGGGGGTGGACCATTTGGATGCATTTTACAAGCTTTGTAACATATATTTTCGAAATTTTAGACTTTAGGTACACTTTAAACAACTCCCTGAGTCAACAGTGCCTGCTATTGTAAGCAAAAAATCTTAGTATTTCAATGTTACGATAGTAAACTGACGCAGGTTATCCAAAACCCTTTACGAATTATACCTTGCATTATACTGGTGTTTTTATTCCGCTGAATGATCTTCTGCCAGCCATAAATGGCGTCATTTCCCTGTAATCATTAATGTGTCCTAGTTTCACATTTCTTATAGCCTATCACTCTACATTGTATAGTGATACAGTAATATTACAGAAAGTTTATATGATAGTAAAAGTATGCAACCAGGTCTGAAAACCAAGGACGATGATGATTGCAGAGATCACACAAACATGGTAACAAAACTTTACCGTGCTTCACTAGGGAAATTGAACAAACTGTACATATATTTAAATATCAGCCTGTGTTTCCTATATGGCATCAGTAACTAATTACAATAACCAGCCAGCGGCGTGGGAAGATGTTTGATATGGGGGACAGACCGGACGCGATTTCTCGACCTTGAACCCCTTCCCACGCAGAAACATATTTGATCAATTTGATTTTTCCGCTTTTAATTTGAGCAACAAAAAATGAAAATATTCAAAGAAAAAGGACACAACAACAATACATATTATATAGGCATGCATCGTTTATCACACCGTATGCCAATTACATACAATCCTTTGCCGTGTTACTACCCTTCCATATTGATTATAATTTTAGGGGAAGTCGTTACGATAATAATGACTAGAAATGTAGTTACGGGAACTACTGTTTATGGAAGCAATCCGTAGTTATACTGGCTATTTTCAAGATGACATATAGGCCTAGGCCTTTTCCGCCTTTATTGAAAGTGAAGCATGTTAAATGGTTGGTAAAAATACGTTGAAGTAGGCTGCACGAGTAAACTGATCACAAAATATCAGTTCAGACAGCCTTGCGAATGCTACTGGGGAAAAATGCCCTTGAATAAAATTACCGATATTAAGCTCAACCCACACAGTGGTACATGCTCGTTGCTTGCAATGCTGGGAGTATATCCAAATGCTGGACATGCTGCACTGTACATTATCCCTAGGCCACGTTATTGGCAGTGGCGTAGCTACGAGGGGCATGAGGCGGCACGTCCCCCACGACAAAGCCGTGTTACCCCAGGTGCCCCCCGTGGAAAATTTTGGAATACACAGTTCTGTATATAGGCCCTACAGAGAGGGAGAGAATTCAGAAATTGTGTCCCCTAGATAAGGTTCGTGAACCCCTTAGTAACCCCTGCTCAAAAAATCCTGGCTACGCCACTGGTTATTGGCCTACACAAGACGATAATACTGAACCAAACTGTGGCGGAAGTTGTAAACAAAAGTTTCTCGCATGAATGCTACTAGTAGCTTCTGTACTCTTATACAACGAGTGTATGGGCCAACAACACAACTAAGTGGAGACTACATATGTATCACCTATTTGACCGAAGAGGCCAGGCCTCACGTTAATATTCTTAGGCCTACAACGTTACTTCGTTTACATCTGTGTCAGCCACTGTGGGGGTCACTGACACAAAACAATGGCTCTAAAGATGGCCTACTGTTTTTTGATAAACACGGCTGTAATACGATAGTACGATATAGGTCTAGGCCTAGGGTGGGACCATCTCGACCAAAAGAGTGGCCCGGCCGTCCCGAGCAGAATATAAGAACTATATCCTGCATGCAATGTGCAACTATGGCCTTACAAACGACCATACTACTATGCACAAATTGGTTGTGTGTTTCGCGCTTCGCAGTTGGTCACAGTGACGCTGACTTCCGTGTTCTAGATCTTCTCCAAGTACTCAAGGATGTCAAAACGGCTACTACTACTAGGACTGACAGTGTTTTTTGTCATGATAACATATCCTACAAAAGTGAGGAAAGGATAAACGTCACATCTTTCTATGAAGACCTGTTAATGATCTTTTTACTTACAAAAAGTATTATAAACAAAACTAGCATTGAAAATTAAGTTTTTCATTATATTATTGTAATTTTCAAACTATGTATCAGTCACACCTAGTGGAAATCACTTTAAGACACCTAAATTGGTGCACACTTATTTGCCTAAGTCATTCAGACATTTGGACATTGAAAAATCTTTATAGTCTTATTTTGTACTGACAAGACCATTATTTTCTTAGTGACTGTTTTACAATTATGTACACGTGGTAAGAAATATACAGTACTTGCGGCAGTTCTGATCATGGACTGCTTCTTCAGATAACGTGTCACAAAGAAACTGTCACGTGACATGATCCTGTGTTATCACAATGTATTTATTTATGAGAGGTTGCGCTTCCGTAAACATAATGATACTCAGGGGCGCACATAGCCAGGATTTCTCTCAAGGAGGTGGGGGCATGCATTATGTTGTGTGATCGCCGGCGTGGGGAGGGGTCTAAGGGGAGGAGTGTCCCCTCCCTTTTGAAAATTTTTGAAAAATTAGGTGTCCTTAAATGCAATCTGATGCCACATATGATACCTTTGAAGTAAAATTTGTGTTAAAAGATTTATGTATATTAGGTACTAAGAAAATCGGCATCAGTGAAGAGGGCATGGCTCAGTGCCCCCCCTAAATACACCACCGATAATCATAATATAAGTTTAACCATTAAAACACACTGGTGAATTAATACCAAATAAATAGGTACTGGTACAATCCAAATCAGAACTTTATTTTAATTACCAAGGAAGATTTTAAGTCGTTGAAATTCGGAAATTCATAATTAACTTCAAATTAAACTTATAAATAATTCTAACTAATCTGGGTATTAACGTTAATTAAGTTTCCTGCAAGTTACTTCTCAAAAATGTCTAATTTCCTAAAATATATCCCGAACTCAATGTGAATTCCCGAAATTGACCATTTTGGGGAAATTTACTTGAAAGCTGAAATACTGACTTTTTATAACAGCAGTATTGACCTTGATAGGTGTGTTATTGATGGTTGTTTCTTGTAAAATAATCAGATTATTGTATTAGGGTATGATGCGGGCACGATTGTGTTTTCATGACATCAGATAAGCAGACGACAGGGCCTACTATATTTGAGTCTGTACATATCTATTTTATATGTATTGAACACTATCACGATTTGGGGGGGGGGGCAAAAGGACATTTGGCCCCCACAAAAATATTGAGGGGGACATGGCCCCCTGGCGGCCCGGTTCCTTCGCCAATGCCAATAATAACATGGTCAATGAAAAATATATTCGTTTATGATTCCTAAACACGCACTTTGAAACCTTTAAGCATATGACATGTGTAAAACAGAATCACTGTAAACACAAATTAGTCAAACATTGTCTGATACGCCTAACCCATTTTAGTCACTCATTTTGACCAATTTCTAATGATATTTGACTAATTGCACAATGATGGACCAATAATTATTGGTAAAAAATTGGTCAAAGAGGTTGGAAATTGGTCAGAAATCTAGTCAATTGGTACAAAATTAGTCAAACGCCTTTGACTAACTTGGGTTAGGCGTATCAGACAATGTTTGACTAATTGGTGCTAACAGTGTTAACTGTTTGAGCTTTGTAGCCAAAGGATATGGTACAGACATGCAATGGCCTATTCACCATGTCTTATTTTTATACACTTGTAAGCCTAAACCGTAAGAAACCATCAGTAAATGAAGTGCGTTGAACCTCTCCCCCATCAACAGCCATTTGCTAATAAGCAAACGACACTTCCGTGTATATAAAGCCATTCCAATCAAAATGTGCGTCGGGATATGCTGGAAAACGTCACAGGTAGTCGGTAATGCATAATCAGATGCTACACATAGCCAATGCCAGTTGTTATAACTTATAAGGGCTATGTATACTATATAACTTTAGGAATACCCGTTGATAACGTAAGGTTCTTTCTAATCAAGGGGAAACTTTTCGTTCATCAATTCAAGAATAGTTGTATTTATACAAGTACAATTATAACTTCTTGAATCACCCGTGATACTGTATGCATACTTGTGTCGTCATGGAAACATAATGAGAGATACTTGTGAGGATAATGCGATCCTGCTAATGTTGTAAATAATGACAGGGCTGCTGTTTGCTTTCTTGAGTGAAGTTTCAATCGTATAATGACATTGTAATGACGGATTCCTTCACGACTTTCTATAGGAACGGAGATACTACTACAATGTAAATGATGATGATTTAGCGGTTTAACACTTTAATGGTGTAAGAGGTAGAACCGTATATTTGTAAATAAAATTGAAAGAAATTACAAGATAAGTTTGGCGGGACATTAGTATTTCAAAAAGTGGAAAGGCGTAATACGTTCGACACAGATCAGAAGATTTGAATGTCTGAAGACGACGTTATACTGTAATGGAAACAATGTGGTATTGTTAAATCGGGGACTGTTCTCTGTTCCTATGTCTCTTTGTTCCGAGGTCTCTATATTCCCCCAAGTCTACGTGAAGGTCCGTGTTAGGGAAATTGAGTTAGGGTGAAAGGATGAGGGTTACGCGTGTTGCAAAAAAGAGACGTCGCCACAAAGAGGTGTAACCCATTAAACTGTAAGTCCTTGGATCATTAGAAAGGTTAACATGCAGCGTTTTTAAATAGGCAGCTGTCCTCGAGACGACAAACCGTACTGGAGACCGAGGCCAGCTAAGACTGATATGCGTTACAATGCAATTGCTTTAACTAGCCCTACAATCTCTCCTCAAACAACAAAAATTCTAACCACTAAATTGACTTCTAGCTCCTCCTCTAATATACTCTTTCAGGCAAAAGCGACATTAGCCTGCACTGAGGTCATATCCACACAGTACTGTATGTGAGCTTAATTGGGGACATTACTGACTGCACAAGTCATCATTAACCAACCAGAATGCAGATAATGTTTAAATTAATATCAATCAAAGTGCAGTCACCATTTGTATTAATAGCTTTTTGGATATTCCTTAACATGTTTGGGGCTATTCAACAACCCCTTTCATTTAATCATGTCACAGTTAGTGCATATTAGCCTATAGACCCACAGTGATGGGATATCGTGCGACAGACGTGGTGATTTGCAAACATGAAAGTAAGGCCTAGGCTATCTCGATACTCCCAATACGCAAATTACTAACGTCCTAATATCAAAATATGAAAGAAATTGTTGACTAAGGGTTGAGGTTATAGGATTCTGTATGCTACCACAAATAGTTTGAGTCGATATTGCTACAAGTACGTCATCATTATACTAGAACTTGGAAACTGCGTGCTTATGGACTTAATGCGAGCACTTATTAGTAACTCCCTACGCCCAAAAATAAAGCGTTTCTTATGCATATACCTAGCCAGTCAGGCCCTTTAACGTTATTATTATTATTCCACGGCTGCTCATACACTCCACATCAGAACACTGCCAAATAAACTAGCCTCGTTTTATGAAAGGCATGAAAATATAAATTTGAAAACATATCACAACTCCAGTCGCGTGCATTATAGTGCTTAATTCGAGACTTCCTTCCGTGACGCTAACTGGTAATGGCTTTGCACAGATTAAAATTCTTGCATCGTAATTTAATGATCGAGACGCTGTGAGACGTAAAGATACAACTAGTGTAGTGTGGCCAAACACTTGAGGCCTATTAGTATGTAGGAAAGGTGGCATTTTCATGTGCCTTGTGGCCCTTGTCAATTTAAAATTAAGGAGCATAATCAAAGTAATTCGGTACGATCAAAGTTTATGGCGACGCTCTAAAAATGTTGGCCTAACATATTTGCTCTCCTCTTATCTCATTGCGGTTACCCTGAGGTAAAGGTAGATTCATCACTCAGTATTATAGGTCCATAACTCCTACTGGCTTGTCTGCAGCATACCTATAGTCCAACCAGGGAGCTGGAAGACAACGGGAATCCAGCTGGGTAAAGCGAAGCCATGGTATAGTTGATGGGTTCATAAAAGTTGACGAATTGCTGGGGGCCCATACCATGGAAAACAATTTATGCAAAGATTGCCAGATTACCATTTCATTGCCAGGGCCATGTTAACATGCATTTCCTTGTTTTCTTTGACTCATCAGTTTTCAAATTTTTATAGAAATTGCGATGTTTATACTGGCCCACCGCTCAGCATTTCTTATGCAGAAAGCCTACAAGAAATCACTAAGCCTTTATAAAGGCTTAGTGATTTCTTATGTATATAATAAACAATTAAACAATATGGAACGAAACTTCACAATATTAATCGTTCTAAAACCGTTCAAGACTTCAAGAACTAACGTACAAAGAAATATCCAACCGGTTGTAACTCTATGATCAACAGACTCACCGAAAGTCTTCATTTTTGCAAATGGCGGCATCTTGCTTCAGTAAAAAGAAAAAGAGCCATATCACGAAAACAGAACAGCACATGATTATGCGGTTGGTTGTAATTTATTAACATTTAATTGCATTACCGCTACTCATTCTTAATTACGTTATGCCCTATCAGTTTTTTAACTGCTTGCAATATAGCGCTCTTTCAGCCTACAGACTTTGCCGCATTCGATGCTCGCTTATATTTTCCCCAACAAAATCTCATGATTTGGTTAGGTCAGAGCCTTTTTATTTGCTAACAAAGGGAGAATACGAATATTTAATCAGGTTTGTTGGGTTCATGTTAAAACCAGATAGGCATTAAGTTTTTCATCCCCACTAATCCCTAAAACCAACAGCTCTTTCGCATTCTCATCCACGTCTCGTCTCCTGACAGCTTACTGAGAGATTTCTAACCAGTTTACCGGGACTGAAGGAATGAAGATGGGGGCAGGGGGTTCTTGATGTTATTATTGGCAAAATTTGAGCAACCAGCAAGCACCTTCTTAACAGCGTCTCTCAATGTCGTGGCTTCCTCTCAGCCAAAGGGCCTAGTGACAATCCCAACTGCCCAAGTGACGCACGGTCCATCCGCACGTGAGACGTTACCCTGACTTCATGTTTTGAAGATGAAACCGGTGCTGTCTATCCTGTAACCATAGGCGTATGGGACCATTTTGATTTTGTTTTAGAAGAATTTTGCCCGAATTTCACCAGATTCTGCACTAATTTGGGGTTTTCCAAAAATTGGGAGGGGGTACAGTGCCCCCTGACTCCCGCTTCATACGCCTTTGCCTGCGCCGTGCTTAATCCTGTTTCCGCATACTAAGGAACCCCCTTTTTTAAAAAACTCTTTGTTTGCTTTCTCTCCTCTTCATATTCCTTTACCTGCATTATTTACAAGTGCTTGTATGAGCATGGGGATAGCGTAAGCTTAACGCGCTACTTAATGCCATAATTCTATTTTAACGCTGTCAAGAATCTCTTTGGCTCTATGAAGAAGCATATTGAAGCTCTTGAGGGTGACAATTTACCATCCATTGTCATGGCGTCATGAAGATAATTAACAGAATGCTGTCTCCCGCTTGTTCAATCAAAGTAACAAATGAATGAATGTGCCAAGATGGAAAGTCTCGTTAGGGCTTTCCGGTTAGATCTTTTAAGATGCGCAACTGAACCTGCAACATACGTAGTGACTTCCGTAATTTCGTAAACCATTCGGAGTCTAAATCTTGATGGTGACATTTCAAACGATGCCGGATTGTTCCTGCAATAGCGAAAAATTTATCTATGTTCAAAAAGTGACCTGAAGATACACTATGCGGTACCCAGTGGCACAAGATAACATAAATTTACTTTCCTTGACGACTGGCAATGTTATTCCAATGGGTAAAACCATCCTATGAGCTCTCTCAGATGTAGCAGACGACGAGGGCAATTGTCTGCACTGCCTAATCCCTCTACATTTTAGAGGAATTTCATAAGAATTTCAGGAGCACGACAATGCAAGGGCTAACTGTCGGTAAAACATGGAGTTTCATAGGAGGAACAAGCATTGTTTCTCCATCTTTCACAGTGCCCTGGTCGGAAATCGTGTCTATGTAAATGCAGACAATTATGCAGTATACGTTACCACTCTTCTCCCGACAGCCTGGATTTCTTTAAAAGACAATGGCTTCCCGAATAGTGTAGTAGAGATCACTGACACAGAAACCCTAGTTTGTGATAACTCTCTTGACAATATAGTTTTCTGACAAACAGAATAGTTTCCCAATACACGGTTACATCTGGGCGAGGTTAGGTCTCTGGTTAAATGTATCCAAAGCAATACTTCCATTAGACAACGTACGTAAACATACGTAAAACGTTGTGATCATAAACTTTCCCGACATTTCTGTAGCCCCCCCCCCCACCCCGCAAAAAAAAAATCTGACAAAGTAAATTCTTTTCAAACGAAAAGTGACAAATTTTCCCCGACGGCCCTGCAAAATTCTCCCGAAAGACCGCACTTTGAAAATATCTGGTGGTGTAGCACCCCATACCGCCGGTAGCGACGTGCCTGAATCCACAGGTCAAACGCCTTTTGAGTTGATTTTAAATTTTTCATAAAATTTTCGGGAATCGATTGCGGGCACGCTCCTCCTATTCCCCCTCCCCCTTGCCGGCGACACTGCATGATGCAGTACGGCACTCTATACAGTGTTGTTGCGGGCATTATTGGCCCAGCGGGAACGTTCCCTACGACGCCCCGTACCAGCATTACCAAAACTACGAAACAGTGACGTGCTGAAACTAGACCGGGGAATAGCGTCCCCCCCCCCCCTCCGTGTGGCCTGCCTCCGTGGCTATTCAGAGGGAAATATTGCAGTCGGAAATTTAAGGTAAAAGGAAAGCCAGAACGACTGAAGACTGAAGAGGCCGGGGTCACACTATAACGATTTCTGATCGGATTCTGATCCGATTTAAAATGGTCCCGGCGACTTTAATAGCTGCCCGATAAACATCGCGCTGCTAAGCGTTGGAGGAGGAAAAATTCGATACGGATTTACTTGATCGGAGAACCATCCGTTCCAATATCTTTGTAGCTTGACCGCACAATACCGAAACCACTCTTTCGATTTTTGCTATTGAAAATCGGATTTGAATCCGATCCTATATCGTTGCAGTGTGACCCCCCGCTTTAGAAATAGTCTACAAATTAGTTTTATGTGGTCGTTTTAACTTCTTCATACAACACCTGTACACTCAATGGGCAAGAAAGGTATAGTCCCAGCAAGAAAAACAGTAGTCAGTATCGTTATGATCCTGCCCTTGATACACAGGCACCATTATTTTGAAAAGAAATGAATACGTTCATTTGACCTGTATTGCGATGCACTTCAGACAATTCCGAAATACAGTACTATATGTTTTGTTAGCAGGCGTGAAAATCCCTTCTTGAGTTGTAGGGGCGAAGAAGCACAATAGTCCATTTTCCAAATAGCAATTACATAGGATTATGGAATATGGTTTTGGTGTGCGTCATTTCTATCAATTTATTTTTTTACTGTGGCCAAACTTTATACCACAATCCTTTGTAATTGTTATTTGGAAAGGGTCTATTGAACAAACAGCGCCTTAAGGACGGTGGAAGTGCGAATGCCCCGCCTTCGGAGTCTATGAGACCATCATAGGGCCTCTGGTGGGGCTCAGGGTAAACGCCTTTTGGTCCTCGCCGAGAGCTCGTGGTTCTTACAAAATTCCGGGCACTAGTAGAGAGCATTTAACTATCTACAATAGCTTTGAATATGTTCTAAAGAGACCATAAAATCTCAGTTTGTGCATTTTCTTTAAACGAGCCTAGTTCGAACTAACGACCTGTATGATACAACGGCTTTGGTGATAGGGCGAGCAGCTGATCGTAGAAGTTCCACGGGGTTTTGCAATACTTCCACTCCAGGTGCTTAGCCAAGGGGAGGGGGGCGAAGGAGACAGCCGACCCCCTTGAGCATATTTTTGGTATTTTTTTAATGATTTTTTTTATGATATTGCGAGTAACTCAAAAGAAAAAATGTTTAGGTGCAACAGGCCTGGGAAGTGCCATTTCCAGCGATCTGGGAGGTATTTTCGGCCAAATTTTCTTGTACGCTTCGCGCCAACTAGTGGTGGCGCTACGCTTAGATAATTTGCCTACAGTCCCCCTCCCCATGGCAAATTTCTGGCTATGCGCCTGTTCCACACACTCGGTTCTATGGGAAGTTGCACGTAGACTGTAAGGGAATGAGATAAATGCGCGCGCGAAAGAATAATACTTCTACAGACATTTGACATTTCAGTTATGTCTGCCTCCATTTTATATAGCATTTAACAATCTACAGATAGCATTTGATTTGCCTACGCGCTAAACAGACCTAAAAATCGTAGATTATCTTATTTTTCATAAAATCGTAAATCGGACTAAATGGTGAGTCGATTTTTCCATGATACAGTGGAGTTGAGGGTAGAGAGGATGGATAACAGCTAAGGAGGCATGGGGCTTTCCAATAAGGTAGGGTTTTTTCCAATATCCAACTCTCGCTGTGATACCAGTGAATACGCGGAAGTAATGTTGAGAAAATTAAGTTACTGTACGAGGTGGGGCGCATAGAGTGCGCCGAAAAATAACGTTTTCAAGACATTTTTGTAAATGTTTTCCTTCATTTTACATGGCACTGAGCTGTTTACAAATAACACTTAATGCCCACTAAATGGCACACCTCGACATCACAGTTTACCGATTTTGTTTTCATAATAGCCTGATTTGGACTGACGACCAGTCGATATCTTCATGATGCAGATGGTTTGAGGGTTAGGAAGATTGATTATTGCAGAGGTTGCACGCATTTTGCTATAATCCCAGTCGCCCTCTCCTACTCTAATATTTGTCAATTGGCGCTGAAGATAGGTGCGCTCAAAGCCCGCCGAAAAATAAGGTTTTGAGACATGTTAGTAACGCTTTACTTTATTTCACACTCCAAAAGTATTCTATTAAATCACAATTTCCACCTAAATTTCAATAAAAAAATGAAAAATATTAAATCCGGGAGGGGTCATAATGCTGGCCAATAACCTCCACTTTTTGGTTTGGGACTACGGCCCCTCTTCCATTTTGATTTGCGCTACTGTTTGTTGCAATAGGCAAGACTTTCGAGGAATTATCCCAATCTTGCTTTAGAATCCCGAATACTCGACACCGGCAGGGATAGGAGATTTTTTTTTCCTGTGTGTACAAACTTACCCAATTAAACATGATTCCTTACTTCTAACATAAGTATACATCAAAACTAAAAATAGAAGCATATAAATATTAATGAAAGTTAACAAAAAAAACCCCTCTTCCGTATGCTCCAATTTTGGTCAAAAGTTGATGACTGGTTATTTGTGGAACACAAATATTTTTTGCAGTTAATCTGAGTTTTTATTAGATCCAGTGTGATCCGGTATGATTTTGTTAGGACCCAGAGGGAAATTCCCCGAAAATGTGGCGAATTAACAATATGGGAACACCAGCATGGAGCTTTGAGCAGGACTTTGAATGACATTGAGAGCACACCAATGTCTTCACAGTTCACAATTCAGATTGTCATTATCGTATTTTTTACTTTGAACGAAATTTTGCATGAAAAAAAAAACAGAAAAAGTAAATTTTGGAATAAATTTTGGTACGAGTAAATTTAGCTTCAAGCTGTATAGTCGTCGATTACTGCAAGAAAGCCCCTTGATGTCCGGGATCTAACTTTGAGCCTTCACCTAGCTTTGGCTGGAAGAGTTCACTTGAATTTGTGTACTAATAATGTTCATTAATGATATTACTTCGCTTGTGAGAATTGCGCGCAAGGCGCGCCGAAATTTTGCAGGAAAATTATTTACCACGGTAAAACCTGCATACAGACTCAGCAAGGGGTGGTGGAAAGATAAGCCCGACGAAGGGACCAAGCTCCCCTAAGAGGTCCAGCAACCCGAAGCCCCGTTAGAAGCAATGGGTTACAGATTGGATACCGAACGCGAAATTTTGGGTGACCGGCGAAAAATTTGGGGTTCTGTTGAAGAAGAATTGAAAACATTTGGTTCTTATTAAGGAAAGTTAGGAAATTTGGGTTTCTATGGAAGAATCTGCCCCTCTTCGCCCTAGACAGTTCCAGTTCTCCAGACCAAGTTACTCCTTCCAAAGCTGTGTTGAGCCCCTCCTTGTGCAGACACAAACCAAGTTCATTGCTTAAGGGTATACAAGTCCATAATATGTAACCAGAACATTCTCTGCGCATGCTGTGTATTGTGAACTTTGATGTCAATCAAAGAGCATTCACCTATGACCAATTGAGAATTTTGCTTTCTCCCAACCAAAATGTATTTGGGGTGATGAGTGTCTGTCTTTAAGAACAAAACCAAGACGCCGGGCGGCTGGTCGGGAGAGGATGCCCCCTTCCACCACCCCTGGACATTGAGACACTGAACGTTTCATTCAAAAATGATTATCATGACGTTGAGTCTGAATTAAGAATCTTCCCGATCGTACAAGAGAAAGAAGATGGAACTTTTTATGGATTCAATTTTGTGTTTTACCGGGAATCACACCAACACGAAAGAACAATAGCCTAATTTGGAACCTGTACATTTATAAATTAAGCCAACATATCTGAAACGGGTGTTAAAGCTATATGTAACTGAAGATGAAAGCGCGCGTAGCGGGCGAAAATTTTTGTAATTTTAGAACAAAAATGTTACAGAGAACAAAATACGTTCATTATTAAACTCCTTTTGGGATCATGTTTGGTTACAAATCGCTTGGTGTCATACCAGGGCCACCGTTTGCATTTACTAAAATTTTATTTTCGATCGATTTTTCGTATAGGGGGCACAGTGGTCCGCACGGGGGTGGGGGCACGGCCTCCTCGTGCCCCGGCCTGGCTACGGGCCTGTACATCCCTTACGATTTCTAATTTAAAAGAATAACCTGATATGGGCAAATAGGCATACTCCTTACAAGAAATATTTCCATCCAGGAAGTCTTTAAAAACTTTACAAATGCTAGTTTTAACAGAGGTGAACTGAAAGAAATTGCATTGTACTTCGTAACAATCAAAGAAGTCCTCATAAGTCATGAAAGAGCCATTTGCATTTACAAGATAAAAATAACACCTTTTCAACCCATTGTGTACGCAATTATTTCTTTGTTAAAAGAGAGCAACCTGTTATCCCAAATTGGTTGCGACAAACATTTCTCCCTTGTATCAATTACTATTCTGCTTTCAAACATTTTCCAAGTGTCGATAACTTTATAGCAAATTTTTTTAGAATAAGATGGGATTGTTCAAATTACAAGAAAGGAGCCAATGCAATTAACAAAATGCTCAAACAGATTATGCCATTCCCTTTTCTCACACCGAAGATAACGTCTCAACCAGAGTTTGGACGCATACATTAGTGATTTAATTTGTATCATTTTAATACCCATACCTGTACGGCTGACTTAATTGAATTCTACTAATTCTCTCTGTTTTATCATTTCAGGTAATTTATCTTAGGAATGAGAAGAGATTTAGCAACTGGACTGTTTCCAATTGAACTCAAAGATCGTCTTTTCCACAAAGATATGTTTCTTTGAATATCAATCAGTACTTTTATCAAAATTTAGATTAATCATTTCCTCAACCTGTTTTGAAAACTTAATGCCAAGAAAACTAAAAGAGCCGGAATGAGTCCAACAAAAATAATTTAAATCTGGGTATGCGATATCCGAATCTTTCATTTTACCAATTTAGAAGAGAGAACATTTTCCATAATCAATTTTTAGAACAGAAATGTGGGAAAGGTTTCCACAGCAGCAGATAACGAATTTTGTGAACCATCCATATTGTACCCTTGTCGTCTGCATATTGGGATAGTTTTAAATGGTTAGTAAGAATGTTTACACCTTTGATTTTTTGTGTTAGTTCTAATCAACGACCCAAGAATTTCTGCACAAAGGACAAATAAATATAGTGAAACTGGTCTCCTTGTCTGCAGCCTCTTAAGATATTAAGTTTTTTTTTCCGTAAGCCAACCATTGACTAGCACATAAGAAGCACAGACGCAATATAGAATTTTGCACCATTTGATAATATATCTTCCAAAACCAAAAAGAAAAAGTACATACCATATAAAATCGTGATTAACTTAATCAAAGGCTTACCGATTCCCGATTTCTTAAACTGTTCCCAAAAAGGAAAAGAATCTAGAAGGTACTTTCTTCAAATTCTGATAATATTTGGCATAACATGAGGCATAACCTACCTGCAATATCTAGGTGAAGCTAGAGTTCATAACGAGTAGGGCATGCAAGAACCGAGAAACAACACGTACGCCCTCAGATAGAGACCTACGTTTTCGAAGCCCACCAAAATTTTCCCCAACATCAAAATCCAGATTTGTTTTCGTCTGCGACGTCTGGGCGTTTTTATTTATTTGGCGTTTTTTTTTTATTTGTTAAAATTACGAGTTTACAATCTTATTTTCAGGCTTTTTCACGTTGGGACCACCTATAAAAGCTTGTCATTTTTCACTATCTCTAATTGAAGCGACAGTTAAAGATAAAATTCCTCAAGGAGAGATCCATTGGAATCATTTCAATAGCTGTTACGGTTCTCGAGACATACGCATTCAAAATTTATCGACTTCTAAAGTAGTTTATTGCCTATGCAAAAGTCATGATGTAGAATGTTGCAAAAGAGCATTTCTTTAGGCCTTATCCTTTATAGATTATCTCTTAATTATTAATCAGACAGTTTACACTTTGGTGAGTGCTAATGATATTTTTGAAGGAGAAAATTTTTTTAAGTGTCCTTGAAATGAAAGTTTAAAAATAAAAGATACGTTAGCCATATAGCCTATGTGGCGAATCTACCTTTCGATGTAACAAATTTGCTTATTGAGCTCGTGTTTTTTCATGATATAAGTGTATAATCAGAAATAACCCTGTAAAATAGTCCATCTTAGATGGATTTTGATGGGAATTGTTGCATTTCTTTGTTTTAATGCTTTTTTTTTACAACAAATATCCACCTATGTCATTTCATATCACCAGATCTTTAAGAAAAACCCTCCTGTCATTTCCCTTGACTTAGGCTTATTCATCTTGTTTTCGCATACCAAAGCATTTGGTTTTCCGGGAAACACGGATGACATTCTTTGATTTCTTTTGATTTCACTTTCTGCTGCGTTATTTAGAAGTGTTTACATAAACCATCGTGATAAATGCCGTTTACACCATCGAGAGCCTCTTTCGTTTCCTGAGGAAGCGTGTTAAAGCTTTTCGAAGGTTACAACATACCATTCACTGTCATGACGTGATGGTATTAAAGGCATGCTGTCTCCCGATTGTCACATTAAACCCACTAATGAATCACTATTCTAAGATGAGGAGCCTTATTAGGGCTTCAAGGTTACATACTTGAAAATACTCAACCGCACTAGTTACTTACCCAGTGCGCAGAACTTTCCTCATCTCCATACTAGCTCTGGATCCTTTCCAAATTGGTGCGATTAGAAGGGGGGGGGGGTAAAAATAAATTTTTGCACTAATTTTCACGCTTTGATAGAATTGCAATCTCAATGAACAAGCAGATAACCAGAGGGGTAAGGGGTTGGGCATGCTGCACCACGAAACCTCTGCCTTTCTGAGCAGAGCTTACATGGGCACGGTCTCATGGCACCAGCATGCCACAGCTAAAATATCACTCAACAACGGTAACTTGTCAACATGTAACGAGTTAAAAGTTTGCCAAAGATAGCACCATTTAGCATCTATGGCACCTAAAAGGAAACATTCTCACGGGAAGGAGTTTCACTCCCTCTATTTAGACACAAAACCCTTCCCTTTACGTGCACCTAACAAAAATAATACCAGTTCACATAAATATGAGAGTTTAAAGGACAAAAATTTTCAGAGGGTCTCCCCCCGTAATACCTCTTTCGGGACGGTACCTCCGCACTAGGAGACAAACCGCAAAGTATCGTAAATACGCATATACACACTTATGCAGACTTTCTGGGTTTATTTTGGGAGGGATATCGATTACACACATTTTCTGTGGGACCCCCAATCATCATTTCCTGGCCGCGCCACTGGGGCTGCAAATGAAAAGATTGTGATTCTGTTTCTGAATGGAACATTACAGCCACTTTAGTGTGGTTATTCGTCACGATAAATCTCATACCAGTTAACGTTATTGAAGCATTTTTCTAGTATATCCCTTAATTATGCGTAAAATTGTCAAAAGTGAGAGAAATGCATAAGGCTTGAAAAATGTACAGTATCAAGCAAACGACGCATTAAAATCGTAAGGAAACAAAGGAAGAGCAGTATTTACAATATTGACAGTTGTCTGACTGAAAATTTTGATTATAACGCTTGCTATTGTCGACCACAAACCTCACACCAATTCATGTCATAACAATGAGCTTTGTTTCAGCATTCAATACTTGGATACGAATGGCGCAGATCAAAGAGATTTAAATCAACATGGGTTGCTGAACAATTGAAAAAAAAAACGAGAAAGATATCTGTCAGGTTGTCTTGGCAATCAAATTTTGATACCTACACGGATTAAATAATATTTCGAGTAAGTATCGTCTCACAGATTTGATTGTTGTTTCCTCCAATTCCTAACACACTAACCCTGCTTGCACTAGGGACACGAACTGCTAACCGAACTGCATTCCTAATGTGCACATTTTACATTTGTATGCTGTTGGACTGAAAAAGCACTCAGACGCAAAATGTTCCCAAACTTTGCGCTTCTTAAAAGAGAATATTAGGTGAAATGTGATTTTCATGTAGGCCTATTGGGACTTCGAAAATGAAATATTCCACTACTATGCGTTAGCCATATTCGTTGTTGTCTCTGAGAAATAAAAGGCTTTACAACTTGCCGCATTTCCTGTTACAACTGAATCTGCCCCTCCATTTGGGTTGATTGCAAAACTCAAGTTTCATCTGTGTTTTTTGTGATAACCTATTTTGAAATGCAGTTTGATATTACCCATTCTCATTAAAGGACACGTCTAGATGTTTACTAAAGTATGGATCTCGAAAATATTATGCTAAAAACGAATCCGAAAAAGTGTGCCAACATGCTTCGGTCTCCTTTCCATATGCAAAGAACCATTTTGTATGGAATTTTGCATTTATAATGCAGTGTGACACCAGATATTTCGGAACATACTAGTTATCAATGACCATGTATCCAGAGCTGTATCCGAATCCACCAAACCCGATTGCCAATTTCGAGTCCAGGCAGTAGCCCCTATTCCGGGCCATAAACCCCCAGTCCGACCAGTTGACTATGCTTTATATCGTACAAATGGTTTTGATAGTATTTTTCCAGCGAGATTAATGAGGAAGATCATTTTTCATTTTAGGAGCCAATTTCATAGTCTGCCCACCCTGTAACTTCGTTGACTGTGTTTCAAGTTTGAAACTGTGCACCAATACTGTAACAGTGAAGCCTAAGTACGCTTAAAATTATGTACGGTAAGTTACTTTCGTGGACTCCCATGGAATTGGCTCCGAGTCAGAGTCCATCTGCAGCCCATCTCAGGCTAATTCCGATTTCGGGACCTCCCATTCTTGGCCAATTCCCAGTCCAGTCAAGAACGGACTCGAGTTCGGAAATGAGTCAATCCTTTTTGATTCCTTACCAAAGGCGAAAGGTATCCATGCAATCACGCTGGCGAGTTATGTATGGGTGTGCATGTATGTGTGTTTGTATGTATGTGTGTTTGTGACGCTTGTAAACAAGATATCTCAAGACAACAATGATGGATACTTCTCATACTTGGAATATAGAATTATCATATTGAAAGGGAGAACCGTGTTGCTTTGATGGAGGTCAAAGGTCCTGTGAGGTCACCAGAGCCCACAAGCCGAAAACAACATAAACACGATACTTTGGTACGAGGCATGGGTGCTTACATACTTGGCATGTAGATGCGTTATAGTCAGATGATGACCCCTACTGGTTTTGGTAGAAGTCAAAGGTTATCTGCTGTGGTAGCAGGTAAAACTACAAAATCTCTTAGAAACTGATTGTGAACACGATATTTCGAGATAGCAACGATGGACACGATCATAGGCTACGTAGTATATAACTTCATTATATTGAGAGAAAGAACCCTATTGTTTACAGTGGAGGTCGGAAGTCATTTGAGGTCATTAGAGGTCAAAAACCGAAAAACTCGAAAAACACGATAGTTCAGGACTAAGATGATGGATACATTTCATGCTTGGTACATAGATTTGTTCCTTTAACAGAGAGATCGAGAACCCTATGGATTTGTTGAAAGTCGAAGGTGATCTGAGGTCATCAAAGGTAAAACTTCCAAAACCTCGTAAACTAAATAGACAGTGGGCGGTAACTCCAAATTGTGTCCGGCGTTTCGTGACCAACGAAAAGTTAGGACTGAATTTTTGTACCATTCCAAAGATAAAATTATTGAAAGCAACATCTAATTTGTCACAAGCATAACTGTTACAATTAATCATCTAATTTGAATTACCTAATTATGAACATGTGTAATGAATGATGTGACTATAGCATGATTAGAAATATCATACGTTTAACGAGTTCTTTGATGGCGTAATGGAATAGTGTTCGGTTGCTCAATCAGACGGCCCAGGGTTCTTGTCCCTCCTAAGGCGTTTTTTTTTTTTTTTTTTAATTTTTTATTCAGTTTTTGGTGGGTTTAAAGGTCATGTGAAGTCAGCATAAGTCAAATTGTGAAAACATTGTAAAAAATAATATAGTCAAGAGGTATAAATTTGAGGGATGAACCTCAGTGCAACAAAGCACCCCCCCCCCCTTTCGGCAAGGAATCATTAAGCCCTTTTGGCTTTCTTGCTAAATGATTGATTCCCTCAGGAAAATTTGAAATAATAAAGCATTGTCAAATGTGATTTTCTGGAATCTGACAATCAAAATAAGTAGCCAGTATACATAAACATTGAAGGAAATATTTGGAATCGTCTCAAAAAAGTGCCCGGGAAAAGGTGGGGCAGGCTGGAGCCGGAAAAGCCTCTCTTTGGATCCGCTCCTGGTAAAGGGGATATGCAGTCCCCCTAAACTTATTTGTTAATTTCCCGAAGTCATATTGTCCACCCGTGTTCGGGTGGTTGAGACCGTGCGTCCGACCGGGGAGCTACCGTGGTCCTGGTCCGACCACGATAATGCACGCAGGGCCTAATAATGGCATTCATAGGTAACGTGTAACTAAATGTGGAATTTTAATAAAATATCGTTTTACACAATGGGTTGGCAACAGAGCCTTAATGTTGCACAAAAACCATTCACTGTCATTATTTCACTTTGACCAATACGCCGGGGACTAAACCAAGTTCTATGAAGAACTGATTCTTGTGAACGACAATCGGTAGAACGTTGCCAATCGATCATCAGCAGAGTTATTGCACTCACCTTATGAAAGAACTAGACCGTTTACACTTTCTTCCCCGCGTTGAGGATTTACACGTCGCCATCAACAAAGCTCACCGGTTTGTGTAGCACTCACTCCCTTCAAGTCTTAACAAAAATCAATTACGATATTTCAAACCAAAGAACAACTGATGAAACTGTCTGAGCTCACTAACAGTATGATCCGAAAGTCGAATTAGCCAACTCAACTCCCTGGATTTAAATCTGACACAATTATGAAAACACGTACGGCCTCTGTCAATAACTCTCAGTCTTTGCAGCAATGACGAGAATTCTACGAGTGCGGCTGACAGTCATCCAGTGAGTGCTGTGTGATAAACAGATAAATCAGAACACACCACGCCCTGAAATCAGATATAATCGTTCAGTGCATCTCGGGTACTGTCAGCGAATTAAGTCATAATTATACTTTCAGTTTGCGCTTTTCCTTCAGGTCCTTACACCTGCTTACACAAACGCCGATACAACGTCACCAATAGGACTGCGAGCCGTGCTGAGAAAACAATTTACAGTTCGGTTGATAGTAGTAGTCATGACTCCGGGCACCTTGTGACACCTGAGGTCAAAAGTTCGCTGTTTGGGAACTGTGAGGAAAATTGATCCAAATTCCACAAATTTGCCTTTTTCTAATGAACAGGTGAAACAATAGATAAGACACGCGGGAAAACGGGAGGTCGTCAGAAGCCTTGGAATGTTAGTCACGTGATGATATATGTGACCGAAAGGTAATGTTAGAGAATTTCCGTAGGAATGGTACGCTTGTGTGAATGACGGGTTTCACTAGAACAAATAGACCTTCGAGTAACTAATTTGTAATCTATATTCCTCAGATCTGTTTACCTTCGTAGCAAGTGTCGAACATACCTTCGTAGCAGGTGTCGAATATGTACGCCTCAATTTCACGTACATATACTTTAACGAGTGCAGCTAAGATAGGTGCAGGAAAAATAGACGTTCGCAGGGGCGGGCAACAGATCTTCTAGAAAGCACACCACAGTATATGGATCACGTTGCTGAAGCAACGCGTTCAATTTGTGAGATGTATGTGATGGGAAAAGAAATGAAGTACTCATCATGCAAAATGAAGAAAATTGAGGTATTTTAGACACTATTTTGCGAATTCCGCGATGCAAAATATGCCATTTTAGTCAATGAAGGAAAAAGGCTGGAACCACCATCCAATTGTACATGCTCTCTTACTTAGCTCACAATTTGAAAGGTCGTGGTACGCGCAATTTAAATCAGTGCGGAGGGCCTTTGTGAGCTTTCGTATAGGCTATATGTTCAGGGGTAGCTTGTACCCGTTGAAAACTTCTTCAAGGGTTAGGAGTCCTCGAACTTGAACAGACCAAAATTGTGTGTACGTCAACGGAGAAATAATTAGTGGTGTGCTTCCTTCAGATGTACAGAAGTAGGTTGTACTGTCAACATGCTATAAAAGGAAATATCACTTCTTTTGGCAAGAGGTATAAATAAATAAATATATACATACATATAGAGCTTATGCACCTACGTCACGTTTCTCTATTTTTCCATCCAAGCGTACATTGTGCAACAATTGTTACTAAGGTGCTATCGTGAGCGCGTATTTTTAACACACCTACTACGTATGGCAGTTCCATCCAGTAAGCCAAATTGAAACGCGCTGACGTCACGTGCACAAGCTCTATAGAAACTGAAGAATAAAGGCAAGCGGACAAAGTCGCATAATTTTTAAACCTGTGGAATATGCGTCTAACATTGGCAACCTTTGCCTTAGTTAGAAAGACGATACCACCAAATGATGAAATACATACATATATATATATATATATATATATATATATGTATATATATATATATATGTATATATATATATATATATATATATATATATATTGAACCCAATCCGTTGTCCTTTGTTCCTTCCATACAGTGATTACCCCGAGGCAGGGGTAGGCCTTGTCATCCTCCAGGCCTGTATACACACTGGGGCTAGCTAAGCAGACTTCACAGGTCTTCGCGAAAAGGGCGTAATTATAACACGGAGGAAGAGCTACATAGGTTGAAAAATAAAGTCCATGTGATTCAAATACCATTTTCAGGACAGACTATGCATTTGCTGTGAAAACTTGCTTCTGTGATAAAAAAATATACGAGGCAATATTTTGTCAAAGTGATCTTTAATGTACTACAAGATTATATTTGACTTGTCTGTGTCTTTATTAAAATAAGGGCCGGTTCATACTTTGTAATCTTTACCCGCTATAAAGCTGTATAAATCATACATGGTCATCCACTGCTCGATCAAACCAATCACGGACATAGCTCAGAGCTAAACATTGTTCAACTTTATAGCTTTATAGAGCTATACTGAAGTATGAACCTGCCTTAATTTGGGTTTTGCATTTTTAAAGCTTGCGGGAAAGATTGGTCAGTATCTTATTGTTGGAGAGCGACTTGGCGATAATTCACACATTTAAATACATACTACGAGAAATAACCATGTTATTTTGCAAACTCCCAAAAATATTTCAACCGATAAGCGGTGAAGTCGACCGTAAAAAAAAAATAAAAAATTGAAAAAGTCTTTATTTTTTTAATTTTTCCTTTAAATATAGTTTACCTCATCCAACCCACATGGAATTTTAGTAGGATACGTTGCTTCGTGTTTGAACATTTCTTGTTTAGTTTGTTATACACATTAGTGAAATTGTCATTAACTTTTCAGTCAATCATGTGGAGGGTGGTCCTAGGGTAATTTCAACAGACAAACGTAAGGCCTCTAGATACAAAAGGCTGGGAAACCCTGCCTTGAGGGGCTATTTATGCAACACTACCAGTTATTGCACAGACCGTATTTTGTGCAGGCCAAACACAACGGTTACATATTAGGAGAGGCAGTGAAAGTATAGCGTCAAATGGCTTTCGTACTTTGTGTCTGTGTCGCAAAAGTTTATGAGCCTATATTCTTATTTTGTAATTCATTTGTTCTTTAAAGGGATATATTGTGTTAACTTTGCATCGATACGACATAGACAGAAAAAAAGTTATAACTTTATGAAAACGTTCAGTCTCACCATTATAACTGTGACATTACCCCCCAAAAATTACACATTCCAATATTTCTCAATGCTGCATTATTTGAAAATTCGAAACTAGTTTGGTTAAAAAAATAGCCATGAGCTGCAAAGCAGCGACATCTTTTTGTGGACAGCTGGGACCTTATTTCACGAAAAGAAAGTTTAACTTACTTATTAATTAGCTACCTTAGTTTGAATTGTCCATTACTGTATTTCTTTAAATCATGCTATTAAAGGGATGAAATATTGCTGTATCCTTTAAAACTTCCAATGTATAGTTTTACATTTAAACGGTGTTCCACTGACGATCTGCCAGATCCAAGGCTTTTTCATTAGTTTGGTGTTCCAGATCAGTTTGTAAGCCACAAAATGACGTGTTACACTTTCATCGATCTGTTGTATGCATCAACTTAAACCTAAAATTTGTCCATAAACTCCAAGCTGTAATGTGTCCGTCCTGGTACTCTGTGTGCGTTCGCAGCTTTGGAAAAAATACTTAATGGAAGAGCAATGGCAGATGTGTTACCGTATCACGGAGCTGTAGAGTCTCCAAGCAGAATGTGTACTATCTATGTTTTTGCGCAACTTTGCGCATGATTTGGAGCTTCCAAAATAGGCTCGATAGAGAATCGTTACCAGTCCGGGAGATTCTCCCGTGTGGGGGAAAACCAATGTTCTCCCCAAATAGGAAAAACTTACGCAACACATTGTGTAGGCTTGCTAGCCTGACAAAGACAAGGTTTATCACGAACATGAGTTTTTCTCAAGAGGGAGTTCCAAAACCCATTCGAGGCATTGCGTGTCCAATCCGATTCGACTCTTAGCTACAGGTTGTACATAGGCCTACCTACTATTTTAGAGCAGCTAATTCTCTATCGATTTTTTTCTTTCGTTTCATCGTTTCCAATTTGTCACTAAGTCTACTCATCTCCATTTGTCGGTATCATCTTCAGACAAAACTATCAAAGACTGGCATTGGTTTTCAAATAGCACATGCTCCACGAAACCTACCGTTTTAATTAATGTTGTTCATCCTACATGTATCTGAATCTTTCCTGCTAACACCGCTGGATTTGATTCATAATGATGGAAATTCCCAATACAACACTCTCTTTAACACATTGTAATTATTAAGTATTAAAGCTTGACAAATGATAGCCTCCCTGTATGATCATGAGACTATATATCATTTGATTGTGATCCTCAACCCGAGGAGACATTTTTGTAACTCTATGATGAAATAAACATGGGAATAGCAGCGTAGCATTACATATTAATCATCTTAAAATACTGTGGCTTGACATATGTGAGAGAGTTGGTGCGTGTGAGTAAACATGGAATGTACCCAGACAAGGTGAAGGGGGAAGAAGACGATATCAGGGGCGAGATACTTTTCAGGGGACGAAATCCATTATATATAGGCAATAGTAATTTTGTTCAAAACTTTTCTAAGGGTACGAACATTTTTCTAAGATGGACCATCCCACCCCACACCACCGTCCCCTTCACTACTGACCTGGATAAAACACAGGATTAGAATTTTAATCTTCCATGAAACAACATCTGTACGCTTCAAAGAATGCCTGTATAGCATCGCTATACAGGCTCCCAACTCCTTTGCCAGCTTGCGTGTTGCTATGAATAGTATGCATAAATGGAAACCAGCCCTTTTTAATGAGAATTTTCTCTTAATATGGCAATAAATTATGCTTACAAATTAAACATGTGCAAATATGAAAAATTCTTACAGGTATAAATGTATGGGTCAGTATACTGTACAATACACTCAGAGCGCCTGTATAGGTTAAGCAATCTACAACATACGGAACATTTCCAACCCGAAGTCTGAAGAGGGAGTTGCCGGAAACCAAGACTATAAGGAAGAGAGATATAGGCAGAGGCTCCAGAAGCGTTGGGTACAAGGACAGTTTCTGTTCCCTTTTAGCTCTTTAGTGATGGGCAGCGAAGTGCGACTAGAAGACCGTTTTGGTAATGACTACAGAGCGGTCAGCGACAGTGCTACTCTTTAAATGGAAAAGGCTGAACTTTAGTCCTGGACAAGTGATTACAGAGATCACTCTTTATCGGTTGGAAATCAACAGAAATTCTGCTCTGCTCGGAGTTGTAATTAACTCTAATTGAGTGAAAATGTCACTCGAGAAAGAGTGAAATGTCACTAGATAACTGAAAGTGGTCTCTGTAGTCACTCTTTTGGTAGAATTTATCTCTTTTAGTTCGTCTCCAAGAGTGACCAAGAAACCTATCGTCTATGCTGTCATGTTTTCGGGCAAGATACTTCCTGCATTGGAATGAAGGTTCACACTGCAGTTATGATTTAATGCTAAGGCGTTGAAACTGTGTTCTACTTCAGTGATTGCCTGCATTGCTTCAAAAGGCTTTGGCACTAAGATGCTTGATATGGTGATCCTAAACTCTAAACAAGGGGTAAATTTAATCACCCCATGCATATCCTGTAAACCTCGTGAAAGTATAATAAATAAGTTTTTTCCGCTGAGCAACAAATTTTAATGACACATGTGCTTTTATACCTAACATTTGTTGGCCTTCCGAAGCAAATTTGGGAGCATTTGAAATTGGGATTGTATAGAAATCTTCTCTCTTCTCCTTCAGGTGTCAAAATATGAAGAATATAACACAGTTTCATCAGGTTGCTAGTTGACATCATAAACCTCCCATTGTGTATTGCACTTTTGTTAATAATAAATTTGCTAGAAACCGAATCAAAAATTAAAAATTTAAGACGCCTTTTCAAATCTTTTTAAACTGATGTCCTTCTTGATTTTATGAAATATTTCAGTCTCAAGAGTACACATTTATTGCTTACTTAGCTTCGCAGTCGCCCATTAAATGCTACTTAAGAAATCTTAAAATCGAGCTTAGTACTTTCTTTGGTGGTTTTACATTCTTCCTTTTAGTCGATATTAGAAACGAATATCTCCGATCACTGGTGATGGCTGACAGGGTTGACAACTTTGACTCTCGTCTCATTGTCAAACTCTTGAAAAAAGTCCATTTAACTCTCAGGTTTCAAAGACAAACTATAAACTGGACACTGATACCAACAGTCTCGAGGTATTTCCAATCAATCAGGATACTTAAAATCAATAAAGATGTTGAAGTTAGAGTTCAAAACTTAAAGCTTGTACTGTCAGACAAGAATTCTACCCCCAGATTTGCAAAATCTTGAAAGAAAAAAGTTGCTATCAGGCAGCCCTTTCCTGGGAGTTCAATGTGATTGAGCATGAGAACACAAATCAAATTTTGCAAATTCCAACAACTTACTGGCAATCATATCTGGGGAACTCCCCCCTAGAAATCATATGTAGAAACAGATTAAGAGGCGTTTTGAAATGTGTTAGGTAATTCATGGTACAGTAGAAAAAGGAAGTGAGAAGATTAACGCTAGAGGCCCTCAGTGATGGCCACCCTGTCTATGAAAATTCCACCTTGTTACTCGGATTAGGACACAGATCATGCTGGAACGGAATCTACTCAGAAGGTCTGATCGCAAATATTTCTATAGAATTTTTTCTCCTTCTCCTTCCTTTGCTATTTTGAGCTTTTCTGAGTAAAGTTGCATCGATTTTAATTTGATTTAATTTACTGAAGCAATTTTGTAATAAGAGTGATACCAATCAACCTTTCCCAAAATTCGCATGAGAACATTTCCTTTCAATACTTTCAAATTGGTTTATTTTCGATTTTTCGTGAAGGAGAGGGCAATTCAATACACCAATTACGATGAGTTGTGATTGTGTCATTGTATCGGCTGGTCGACAACAATCCTTGACAATGAAATTTAATACAAATCTCTTCTTATCTTTCATATTACTTATCATAATACTTCTTTTCTTTCCCGTGAAGGACAAATTGCTGGGATTCAAGGCCCTAAAAGCCTATAATAATATGACTTATGGAACGACTTTCATGTATGTAGTGCATACTATTTAAAAATTTAATGATCAAAATAGATTATTTCTGAAATACTACATTTAAGATATACTGAATATTCTCAAACCTTAAAACCCATGATTTGTAAACAGATAATGATAGGCAATTAGCTAGGTTACTTTATTTGCAACAAATGAATTCTCGGGGAAGTAAATCACTAATTTGTAGCTTATTAATAGTTTGTTTTCCCAAACTTTCACCGTGACAATCTCAAATCATGAATAATCCATAACTCTTGTAATGCATAAGAATATATTGGGAAGAAAAGCCTTTGAAATAGTTTATTGGTGATTACTAAATGGTTTAATTATGATAACAGCCATTGCTTTTTCATTGCAATGTTCACGCAATTAAAACACAATATTTACTCTAACTCTGGGAAAGAAAGTTCCTCTTATGCAATGCAGCCTGCGTAGCTGGCTATATATACTGTTTTTTCCAGAACTAGTCAGAGAGTAACTGGTCAAAACTAAGATCATGAAGACCAATACTTCATTTCATTCTATTCATTTATGTATTTCTTCACAATTTAAAGCTGTGCAATGCCATGCCATTTCATAACACGATACCGTGTACAAGTGGTAGTTACAACTAAGAAACTGTGAAGGAAAGAACTCTTAAGAACCCAGTGGGCTTATCTAGTAGCGTGCTTTCCCAGAAATACACAAATCCTAGCTTTAATAAGAGCCACACCCATCCATTGCTACCAACTTCTAAGGCTCCACCCTCTTACCCATACATAAGAAAATATTTGAACACATAATGGGTTTAAGTTCAATACAGATGTAGAAACCTTACTATCTGAGTATTGGTTGATTCGAAATGTGGAAAAATTAGATCGATAAGAGTAAACAATTTTCTCGGTGGTAGTTTTGGGAAGGGAATTCTAAACGGTGTTAAATTAAACTAGTCCCCGCCTGTGAGTAAAATGCAACCAGGAATATTGCTACCACGTACTTGACCAAATCATAATCTACATCCGGCCACGAGGCGTGTTGAGTATCACTTGCTACCACTTACTTGACTAAATCATAATCCACGTCCCGCCAAAGGGCATAGTAAGTATCACTTTTAAAAATAAGAGGGCAATCCACGGAGTTGCAGATCTCATCGCTAGCACACGCACTGAACTATGTAGCTGGAGAACGCACGTCAGTGTGAAATATGCCTCGAAACTGAAGCCAACTTGGGGTCACATGATGTATGTAAGCTTACTCAAGTCGATTCCCCTGCCCTAGAGATGTGTATCCAGGGACCAGATTCACAAAGACTACTTACGCATCTAGCTTAGTCAGTATTGCGCTCGTAAGCATGCACATCATTGGAAAAGGCAGCCAGTACTAGTAACAATCGTGCCTACAATGTGTACTGTTCGTTTACGTTGCTGTCATCAATGTTAAGCAGTCATCGCCCATCGAGGAACCATTTTACAGTGCGTTCAATGTCATTCACATTCCAAGCACACGCCCTGCCCTAAGAAGCCTTAGCAACTTTAGAGTGAAAACAACAACTGACTTCAGTATGACCATTTGGGAATACTTAAAACGCTACACTGCTGGAGTGAAAACAATCCCTGGACTACACTACGTACCGAATACGAGCAATACATTGTTTTCACTCCAACACATTGTTATCATGAAGGGGAAGTTACGTGTCACCGACCGACCCCATATTTAAGACTAGAACTGCATTTGCTTGCAAATACGCAGAATTGTAGTGCATGTTAGACAAGTCCTTGCAGTTGGGAGTAGGCCAGATTTAATGTGTGTTTGATACGGCGTTTATTTAATCAAATGTTTTCACTACCTTCAGAAACGTTTGCAAAAATCTTTGCATACATAGTATATTCAAGACATAAGAAACGACTGGCACAAGGCTAACAAGGTGATTTTATTGCGCAATCATGTTTTTCTAACGAACTTCCGTAGTGCGGCTCTGACGTTGCAGAAAATCATCTTATTTTCAAGCTAGGTAGTGTTATTTTGTGTTTTTGTATAATCTTGCTAGTTTTGTGAAAAGGTAAAACAAATTGTAGGCCTAAGGATTTCTGATTTGATTCCGATTTGAAGTAAATATCTTGAATTTTGGGGTTTTCGTCTTATAGGTACCTGTAACACTACTATTGAGAGGAATTTCGGTTGAGCCCTATACTGTGCACATTGAAGGTGACGAATACAGTATACCATATACTGTGCACAGTATCCCATCACATTAAATTTTACGATACATTCGTCCGCTGATTACTTCGTTTGCGAATTTAAAGTTATGTAGGAAAGTTGTGTTAATGAGAAAGCAAGCGCAAATTTAACTGAATTTTTTCTGAAATAAAGACTGTCGGCATTTCATCAATCAGTAACATTTCACTCTACATTACAAGCTGTTTCTGTTTATGAACGAGTCCTTTGTCGGGACTAATTTAGAATGTGTGTAGGAAAGCGGTAAAAAATCATGGACAAGCTTACCATTAGCTGCCTGCACATTGATAGTACCGATAGTAAAAACGGGCAGAAACCGTGTGGAACTTCCAGTCTCAACGTTCAGTCATGTAGGTACGCCTAGCTTTTCGTGCAACACCAAGATTGTAGCGCGCACGCGCACTACAATAATAAAAACACGGAGAAATGTATTCTGCATGTATACCACGCACAGGCACACCAAACTATTCTTATAATAGACCTTATGCATTGACGTCATTGTGACGTCAGTTTGAAGGAAAACAATGAAGGACATGTGCACGAACGGCGGAGGTTTCGCATGCACGTGTAGTAGACTTCCGCGCGTATGCGATTGGTTGACATCAGCTGTCTGCATTTGTTGGTGTAACTTGCAATGGTACGCGTTTTTCCTCCAAACGTGGGAGCACTTTCTGCTATGTAACAAAGATATAAGCATAGATTCCAAACTTAAAATGGCGCGTTGACTCCCCATGGAGCCCAAAATATCGGGGCGGAAGTGTTGATCACTGTTCAGTCGTTTTGAAAACATACAGGTACATGAATGTCTAACAAAAGTATTGATACTTGTTATTTCGAAACATTGTAAATGTAAGAAGTGTCACTCCTCTGTACTAAATTCCACTTACAAGAAGTTTGTTTCTTCCTGAAGGCATTGCAAATAAGTACACTTGAACATGAACGCACTTATGACTGGTTTAAAGTTCATAGACTAGCCTATAGATAGTTCTCAGTGACGTCACAACTGGGGGTTGGCAACCGCCATGTCATAGGGCAAGCTTGTACGTACATGCCGGGGTTGCCCTATGAGATGGCTGACATACTACACGTGAAAAGCTCCTATGACGTCATGTGAGAACTATCTATATTGATTGGTCAGTTTCTATGGTATCTTTAAGTAACGCACTTTATATACGCGTTTAACTTCTTTCGAGCTCACAACGGGAAATCAACTAGCGCGTTTGTTTCCCTAGCGCGCGGAAGGGTGTGTCAAGTATTCCGGATTGTACACAGAAGAATGTGTTCTGCGCATATAGAACGCGTTGTTAAAGTGCACGCACGCCAACCTCTTTAAACAACGGAATTTTCTGTAACATACTCTTATTTTTGTACGCATATCGCCGAATAGAACGGCGTGCATGTCAAATTTACACTTCCGCCCCTATATCTGGGTTCTCCAAGCTCTAAACACGTTCAAGTATAAGAGTGAAGTTTCATGTCAGTGGGAAGTTTTCCTATGGATATATAGTAAAGAGAGTAATTTTCATCAAATTTGACCTTTGACCTCTGACCTTTAATCTAAGTTCAGGTTGTTAGTATGTACTAAGGTTTCACTTAGGGCACCTTCCCGCCAACTTGAAGTTTGGAGAGAATCGTCTACACCATTTAGGAGATATTAACAAAACAAAACAGGACACACACACGGACACGTTTTGACCCAGCCTTCAGTTATGGACTTCGGGTCATCCTGGGGTACCCTACCTTGGGTTAGCATCTTAAGCCGCGGTCACACTACAACGAATTCGGATCGGATTCCAATCCGATTTTTGTGAGTTTTTATTAAAATCTTCTCCATTTCGGGTCAGAAAGAGCCCAAAATTTGCCAACCAGTGTAAATATATGATTTGCATCAGAGGTCTACGAAAATGAAATGTTAACTGATTTTTTCGTGACGTCACACCGACAGACAGCTTTTATCGGACACGCGTAGTCCGATAAAAGCTGTCTGTCGATGTGACGTCACGAAATAATTCGTAAAACTTTAATTTTCGTAGTCCTGCGATAAAAATCCTACAATTACACAGGTTGGCAAATTTTTGGTTCTTTCCGACCCGAAATGGAGAAGATTTTAATAAAAACTCACAAAAAACGGATCGGAATCCGATCCGAATTCTTTGTAGTGTGACCGCGGCTTTAGAGTAGTAACTTGGGAAATTTAACTGTTACAATTTCAGCTGACATTGCCGTATAGACGGATTTCACGTGACGTCACACGCGTGGGATTCCCAGGCACTGAAGGGCAAAACACACACGCAGTAAGCGTATTTACAGCACACGCGCACGGCATAACCATAGATACTACTATGACGCAATAGACGCGTGACCGTCAAAACCAAAGAGACGCGCGATCACGTGATGTCGGTGAAAGCCCTCTATATAGCCCAACAGGCAAAGTGACTACAACATCTTATCCTCCTCACGGAGCGATAAGATAATAACATATAAAAGTTCACAATAACTTAATTTGAAGTGTTTGAACACTGCCAGAAGTTACATATGATAAGCCCATTGTGCCAGTGGAGACATTAAGGTACCAGTGAATGTGTTACTTGGTTCAAAACCCGTTTGGATCGGTCCGGTACTTGAATTGTCGTACAGCCCTTAAAATGATTGAGTAACCACATTCAGTGATTGCAAATAGGATTTAAAAGATGGTTAGAAATAACTACATCTTAATATTAAAAAGTCGTTTTATGTCGTTTGTTTTACTTATAATACCATGCGCAATAAAATGTCGTAGTTTTCAATTTAAAGATTACGAATTTCTGAGAAAATTTTGTGACAACATCGTGAATGCTTTGTTTCAATCTTGACATGAAGAGAGAATGAACCATGACTTAAATTCCGCATGCATCCCGCGTGTCTATTTCATCAGGAAATCTGGTGAGGAAGCAAACGAGTCACCTTTCATTCTAATGTGATGACATTTTTACGTACTGCTACTTAAACTATTACTGACGCCGATAAAGTTCGTGACTGTCACAATAACACAGCCTGTCTAATTTACCCCTGGTCAGACCCATAGTCAAGGGGGCCAGGGCGGGCGAAGCCCCCCGTGGAAAATTTTTCGCCCCCCAAGAAGATCAAAAATTAGCATTGCCGTAATGCATTTTAGTATGTTTCGCCCCGCCTAGAAGCTTTTTTGCCCCCCTTCAGCACCTTGTCTGGCTACGGGCCTGCCCCTGGTTCACCTTGCATCTAACTATGTTTTACTATAACTTCAGTCATCTCTTTAAACACTAGTTAACTGATACATACTCATAGAAAAATATCCTCAGGAGTAGAGTGTGAGTCCTACCCCTTAAAGTACCCGGATTTATTACAAGACATTTGTGTTTTGGCCTCTCTAGAAATTTTTTTGGATGAGGCCAAGTGGGGAGGGGATCTCAAATGTCATAAATGCTAAAACAGATATTGTCATTACAAATTTGCCTATAAAATCTGTGGAATCGTTTCATCGACTCACTTGATTTTTAATGAGATGTTATACATGGTTGGGAGTTCCATCGGTTCTAGGTCATAAACAGGCTTGGATGGGGTCCAAGCTCTCTTATTTCTAAGTCTGCTGATAGCGACATTTACATAAAATACCTTCTAACGAATACATTACTGTTAAAGTTAAAAAGATGTGTATTACACTCCAAAGAGCTAAGAACATCGATTCCAACTTAAATATCTCCGACAATTTTCGTATAACTACAAAACTTTTCATCATACATTACTTAAAGATCAATATTCAAGTACTACCCCAAGTTTAGTTCCAGGTTTTCCGACCAGTACCTTTACCGTGTCATTCTGCTCTTGTGAGAATAATGTTGAATGTGCAATTGCACACCCTAAAAACAAACTGGTAAACTAGGATCGTGCTAACGAATTATACGTACATTTCCAGGTTTAAAAACACCCAAGATCTCCTGGTTAAATTTTGCCAGGAAAATGTTAATATTGACCAGGATTTCAAACCAGTTGTTAATTTAACCAGTGACATACAATTTTTGACCCTGGTTTCCTGGTTTTATTCATGTCCGTACCTGAATGTCCGTACAATATAGTTAAACTTCTGTTCTAGCATCGTTCTGTGAAACGAATAATCTCTTTAGTATTTGGATTTTGGTATTTCCAATGCAACTCATTTATTACTTTGCTCAAGTTACACTCAATGGAATAGAGTAGGTTTGTAATCGACTTCTTCTAGAGTGTGTCGTAGTAATCGACCCGTAATCCAACAGCTATCTTACCAAAAAGTAGTCCCAATCAATGCACTCTTCATCACACGCATGAATATATCATGCATTCTGATAGGCTAATGTGACAAATTTGCCAAGCCTTCTAACGTAATATTGTAAAGTTCTGTTACGTTCGGATTGTTGTATATGATTGGTTTGGTTTATTTCCATGAAATTCGGTTTGTGTCTGTTTTTTGAGTACGGGGAGTCAGTGGACGATTTGAGGTATACAAATGGACCTAATACCTGATTGAAAGTGCCTTCCAGTCACTTAGATGTTACCAAGTCTCTTGTAATTTCCTCGGTATAATGAATCCCGTATGCCATAGGCACGTCTAATCCCGTCTTCAAAGTGATCGTTTTTTAATTCTGTCGGTCTTTCCACCATAAGTGATATTAATATCACCTCCCTTCCCCTATTATGACCACCATTAACATCCCCTGTCTACCTGTCTGTTCTCAGGAGAGATGAAGTTTAAGAAACCAACAAAGAGTTTTCGTCAAGAAGGGGGGGGGGATGACATACACGACTCTGAAGACGACAGAGGAAAACAACGAATTTACACTGAGTTTAGCGAATCCTGTTGTATTTTCTTTGGCGACGTGAAAGTCCAACGTAAAAAGACTGTTAGTAACCTTTTGTAAGCGGAATCTTGCGTATTTCCCGAGGAAGTTATAAAGGTGAAAGGGAAGTTTTTTAATCGGTTTTCTCTCAATATTCATTTGAGACTAACTTTACTATAGGAAGAAGGCTATTTTAGAAAATTACGCAAATTTGGTCTCAATAAAGACTATTTAACAGTAGCAGGGTTATTGTTCTTCTTGAGACCATTAGCGTCAAATGCTGAAAACTAGATGAAACACGGGTATTCGTTCTCGTGTCAAAAAGAAACAAATTCATCAAAGAAAATACCATATATAGCTAAGCTAATGCAGCTGAAAGAAAGTTACGGCACTTAAGGGGCAGTGTGGGTTGTATGCAGTAGAGTGTAGTGATCTGACGGGAAAAATTTCAGGAATAAATGGTTCACAGAACCTCGCCTAATCAAACCAAGCAAAATGTGAAGCAGACAAGAGTCAATTGAAGCTGGAAAATAAGACAAACCAAAAAGGGCTGAGTGGTTCTTTGCAGGAAGGGGATACTTTTTTGCAATGAGTTTTCTCTCTCAATTTGATCCTTCTTAAGATATTATTTTTTACGATGTTTTCACAATTGGATCTCTAATGACCTCACATGACCTTTGAACTCCACCAAAATTAAACAACTAAGTATAAAAAAGGGAAATGTTGTGGAAGGGATTTGAACCGCCTGTTTGAGAAATTGAGCACTTTCCACTACACCATCAACGAACTCGTTATAAGAAAAGCATTTGTAATAACTTTATAGTCACAGAATCCTTTACAGGTTTTTATACTGGGGTTATTAAAATTAGAATTATTACTGCAACAGTTATGCTAGGAAAAAAATGTTCTCTATAATTTATCTTTGGAATGGTGCAAAAATTCAGCCCTAACTTTTCGTTGGTAACGAAACACCGGACACAAATTGGAGGTACCTTCTACTGTCTATTCAGTTTACGACGTTATCATAGTTTTACCTCTAATGACCTCAGATGATCTTCGATCTTCAACAAACCCATAAGGTTCCTTTTCTCTAAAGGCTCTCTAATATCAACCCAGACAGTTAAAAATTCTCCCTCTTAAGTTTACTTCTAGCCCCCCCCCCCTCCAATTCAAACAAAACACCTGTCTAGTACACCTCCAAGACTGAACCACAGTAGCCTGCACTGCGTTTCAATTTCCCGAGGCTCTAGTGCCACGCAGCCATGTGTGAGCTTAATTGGGACTGTTCGAGTCGTCGTAGACCAACCAGAGTGGAGCAATATTGTTTGAACGAATGTCAAAGTGCAATCATCAACGGTATTTAGAACTATAGGGCCATTTCTAAGTATGTTTAGGCCGGGAGTTGCTAGCAACTCCCTGGTTTGGGATATGTTATACGGTATCCCTTTTAAAGTGACAAGTCTATAAACCAAGTATGAAAAGTATCCATCATGCCAGTCTTCAAATATCGTGTCTTTTCAAGGTTTTCAATTTTTGACCTCTGATAACCCCAAATGACCTCTGACCTCCACTGAAAACAATAGGGTTCTTCCTCTTAGTTTATATATATATATAAGTGTATATACCAAGTATGAAAAGTGTACATCATTACAACCTTGAGATTTACAACAAGTTTTTAGGGATTCCGTATTTTTCACCTTTGGTGACCTCAGACAGGGCCGTCGCGACCGGGGGTGTGTGGGGAGTGTCTCAGCCCCCCCCCCCCCCAAAGTTCGTCAGAGCTACGATAGTCGGAAAATCTGAAATACCAGTTGGAATTTCTGATATCTCAGTTTAGTACATTTTTCCGACTGAGCCTATGTCAAATTTGTATATATTTTCCAACTAGACCAAGTGAGAATAACACCAAACGTTATTTTCCTCACGTAAAATCAAATCAAGGCTGTCCTTTTTTCGCAAATTCTTCTGAAACTCTCAAAATTTTCGCGCGCTGCGAACGCTTAAAACCTTACCTTAGTGTTGTTCTTATTATCAATATCTTCCGATAGCAACTTTCGAAGACAACAACAGAAGTTGAAAGCTGTTTATAAATTACCAGGTAAAAGACTGGCTTTTTGAGTGACATGGTGGTTTGTTAGGCAATTGAAAGTATCTCGATGCAGATTCTGAATGCAGGCTTTATCATGGAAATCTTATTGAAGGAAAATTTCGGCCCGTTCCGCGATTTACAAGCAATCTCATGAATATTATTAAGGTAATTATACCAGGCACAAGTCTACTGGAGCTAGGGGCTTTAGCCACCCAAAATTTTTCCAAACAAAAACTTGTGCAAAATTTTATATAAACTAATATTGGTGAAGACAAAGATATACTCAGAAAATATTCCAAACGTCTATTTAAAAGGCACGTAGCCGGTAAGTTCTGTAACGTTTCTTTCTACAACTTCAAAAAATTTTCGCACGCTACGCGGGCTTTTATCTATAGTTCTATCTAGTGGTTACGCCCCCGTTTCAAACATATTGGATTAATTATTCAACGTTTCCACAAATGTTGTACTTCCGTGTAGGTGTGGTTCTAGAGAAACACGAAAATGCATCGTTGTGAAGTTCTTTCCTCTTTTTCCAAACTTTTGGAAGATTCTTTGTTCAGCCTCGCCATCGTGGCAAACATATTTTGTAAGAAAAAGATTTTTCAGTTTCGTAGGGGAGCCATAATGGGTAAGATAAAGAATGTAATCCACGACGACGACCATGCAGTTGCCCCATGGTTTTGTCCAGATTCTTCAATAAAAGCCCAAGCTTTTTCAGCTTTCCTTAATGAAAACAAAAATGTGAATTTTTTTCAATATAACTCCAAATTTTGGGGGCGAGCTTAGCGCGCTTTATATTTCGAGTTCGGCAGCTAATATATTGCATCTGTCGGTACTTAGAATAACTGGCCTCCAGTCAGGGCCCTTCACCCCCATGTCGGCAAATTAAAGCACCACCCCTGGATGAGCCTGCGTGCAGGTTTTTCATTTTGGCATTGAAGTATACCCCCAAATTTCGGGACGCTTCACGCGCAATTCTCACAATCCACGTTGTATCACTAATGAACACATAAGCACAAACGTACCAGTGAATTTTCATAGCATAAACAAAGGTCACATTCTGAAACGCGCTTGTTAGTCCTACACCCATTTTGCTATACCTGTCTGGGAGGTCTAATATCACCTTTCTGCACCTATACTCTCCCTCCCGCCCATTTCTCATAGCTGGAAGCTGTTCGTCTGGAATTTCGTTCAAAATTAGTAACAATACGATAGATGTAAAGTGCTTGGCGTCATACTCTATATTATTATTTAGATATCAAGTAATAAACATTATGTCATTGCCCCCATTTTATATAATTGATCCAAAGCTTCCAGGTACATGCTAGCCTTAGATGCCAGAATAGAATGCAGTAAAGTAGTCAAAAAGGGGGGGCATCAGGAGGTTTGTTGGCAACGTATTCTTCTCTTAGACAACATACTTTCTACTTTCACCTAACCAAATCTTTGTATTCACTAAATTATGGACATTTTTCAGCCGTATATGATCAGTTCCAAAAGTGTCCCAAGACAGCACTATTTTGTATCTAAGCAACCTTACCTTAACAAAAATTTCTCAAAGGGGAAGGGGAGGGTAACACCCCCTCCCCTTTGGCCCCTCCCAAAGAACGGCACCTTTATGCAGTGACAAAGGAAGGATCCCTACTGCTGTATACCAACGTAAGGCCCATAAAAACGAAGATGCAATATACGGGCCGCCACTCATTTGGAAAAAGAGTCAAACCAGTCGGAAAAATTAGAATTCACTTAATTATGGACATTTTGTAGCTATTTATGATCACTCCAAAAATATCCCAAAGATAGCTCCATTTTGCATCTAGGCAACGTTAAATGAACAAAAATTTCTCAAAGGGGAGGGGGTGCCCCTCCCCTCCGACGGCACCTTTATGTAGTGACAAAGGAAGGATCCCCAACTGAATGGTGGCGCGTAAATTGCACCATAAAAAATGGTGCAATTTACGCGCCACCATTCGGTTGGAAAAACATCCATCCAGTCGGAATTTGGGACCTTCACACCCCCCCCCCAACATATGACCCTAGCTACGGCCCTGACCTCAGATAACCTTTAACCTTTACCAAAACAATAAGAATCATTTTCTGACTATAACTCATCCACTTGCCAAATATGAAATATCGCGTTTACAATTCTTCGGCTTACAAACCCTGGTGACCACACATAATCTTTGAACTCCACCAAAAACAATAGGGTTCTTCCTCTCATTATGATAATCCTATATTCTTAGTATGAGAAGTGTCCATAATTGCTCGTTGAGATATCGTGTTTACAAGCCAAACGTCACAAACGCACGTACATCCACCCCCACCCCCACCCCCACCCCCACACACATATACATAACTCGCCAGCGTGATTGCATAGATTCCTTTCACCTTCGGAAAGGAATCAATAGACGGTATTCAGGGAAGGCAGCATCAGTTGTTTTTTATGTTTTTTTTTTTTTAAATTAAAACATAGTCTTGTACGTTTCGTGGCCTCTGGATCCTTCTAGAAGTGTTCAAGAGGTACAGGACACTGCTGACAAGTAAGTCTTCCATACTCTTTTTAAAATGTTTGCACCATGACTATTGTAGTTTTGATCTAAAACAAGAGAGCTGTTGTAGGGCGTGTGTTTCCGTTTCACACTTAACTCAAAATGTCCCTTTCTACGGCGGAGGGGTGTAATACAAGCGTTCTTAATACTTCTGATCTCTTTCATGTTTTGCACACATCCTCCATTGAGCACATCCCTTTAGCAACATGTTTTCATTTGACCTTAAAGAGATTTAATGTTTTCTTTTTCTTTTATTTTTGTCAGTCAACATTTTGGGGGAGAAATTCTCTTAAATTAGTGGAGTTCACGAAGCACAGTCGGACAGAAAACACAACTTAAGATTATCAGAGTCCTGTCCAAAAAATACCTGAATGTGAACTTCTTTGTTTCTCGAGTCCCGTTCATTCATGATAAAGTTGAAGGAGTTCGCTCTGACTGTTGCTCGACTAAAGACCCAAACAGATCTGCACGATTGTGTATTGTTGGAATGGATTAGACTGCAAAGAGGCTGAAATGACACCATACAAATATCACGTGACTTGTTGAGAATATTAGGAAACTGAAGTGGTAGGAGAATAACTCCTTAGAGGCAAGCATTTCCAAAAAAAAAAACAAGAAAACTTTTTTAAGAAAGTCGTGGGTGCTTTCTACATCTGCTTCGGATAACCTGAATCTACTTGCAAAATGAGTAACTACACGAAGGACACAAGACTTAACCAGAAGCCCTCAGGAAGCTTCGAAACCTCCCAAAAAACTGTCTTGAACATGTTCCACAAAACATTTTCACTCTTTACTTGTGCTCTAATAGAACGTGATCATTGTCTAGACCAGGAAGTTGCAACTCCCTGCACGTCCTTTTATTTACCCACCGCTCTTGTTTTCTTTTTGTTCTCTCTTTACAAAGAGAGACAGAGAAGGAGACCCTCAAGAAATTAACCCTCTCCCTTATTCCCAAGGTTTATGTTAAGCCTCGAACGGTATTTCCAATATGATCAGGAGAAGCAATATGTAGCTCTACTTGAGGAATAAGTTCTCTAGAGCAGTGGTTCCGATGTTTGTCTTTTTTCAGCTCAACAAAGTAGTTTACCTCTATCATCGGCTCAATTTCAATAGCCAATGAGAAAAAAGTAACTCTCTTCCAACAAGCCGCTTTACACCTTCAACACAGCAAACAACAGATTTTGTCCAGGGGTGGAACCAGGCTGGGGGAGAGGCAGAGGAAGCCATACCCCCGCCCCCGTCGGGGAAATCTGTACAGTAAAGTTGTTCTCCAGTTGTCCTCAAGGAGTGCACATTCTGCAGCAAAACCCAAAAGGTTAAAATTTTCTTGAATAAGGCCTAAAATTAAAGGTTTCTTCGACAAGAATCCAAAATTTTCAATTTCGTTCAGAAAAATTCCAAAATGTTCAACTCTCTTGAATAAAACCCCTGATTTGGGGCTCGCGAAGAATGTAGTACATCTTGGCTTTGACGTTCTCGGCAACCCATCGCCGTTGTCCAGTACTCGGGTTGCTGGTCCCTCCTCCGAGGAGGAGGTTGGTCCCCCTGTCTGGCAGATCTCTGGTAACCCCTCTGATTTCGTCACCCTTCAAATCCCTGAGAGTGCAACTCTTTAAAATAACTGAAAAAAAGATGTTTATGAAAAATATGATTCTAAATGTGCTATAGGTTTAATCAGAATTTGCCTTTTCTCCATACTGTATGCAGGTAATCACCTAAACTGTGAAAACCGTGAAGACGAATTTGTTGAGGAGCTCCGCTTGTATAGATCCGTTTTCATCTATAGTTTTTATGTACTCACACCAATATTTTACAATTTCAATTTTCTCTTTCACGATGCAAAATATTTATTCTTTGCGAAATTAAAGACGGGGAAGTTACTTTATGACATAAGCAGTGTTATGGTCACCTTTACGAAATTTGACAAGATAATAGTATCAAAGTCGTCCGCTAAAGAGGCATACGGTCAAAGTCCATAACAGATTCTTTACTGCCAAGTATGTGGAAATTAATTGACACTATAAAACGTTATGCCCGTAGCACCAATAGAATGTAAATAATCGTATCTTCAAATATATAATAAATTAAATTAAGTTATTGAAGTATATCAAATTTTCTCGTTTGTTAGAATCTGTTTTACCTTTATGTCATTTTCGAGATAAACATATCCTCAATAAACTTGTCAAGCAATACCAAGGCAGAACATGACGGTCAGATGAAATAATAAATGCAAAAATACACCGTGCCTCATCTAATTTAAACCTCAGAACCAGGGAGAAGCGGGATACAAGGGGCGACAAGGATTTTCTTAATAAACCTGTTTGAAAAGATTTCTTCTAAAATTTCCTAGTCCAAGTTGCGCTGATAGCTGCGTAATACTTATGTGTTCGCAAATGCATGCGAATTTCAAGAGAGGAACCAGTTCCATAGTTTTCAGCAAAAATATAATCCAAGCACCACGCAAAACAACTGGTGGGCGTGTCACAAAGCGATATGGTTATTTTCTGCTTAAAAAGTAGCTGAAGAGCTAAAATTGTATTTGATACTTGTATAGATCTTCATGCAGAGGCTTATACACAGATAAAGATCCATTGAGTTTCTAAATTAATAAAATGCAGCACGTATTTTCTGTTGGCGTTTAGAGGTTGAGGCAATACACCTTCTTTTGTTAAAATATATGAAGGTAGTATATCGCTTTCGGTAATGCAATCGTTTTGAAATATGGCGCAGACGGTTATAGTTTCCAATTACCTTAAGCAAGAATACGTGGCTATTAGGGAAATGTATATCATTAGGCAAACAGGTATTAGTTACAACAAATCGGCATCATTCTCTCTTGTTTTTGAGTCCTTTTCTGTTTTTACCACAGAACGTGGCCTACAAATGCCAAAACGATGACTTCAGGTAAGTCCACTATGGAATGATAGAGACACTACCTGGGCATCTTCCATGTTGTTCTGTACAATAATTCTAAATGTGTGCCATGGGCAAACAGATAAATCCAAGTTCCTTTCTAAATTATTGATTTCAGAAGTAAGGGGTTTCTTACTTTATAAAACAAGCCGGAAATCTACTCGTCGTGAAGAAATACAACATCCTTTCTAATGTATGGTAGAATCTATTGAAGTCGGCGGCGACTTACATTAATTTCCTCTAGTAAGAACAATATCCCCTGTGGGTGACATTCTAGAATATAAAATAAAACAAAGGTTTGAACCAATGTAATGCCGTTTCCGGAGATGACTATAATTTGTTTCTATATTTGTATACAAATATATGATTTACGTATACTATAGAATGCACAAATCTAGAAATGACAAAATTTAGAAAGGAAATAGATCTTTGTGCTTGTATACTTAGTAATATGCAGAGGAAAAGATGGACTTCACTGAACACGAAATCAACGTCATAAATAAGGCGAGAGCGTTTGCCACTACGTAGTAATTGTTCTTATTTTATCAGTGAGAAATGGTTTGGACACAAACATTAACAGATTAAGGAACTATCAAACGTTTTCAGTTTTGGTACTGAGACTGTGAATCGCTTCAATTCCTTAAGATGTACCTAAAGTCTAGAATTAGGCAAACTTTATACCGTATATCTAAGGTTGAAAACGATCTAATTAAGCCAATTTCTATCTTCATAGTTTAGTCCATTTAAATGATGAGATTCATTTACTTAATTTTGAATGTTCGATTGTGCAATTATCTATGATCCTTCCTGTATAACTCACATTCCTGCTTGCGTTTCCCTTTAAATTTAAACTGCCTACATGACCTTGGACAAAGTTTGTTTTCTGGTTAGAATTTTGTAAGGAAAGGGCTTGCATAGTTTAGTCACTCCCTATATATGAAAGGGTGATCATTTTTTAACAACTTACAGTGCCTTAAGAAAAAAAAAAGGAAACCAAAGACTGTTATGAGTAGTTCAAAAATAACGTCACGAATTATTGCGCAATCTCCGATTTAAACTGAGTGAATTAACATCGGCATTTCATATCTCAAAAATTCCCTTGAAGACGTGAATTCAATCATTGGAATTTTTTTGCAAGCAAGTTGTGACGTATGTTTTGAAATTTTTAAGTGGTAATCTTGAAATATACAGGCCAATAACATATTGAAAGTTTTTTGGAGATCATTTGTTAAATCTTTATCATAACAAGAAAACTGGAATCCTATTTGTTAGACCAGACCGTTGGTAATTCGGCGTAATAGTATGAGGGGACAAGGATGGCAGAAAAATGTAACCTTATCCAGAAAACAGTTTCAGAATGCCCTACCGAAACCACTGGTATTCGAAAGTGATGTTCATAGGAAACGATACCATGACTCCTAGGCCAAGACTATAAAATTACAGTAGACTCTATGAGAGCTAGAGAAAAATTTGGGTGGTGCAAGAATGCTTCAAAAAATGATGCCAGGTGGACAAATGTTTACATCACGCCTGAACTGACAGTTCAAAAAAGAGCCTCAAATTGAGTGCTCAAAACCCAGCAGCAGGTGAAGCAGGTGAAGAAGACCAAACTGTTAAAGAAGTCAAATGGTTAAACAGAGACAGTTTTCATCAGTTGTAAATGAATCTTTAAGAGGAAAGAATAAACTTTTTCAGCAAACTGAGATTCATATTTAGGGAGCAGTCCATAGCTCCTCTTTGCAGCACTATATATCAACCCCAATCGGTAACGGGTACTTGAAAAACCTTTATTCAAACTCTGATTGTTTACTTACAAGGTAGATGATTTAAAACTTTGGGTGCTAAGTAATAGACACCTTAACGTAATTGGAATTACTGAAATTGCTCGGACAAATTACCGATGTACACCTTTTGAGTCCGAACTCGCCCTCGATGGGCATAAACAGTTCTTAATAATTCTGGGTGTTTGAAAGGTCGCGGTGATGGTTTTTATAAATACTTGTCTGGAACATGAAGCTATGGAGTATGATGTGAATTCCCAATTAGTCAAAAGTATTTAAGTGAAGATGCACCTGAGACCTAAGGAAAACTGATAATTAGATGAGTATATATTAAAGCCCCAGTAGCAGTGAGGAGAACCTTGATCTGAGGGTGGAGTTTGCTTGGTTGAGTGTACTGCCTTGCATACTAGAGGTCCCCGGGTCAAATCCCGGTGGAACCACTTGGAAATTTTCTAGGGACTATAAACTTTACTAAATTGTTTAGCGTAGCTGTTCACAGTGTTGCTGAGGGGCTTTAAATTTGGTAAATTTTAATTGGGTATCTGATTTTCCGTTTCAGGAAGTTGTCCGATTCAGGAAGTTGTGAGCTTTGCTCGCTTCAGCTGTCGGGCAGTGACTCAGAGCAAGGATCCTCCATCCCTCTCAGCCTTTGGGAAGGTGGCTAAAGACTGGGGATACCCTCAAGTCCGTCAGATGGGGACATTAAATGGATCCCAGGATCAGGGATTAGTGGACGGCTGCCTCGTTAACCTCTGAGCACTAGTCGAAAAGAAAAGACGAATCTCGACGGTGTTCATCCAAGCATACTCTGGTATAGGGTCCTCAACGAGCCAGTTGGCTTCCTGACCCTCAAATTTCTTTAAAATTAAACTTATCTCAGGAACCCCCTGAAGATTGCAGAGCGCTCAAAAAAAACTTTAGGAGTTTGCTGATATTCGGCATTTTTAATTACCCAAGTATAAATTGGGAAAACTTGGAGGTCGGAAACAGTGTTCAAGGGTAAATCCAGGGTAAATTTCTTGAGTGTATTCGAGACTGTTACTTTATCCAGCATGTTACCATATCTATCAAACATGGTTTTAGCCAAAGCGCTCTTAAATTGATAGCCACAAATGGAGAGGAACCAGTGTTTGATTTGGATAATCTTAGCACTTGGGGAAAGGTACCAACGTTTGACCTTTGCTTTCAAGAGCAAACTGATTCTTTAATTGAGCGTTGGAATTATGTAAAGGAGGCTAACCATGGAATGAGGAAATTACATACTTTGATTGGGAAACGTTGAAGCAGGGAGCTCTGGTGGCAGTTTTCTAAACGAGCAGGATTTGACGGATTTCTGTAACGAGGCTGTGCAAAAGTTTAGCCGGAATAGTAATGGAGTGATAAAGCAGGTTCGTATTGCCAAACGTAATTTTGAGAAGGACATACTACGATATGTTGCAGCTAACCTTGAAAGTTTTGTTAAAAATGTAAACGCGAAGGGAAAGATACATTTTTTTTAATATAAGAACTAAGTAAATTCGTTCAGGGAGAAGTTGAAGTGGCTACAAATATCGAGATAGCAGAAAGTTCAGCTGAAGTTTCAGAAGTGCTTTCACGCTAGAGCCAGACGGAGTAGTCATATGGCTTGATTTTTAAGAAAATCAATTTTGAGTTTGAAAATAATTAAAGCTTTTTTCCTACAACGAAGTTCAACCACTGTTAAAGGAACTCGACCCAAATGAAGCATCTGGACCAGATCGTGCTCATTCAAGAGTTGTGCGTGATTCAAATAAACATTATTACATTCCTGTGGCAATTATTTTCAATTGTTCAATCATTTCAGGAGTGGTGCATACTGAGTGGAAGACTAGCATTTTTACAATTGCAAAGTTACACAAAAGTTTTAAAATGCAGTTTGCGCGATGGCTCCGCAATCCCGTCTATGCTTTCGGCATTGGTGGAGACAGTCAATTTGAATTTCCGCATTAAAATATATCGAGGGGGCATAATTTTAAGTTATAAGGGCAGCTTTGTCGACTTGATGTGAGGAACTTCTCGTTTTAAAAACAGAGTTGTGGATGCATGGAATAATTTATCAGAAGAAGTTTTTAGTGCTGAAAGAATCGTGCCCATTGAGAAAGGCATCAATAATTGTTGGAAAATTTAAACATGAAATGTGATTATAATGTTCAAGCCATCTTTAGCAATTTTATCTTGTTGCGAATTTAGTAGATTTCGGTTCAGTGCCCGTTTGAACGGATTTGATTCAAATCTGAACCGGAGGTTTTGAGAGTGTGAATAGAGACATGTTAATGAACTATGAAGCTTATCAACAAACTTTTATTTCACATAAAATCCTGGGTAGTAATTCTCGCAAGATACCGTCTGATTATGCAATTTACAAAAGAAAAGATATACAACAAATTCTAAATATTTCCGGGGTTTTACAACCTTTTGCCATTATTCAACAACTTTTTTTCCTTCTGCTGAAAACCAAACACTTGAAGGAAGAAGAATTGAGAATAAACACATTAGAAGATAAAACCAAATGTATATATATATATATATATATATATATATATATATATATAAAATTGCAAAAAGAACAGTTAATGCCTTAGATACCAACATATTTGCACCATGTTTATTAGACGTACAAAATTTTCGAAGCCCTGCTTCTTCATCAGCATACACCAAAACTGTGCCAATACCAGCTCAGAATAGATTCTAACGAAGGCAAGTAAATGCACCCAAGTGTGATAATTCTCTATTAAGCCCATTGTTAAGGGTGTTGTTACGGCTTGTGGTCGCGAGTCAAACCAATAACAGCGAATGATCACAGAAGAACGAGATTAAAATTTAACAATTTAATGATTATTTACAATCTCCTTATCTTACTTAAATTTACAATAATTAATTAGATTTACTCACAATCCTTTAATTAATATGTGTCTGGTCTGGTCCAAGGGCTGGTAGTGCATGCACGTTGACGATGGTACAGTAGTAGACCTGCAGCGTGCTGTAGCGTAGGAACTGGTTCCACGAGCGAATAATGACAAGGCTAGGCGATGAATGATGGATGATAACAATCTCTGTACACAGTGTAGAAACGGCGTAAGGCAATTTATCACAAATGTGCAGTGTCAGTGGCTGGGAATAACTTCTCAACAGCGTCTGGACTCGATGAAGTATTAGGGTATCTCTCGATGTCTCTCATGTATACCAGTTGTTGAACTGCCTTTTATATGCTAGGCTTTTAATCGAGAACTCTCCAGAATTTAACAGAAACTTCTAGTGTACACAGCCCAGCAATTACGAGAACGTTCCTTAATAGAAACTTCTAGATTTGTTAGTTAGATAATATTTAACGACACACCAACACGAATGTGTTATATAGTGTCAACTAGATAAATTCATTTCAAGTCCTCCCCTTTAGTCGCCTCTTACGACAGGCGGGAAATACCGTGGGCATATTCTACAACCCCCAACCCACAGGGGTCTAGAAACTTCTAGAACACACAGTCGAGACATTACGAGAACGTTCCTCGTATGCACGGTAGTAAACTATGTCAATATTTAGAAGTGTCGTCGGGCCGCGTAAACAGTTCTCTCTTCTAGACAATTCTAGAAAGGCTGCGTTGAAGTTGAATTCTCTGGAACTTTCCATTTGCTCGTCGATGGATTCAATCCGGTGTTCCTGACGGGTCGTCTTGTAACAGTGTCAAGCTTCTTTATTAGTCTTAGTTCACTGGCTTTACGTTCAGAATCGGATCGAAATCCTCCGTTTATTAAGCAAACTCTAACATTGTCAATGCCATGTCCAGGAAGGTTAAAGTGTTGAGAGACCGCTTGGAGCTGGGAATTTTTACGTATTGTCTGTTTGTGATTATTGAATCGGAGTCTAAAAGGTATTTTGGTTTCTGCTACGTAGTTACCATGGGGGCAGATGCTACAAAAGATAAGGTAAATAACATTAGCTGAATTGCAATTGAAGGGGCCTGGATGTAAGTTGATGTCGGTTCCGGGAACTGTCACTACACTCTCCGTTACAATGTGTTTACACACTAAGCATCGGGGACCATTGCATGGTTTGTTTCCAGGTAGGGGCTGGTTAAGCGGGGGTAGTTTGCTGGTGGTTAGTATTGATCTCAGAGAAGGAAGCTGTTTCAGGGCAAGGACAGGGGGATTAGTAAACTCTGGGGAGTCAATTGGGTTGAGAATGTGCCAGAGGGACTTGAATTGCTTGAAAAGTACAGTGCACTGGGGGAAGTAGGTGGTGACAAAAGGTATCCGGGCTTTGTGCCGGTTCTGGTTGTAACATAGGAGTTGTTCACGCGAGCGAATGTTGGTTTTCTTAATGTTGTAATTGATGAGACGAAGGGGATAGCCTTTATTTAGAAACTGTAGTTTTAGGGCGTTAAATTTAATGCAAAGGTCAGTGGGGTCAGAGCAGATGCGTTTATACCTAAGTGCTTGGCTATAGACTATCGATTCCTTTATGTGTTGAGGGTGGAAGTTATTGAAGTGGAGGTAGGCGTGTCTGTCTGTGATATATATATATATATATATATATATATATATATATATATATGTATATATATATATATATATATATATATATATATATATACAATGGACTTAACAAAGACCTCGGTCTTCTTAATCAATACACCTTTCATCAAACTCTTTAATCCTATTATGTTTGTTTATCTAACTTCCAGCTCATTGTTTGTTATATGTTATTTTCTTGATTAAGTTACTCACTTTGTTGCAAGATTTCGCTGAGGAAGGTTCCAGGGGAACCGAAAATTTCGAAATAAAATCACATATTCGTACTCCTCTAATCAACCAGTTATGCTCTTCATTGCATTCGTTCTCATATTCTATTTTAATCTTGGGGTATACGTGGAACTTAACTATTCTGCTATGTTTACACCACGCCTTGATGGCGAAGCTCTCCACGCTAGAAGACAACATGAGTATCTTATTCACAAACTTGCCAGGAATAGATCCGACATTGTTTTCCTGACCTAATGCAAAAAGCTTGTCATCATTCCTAAGGGGCTCCGCCTGTCGAAGCCCCTTAAAGGATGCGGAGACCACCACGAGAACATTGCCGAAAGGATTTGCAAACGGGCTTCCGGTCAACTACTTAACATCTCCCTCAGGACCGCTTACGCCAAGCAGGACTGCATATCCAGCCGCATTCAGACTTCTACTTCTCATATTAAAGCTCTGTTACCCCCAGATTTCGACACTTCTGAAGTTTTCGAAACCTTGGACTCAGGGGCGGCGCCAGGGTTTTTCGATAGGGGTGGCAAAGCATGCTGGGTCGGACCCAGCTGTATTGTTTTGGGGGTGCATGCATTGAAGACTTCCGAGCCTCACCCTACCCCCCCCCCCCCCTTGTCAGAACCTGCATTTTTGGCGTTTTCATTTTCTTGGACTTTATTTTTCTCTCTCTCAAAAAAAACCCATTTTTTCCTAAAATAAATACGAACTGTGAGAAGGGTTGGTTGCCTGTCAGTGAAAATCGGCCCTCACTGAAGGAGACGCTTCAACTATGCAGCAGGCGCGGCGGAACGAAAAAAAAAATATTTGGGGGGGGGGCTGAGTGCAGCAATACTATCTAAGCGGAGCGCCACCATCGGTTGGCGCGGAGCGTACAAGAAAATTTTTGGCTTCACAAACCCTCCAGATGGCCGGAAATGGCACTTTCCGAGTGTTCTAAGCTGCATGTACCCAGCCTTGAAATATGGATCATATGTCTGCAATTTCTCAATTAAGGAGAAAAAAATAAATCTATGAAAAATGGTAATACATATTTCTAAGCGAAGCGTCACCATCAGTTGGCGCGGAGCGTTCAAGAAAATTTTTGACTTTGCGAACCCTCCAGATGGCCGGAAATGGCACTTCCCGGGTGTTCTAAACTGTATGTATTCATCCTTGAAATATGGATCTCATGTCTGCAATTTCTTAATTAATGAGAAAAAATTACTCCTCATTATGTGATTTTTTTTTTTCTTGCTTATAGAAAATCCGAATCACTGAGGAAGGGTTATACGCAAAATTGAATTTTATAAAAGGGAGAGGAATCATAACTCTTATGAGATAACATTAAATTTTTACCTAAAGTTTTTCGAGTTTTTGAACCAATGATGTAACCAAATTTGCAAGCTAAAGTAAACTTTACGCAAACAGGAGTGACGTCATTTCCTCACATTAATAGACTGATTTATGTATATCGTTAAATTTAAATCCGATTTAGTGTCCTTCATAATCGTATGGTATCATTACGTAATATGCATAGGAGATATTGAAATTTTGCAAATTGCACCCTTAAGGGTCTGTAAGTCAAAACGATTGAAAGGCACAGAAAAGGGAGAACTGCTCATCAATGTGAGAATGTGAAATCACTCCAGCTTGCTTTGAGTTCACTTTGCTTTGAAAATACAGTTAAATGAACTTTTAATATTGACAGAAACGCGCATAGAAAATGCATTTTTTTGTCTACAAAGAACTTCCAAATTTTAGCTAAATTTAAAAGTGTACCTAAAGGCTAAAAAGTCAAAAACATATGTTACAAAGCTTGAAAAATGAATCCAAATGGTCTAACTGCCATCTTTACAGGAATTCCTGAGCTGAGATATATAAAATGTTGGTGCTTATTCAATTTAAAATGGTAGATGGCGCAATAATTTGTAATGTCATTCTTTTACTACTCAAATTACATTTTTTGTTTTCTTTGTTTTTTCGAAAGCCTCTGCACCTCGTGCCAAACTGTGATCACTTTCTCACTGTAATAGGGTGACTTGACTGTACAAAACCTCTCCGTACAACAGTAATTTTTGCAAGGTTATATAAACATTTCCATTTCAAAAGGAAACAAAAGCAAGTAATGTGAGTTTTACAAGAAGATCATCACAAATTATTGTGCAATCGACTATTTCAAATAAAGGGAATAAATTTTAACTTTTCATATCTCAGCAACAGGGTGAGCTATGAAAATGAGAGTTGGATGAGTGAAATTCGTTTCCAACGTCTAAAATATATATTCTTATAATTCTACACTTTAGGTCCACTTTAAACAAAATGAAACATGCATGTATGGGATAAAAAACTGATTGAAATTTATTTTATTGCAGTATTATTTATGTAAAATTTGGACTTAAACCTCAAGAATGGATTCACAGGAAGAGGTATAAATAATTGGTTGGGATGGCGTCACCAGGTAGGGAGAGGGAGGAGGGAGGGAGATACCGTACCCTAACACACGTCAGTCTTTAAGCGCCTGTCACACCTCACCGGATTGCAATAACGGAGAGGAAACGAAGACCCAAAATGGCACTCGGTTGATGTACGTTAGTATCCGTTTAGTCTCCTGTTCTCCTCCGCCGACTTCGTTTCATGACCGGGAACGTCCGGTATGAACGGCGAGAGATTTTGAACATGCACAAAACTTGGACCGGACGTCGACCGAAAAAGGTCCCCCTTACGTATTCGTTACTTATCCGTTAAGCTTCCGTTTTATCATTTTCTCGTGCGTTTCGGAAACTGGACTTCTCCGTTAGTATCCGTTTGTCTCCGATTATTGCTATTGCTATTGCTATTTTTTGCTGCACCAAATGTTCGACGGACACTAACACATAAGTAACGGAAGCGTAAAGGAATAGAACTGACAATGAACGGATAGGTAACGTACGTTTAACTGAAGAAACAAAAAAACAGGCAAAGAAACGTAAAGGGGACGGACATAGACCGAAGATGCAGCGTACTTGCATCCTGTCCCCTCCTCATACTATAGCTTAACAAACGTTTTGCCGTTTTTTCTGGATTTTTTTTTTTTTTTTGGGTGTGACGGCATCCTTCCCCCTGCATCCGCCCAGGCATGAGATGAGTGATCGCGGATCTAAGGGAGGGGTTAAGGGGAGGGGGTGTGAAAGATTTTTCGACTACCGGGAAGCCTTAGACGCAATCTGGTACAATATTTTGCATCTTTTGACGTCATATTTTTTCTCGAGAAATCTAGTTTCTAGGTAAGTAATCCAACGTTCTTTACTTTTGGCCGACTACAGTTTTCCAATTTTGTTGCACTTATTGTCGACGATTACATAACAAACGGGCAAGGGCGGCGATTTGTGTTGGCTATTGGGGGAGGGGCGCAGAATGGAAGTTGCCATCGAAGCGGAGCGCCATCATAGTTTGGTTCGAAGCGTACAAGAGAATTTTCGCCCTACAGACCCCCCAGACTGCATGAAATGGCACTTCTCGGGATCTTGGAGGCAGTTTTGAACCGTACGATACTTGATATGTGACGACTGACAGACATGAGCGTGTGAACGGCGTTTGGTTGCGTTGGTATAGAAGCGGAGAGCCACTAACGGTTGGCACGGAGCGTACCGTTTAAAATGTTGCCAAAATGGCTTCTATATCGCAATTAAATGGTCCTTCTCAGACCTTTCAAATTGCACTGAAGCCATTTGATATGTGGCATGATTTCTATTGGCTGGCGCGGACTGCGCCGATAAAATTTTTGCCAAAACAGCTCCCAGATCGTAAGAAATGGCCCTTCCCAGATCTTTCAAATTGCACCGAACACATCTAGATATGTTGCACGCCTTATATATATTTTCCCACTTTCACAGAACTGTTACTCTTCCTCTGGTATAACCTTCCCTGGGTACCAATTTAACCATTTTGTGATTGTTGTGACATGACTGAACAATGTACACGGAAGTGAAAATCCTATCCCCCCCCCCCTCCTCCCCTGGTTGGATACGATACTGCACCACAGACATGTCACTGCATGTGTAGGGCAAGTGTACAACTAGAGCTGGTAGGTCCATGCGTACTGGATTTACACACTGAAATATGATGTAGGCCTACTTCTCCGTGAGCCACGGTCGTGAAGGTAGCCATGGAATTCGAAATAGATACCACATTCGCGCGTAGTCCGAGAATTTACAGAATATTGAAAAATACGTCGGTCAAATACGGATTTGAATTAACTTTTAATGACTCAAATCAGTCAGTTAGGTGTTGAATACTATGCTTTGCTTGTTTTCAAATAGAATGCAATTTTCACAGAATCTCACCAGGGGATATACTGTATTTTGGCCCCCTATTGTTTACGCTACTAGGTATTAACCTTAAAAAAAAAAAAAAAAAAAACTGGCATGTATAAGAGGCCTTAGTGTAAGCTCTGAGGTGGATGGAGATAGGCTATATAGCAAATGATGAATGCGTGTACACTCGAGCATTCCAAATATTTGCACGAAGGACTATTGCAGTATGGGGCGGATATACAATGAGTTAGACAGAGAAGACAACGCGCGCGAAGCGCGCAAAATTTTCGAGGATTTACACCGAACATGCCTTATATGCGACGGATAATGTATACTTAATAATACTTTATTCCAAGATACTGTTTCACCTCACCCCACCCCCTACAAAAATTATGTGTCTTAAAACGTTATTAAGACGATTTTATTTTGGGGGTAAAAAACCATAGGGGGGAAATGCCTGCCCTGCCCCCCCCTGTGGCGCCGCCCCTGCTTGGACTATTCTTATCAACGTCATATCCGCAAGTGCTTCACCCGAAAGCTACGCAAACTTAACATACTAGCCAACGAAGACCCCTTCTAAAACACCTTGTAGAACAACGGCATCCAGCCATTGCTGATAAGTTCCCTACTACGCTCCGACGTACTTGTTCTACAAATAACATTATTAATCTTTCTGGCTACGAACTGTCTAAAGAGGAAACTTCCGTGCTAGAAAGGGGCCTATCATTCTGTCCGTCCAGCAAATTATCTTCGATAGACCTATGTGCCGACCTTGACAAGTTTACAAGACGAGTCAGACTTCGGGAATATTTCGCGAAATCCGATGGCGGAGACTCTACTCTCAACAACTCAAACATAACCGGCAAACCCAAGAGTAGCTCCAACTGGACCCCTCCCCCCGGACGCAATGTCTACATCGATAACTTTGCCAGAACTGCCAAAAAACATCTAGACGACTTTTTACGAAGCCATGCTACCACCGACATTCACACCAATCTTTCAAAAGGGGAATTGGCTGCTATCAAACAACTACGCAGAAACAAATCTATCGTCATCCGCCCAGCAGACAAAGGAGGTGCCGTCACCATCCTCAGTACCCAGGACTACATTGATGAAGCTGAAAATCAGTTACTGGACACTAAGTTTTATGTTCAGATTAATTTTGATCCGGTCAGCACTTTTAATTCAATTTCTAATGAGCTTTTGGATGGACTCTCATCACACATTTCTGGCATGGTAAGAGAGCTAATCCCCTCCCAACCCAAATTGGGGTATTTTTACACCCTGCCCAAAGTCCATAAACTTTCTAAGGTACTTCATAGTCATTTGTCTTGTAATATTAATTCTAGTGACCGTATCCCTGATTTCAGCACTTTGTCAGTCCCCGAAATTTGCCAACTAGCCAAGACTCATTCCATAATTGTACCGGGTAGACCCATTATTTCAGGTATTGGGACCCTCACCGAGGGTCTCTCGGGCTATGTTGATAGTATTCTCAACCCCTTACTACATAAAATTCCTAGCTACTTACAGGACAGCACCCACTTTCTTAGGATCATTGATAATATGGGTACCCTTCCCACAGACGCTCTCCTTGTTACCATGGACGTTACGTCACTGTACACCAATATTCCTCATGAGGAGGGCGTCCGTGCTTGTAAGGAATTTCTTCAAGATCACACCTCCGATCAAACGTTGTCATGTGATATATCCAAACTGATTTACTTTATCCTTAAGAACAACTTTTTTACTTTTAACGGTAATTATTTCCACCAAATCAACGGGACCGCCATGGGTACAAAGATGGCACCCAGTTATGCAAATATTTTCATGCATAAACTTGAAGTTGTAATGTTATCTAGTTTACCTTTGAAACCATCGCACTACTACTATCGCTACATTGACGATATTTTTTCATTTGGACCCACGGCGAAGATGCCTTCGAAAGCTTTAAAACTCATGTCAATTCTTTCCATGAAAGTATTAAATTCACTTTCGAGGTTTCCAGTACTCAAATCGCGTTCCTTAACATACTGATGAAAGTGAACCCTTTCGCCATTTCAACTTCCCTCTATTGTAAACCCACCGACAGGCATATTTTACTTCATTTCGACAGTGCCCACCCTGTCAATCTCAAAAAGTCGATCGTTTACAGCCAATGCCTCCGCACCAAACGTATTTGCTCCTACCCGGCTGACTATGACCGTTCAATTACTTCCCTTACTGGATACTTTCTTTCTTGCGGCTACCCTATCCGTATCATTAATTAAACAAGGTATACGTAAAGCCGCTCTAATCAATCGCCATGACCTTCTGACCTATAAAAACAAGACCTCCAACAAACGTGTCCCCCTTGTATTTGAATTTCACCCCCTTTTCCCCAGTCTTGCGCGTACCTTAAAAAATCCTTTGCATCCCTTAAAGACGACCCCACCCTTTCTGACTATTTGCTGATCCCCCTCTCCTTGCGCTACGGCAGCCCCCTAATCTTAGGAGACTAATCGCTCCGTCCAAATTACCGACCTCTGACCAGGCCACTAGGGTTAATACATGTTGCAACAAGCAACGCTGCCAAATATGCAAACATATCAACACGGGAGAGCGGATCACCATCCGTAACATAAAATTTCCGTTAAAACCCCCCAACCTTAGTTGCGATTCTTGTAATGTTGTTTACATATTTCATTGTAATCTGTGTAAACAAGGACTCTATGTTGGAGAAACTGGGACCTCCTTCCATCTCAGGTTTAACAACCACAAAAAGTCTATAAGAGACAATGCTATTGGATTCCCAGTAGCAGAACACTTTAATCTCCCCGGCCATGCCCTTGATAATCTAAAAGTAACTCTCATAGCTAGCAACTTTGACTACACAGGAAACCGTGAACGTACGGAACTAATTTGGATAATGAAGCTTCAATCACACCTCAATGGACTTAACAAAGACCTCGGTCTTCTTAATCAATACACCTTTCATCAAACTCTTTAATCCTATTATGTTTGTTTATCTAACTTCCAGCGCATTGTTTGTTATATGTTATTTTCTTGATTAAATTACTCACTTTGCAGCAAGATTTCGCTGAGGAAGGTTCCAGGGGAACCGAAAATTTCGAAATAAAATCATATACTCGTACTCCTCTAATCAACCAGTTATGCTCTTTATTGCATTTGTTCTCATATTCTATATATATATATATATATATATATATATATATATATATATATATATATATATATATATATATATATATATATATATATATATATTTATATATTTATATATATTATTTGTTTAAAAAAAAAAAGTGCTTTAGAAGTTAAGTTTGAAAATGTGTGCCTTGTAGGGTTTTTACAATTATTGTGATACATTTGGTTTACAGTACTACCACTTGTTCTAAACTGACATCGTATTCAAGACCAAACTATGTTTGCGTTCAGAATATAGGTTGAATCTTCTGCAGAAAGATCTCCCTCTGTTTCTCCAACAAGCTTGCTTCTCCCTGGAATATTCGGGCAAAGACAATTAAGTCGACACGTACCTTCATCTACCAGGGAGTCCTATAACACCTCCCTGCATCTACAAGACCTTTTCAAGAGTAAAGTCAGCGCCATTAAGGCTTACACACTTAAAACAAATTTAATACTTTTCTTCAGTAGGTTTTTAGCCCCTAAAGGGCGTTTTTTATTCTGCAACTGAACCTAACGCCTTTATAAATAATATTCCAAATAGATGTTTCAAACCATCATGAGTGTGCCATCACCAAACCTAATATCCAAGCAACTTCCCCGAATATGATTATATTCCCATTCCAGTACTATGCCTACACTGAGCCCTTATGAAACCTTCCTTTTACCCAGTCAAAGCCGTAGGCAGGTGAGGCACTCGGGGTGGCCCCCTGTGAAGACCACTGTGCCCACTGAAAATTGATCGAAAATATATTTCACAACCTTTGGACAGCAACGTCCAATAGATTATCGATCCAGATTTAAAACTATCCCAAAAGGCGTTTAATGATTATTTTTTGTATTTCGTTTTCTACTACAAATGTTTCGTTAACTACCAAAATTCCTGTGAAATTCATCCGTGGCGGACTGGGTACTTAAGGCAGCCAAGGCCACGTTAGTTTGTTAAAAGCCACTAGATATTTGTTTCAACAACGGCCCAAAAGGGCCTTATAAGCCTAAAAGTCTGCCCACGACGGCAAAGGTTTTACCGTCATTGTTCGTACGTGGAGAAATACATATTTACAAGAATTTGTTCGATCTCAGCTTCGGGACTTTATTTGATTTGGTTTTTGTTTGGTTGGGTGCGTCTGGTTGGGTGTAAATAGTGTACATACACTGTAAATAATTTGTAAATAGGGTAGTCCTAGACTTTTCCCTTCGGGGCTGTGGCCCTTCTGGGCAGTTTCTTGTAGTATGGTCTGGTGTTGTCTTTTCGTTTCGGGTGTCTGTCGCTGTTCTGGAGCGGTGTTGGTGGTTTTGTTTTGTTTGTGAAAGTTTTGTTAGTCTTTCGGTTTTTGGTTGTTGGCCATATGTATAGTCCTTTCGCCGGTCTCGTCGTGTTCGCTTTTCAGCACGTAAAGAGTAAGGATGCCAATCATACGTTTTTCCTACCTTCAGCAGTTAAGGGAGACTTTTAACTCAGACTCATCCTCGTGGCCGACATAACTTGGAAGTAAACTGAAAGTACTTTTTTCGAACAATGCATCCTCTAAATAAAATCATCTCTAAAATTAGAATTACGACGAAATCAGTTCCTTCTGTAATCATCAAGGGGTATTTAGTACATTGTGACAGTGGTGTGAGTTCATATCTTGCCCACCCTCAGTACCTTGCATGGTAATAGGCCTGCTTCCGACAAACTTCAACCATTTGGTGGCACGACTGGCTCTAAGGATTAATCTTTTTCGATTCCCACCCACCCCTTGCAGTACCGATGCCCCTTGGCTACGGGCCTGACCCTGTCTGCTTGGCTGGAGTAACGCAGTCGTGAAAGTGCCTCATTTATAATGCTTACATCTAACATAACCAAACGCAGGCTTCAAGCAGCTACATGACTATAGAGGTTCTTCATGGGACGTCATAATGGGCTCGATTTACCTGTACGGCTATTTTGGACGTCAAACTTAGTACACGAGCAAGACCCTTGCTGTGTTCACACAGTATCGGCAAAGTGTGATATGTTTTGTTCCTCTTTTTCAAAGGATATTTTCTTAACTGATCTATGAACGATCGACTGTACTTAGGTGTACGTGAAGGCCTGCATGTGGGCTATATGTAGGCATATTTGATTTAAATGTTCCATACCGATCACAAAGGAAAACTCTATCGTAATATCTTTAGTTCCTCATCAGATATGATGAATGAGCACTATGCAATTTAGTATGAGGACTCCTGAGTTCAATATTTCTTCTGAAGAGTTTCAGAAACCCATCTGGCTCTACATGTTCATTTGTTGCGAATCGATTACAAAAATTTTAAAGCTTTGACTTCCTTAACGATCACGCAACAAACTTTCGCTATCATCAGGAAAACATTCTTACAAGGAATATGCCAAACATTTTAACCTTCGACCAGTACATTTGTACAATGGTACATGTTGCACTCGACATCCAGTATGGCCGACTTTATTGTTTTCACTAGTATTTGTCACGTCAGGGAATCTCTATAAAGCTCTATGATGTAGCACACTGACCATAATCTGCACGATCAGGGATTTCGGATAATAGCTTCCTGAAAGGAGTAACTATCGCTTTGGGAGCATTTAATAGGAACCGCGTGCATAATACGTATGTATTGTGTTTTAGGCATTGCGCCACCACCAACAACTGTGGGATTGTTAGCATGGCACAAGAATTGCCCTCATCTTGATTTACCTGTAATAATAGCTAATATTCTAAAAGTTTAACAGAAGTTGAACGATATTGAAGTCAACAGGAAGGGTCGGGGTGGAGTAAGAATGTTAGTGGGATTGATTGAAAAAAATTACTAGACATGTTGAAACAAACCCATTGCAGCCAAAGGGAACTATGAGGAACAGTAAATTATATCCCTGAACTACAAGGGCAGGGGCACAAGGCGGCGCATATGAAATAAAAGTGCAAATTCTGTGAGTTTAGTGTGGGATATATCAGGACGAGAGTGAAATAGTCCTTAAAGGGCTTGGGTACTTGCTAGGTGAGCCATCAAAATCGCAGTTTTGCCAATCTGTAAACAGTAAGCGACCTACCTGCTCTCTATGATAGATATAGTCATCTCGAAAATTAAAATGAGTTCCTTCTGTAATCATCGCAGGATCCTAGAACGTTGTGGAAGCCTCTGCAAGGTTGTAGTATGCAGCAGACGTCTACAAGAAGCTCTAGTGTCTTCATTCGTTGAACTGCGTATCAGGATCGGAGTTGGAATCCTTGGAACGTCTTTAGCGCTTCATAACATATTTTATAAAAGAGAGGAATGAGCTCGGAGAAGTTGAATGGAAGTGGAAAGATCCCTTAAGTCTGAAGAAGAGAGCACTTTTTGTAAACAACTATTCAAGATATTAACCTCAGTAAGTTATTTGCAAGGTAGATGCACTCTAAAAAACGTGTTTTGGAATTAAATACAAGTTTTGCCCGCACTTTGGAAACACGTTTAATTGCTAAAGACACATGTTTAATTCCTAAGCATTATGTGTTTAATTCCTAAACATTATGTGCTTAATTCCTAAACATTATGTGTTTAATTCCTAAACATTATGTGTTTAATTCCTAAACATTATGTGTTTAATTCCTAAACATTATGTGTTTAATTCCTAAACATTATGTGTTTAATTCCTAAACGTGTTTAGAGTGTAAACGTGTTTCCAAAGTGGGGGCAAAAAAGTGTTTAGAAAAGTGTTTAATTCATAAACACTGTTTTTACAGTGTGATGAGTGTGAAAAGTGCCGCGAAACTAAGTGCATGATTTTGAGTTTTCTAGCGAAAGCTATTTCATCATTTAGAAATTATTTTCATTATTTTGCTCTTAAAAATGTTGGGTTTTGCCAATTACTCCTTTCCAGTAATTCATGGTTTGTAGCTTAAAATTGTTTAATCACATTTATTAATAACTTTAATACAATATGGCACAAGTAAACTACGTTTTACATATTTAGCCGGGCATAAACATTTTCAGAGGGAGCACTGTCATGTATAAAATCTAATGAGTTTCTAAGGGCGTCATTAGTGTGACCGTAGTTTTCACTTTTTAGGTTAATTGCGCACTCTATGTTTGCTTGGCTTAATTAAACTTCTCGTACGATGCGAACGTTGTAAACAGAGAAAGCGTTGAAATTCAATAATGATATCACAAAATGAAGAGTTCTTCCTGAAATTTCTTAAGAAGAGATGATGATAGGTGAGTTTTAGGTACCGATTGAAACTGAATATCAGAATGAAGCGGGTCCTTTGATGAATTATCGCAAGGTTATGATAACACATTTATTATCGATCATGGTTCAATTAAGCCTTGCTGTTTTACTATATCATAGTGTATTATGTACTTAACGATAAATGTGATTGTGGCGAAGCGTAATTAGAGGCATTTTTAGAAGCAAAATTCTTTGGTTTAGTGCGAGGACCAGTTCATGTAGTTGCTTCATGAGGTCAAGCAACTTAAGTAATTCAATGTAGTCATATTTGGAAAGTGCACTCGTCAGTAAGAGCTATAAGTAAACGTACACTATTGTGAGGCTAATTGTCCTGAGTGGAAATTGTCCTGTTTGGTAATTGTCCGGGTGGGACTTGTTCGGGTGGGAGTTGTCCGGAGTGGCAATTGTCCGGGTTGGCAATTGTCCGGGTGGGAGTTGTCCTGGTGGGAATTGTCCGGGTGGGAATTGTCAGGTGGGAATTGTCCGGGTGGGAATTGTCGGGGTGGGAATTGTCCAGGTGGGAGTTGTCCTGGAACCCTCTGGACCTCCACAGAGGAACCAGGATAGTCGCGGCCTGGGGTTGTGGGGGTGTCTCACCCCCCAAAGTTCGTCATAGCGACGGTAGTCGGAAAATCTGAAATATCAGATGGAATTTTTGATATCTCAGTGTAGCACATTTTTCCGACTGGGCCTATGTCAACTTTGTATATATTTTCCGACTAGATCAAGTGGGAATAATACCCAACGTTATTTCCCTCACATAATCGAATCACCACTGTCCTTTGCCACGGAATATTTGTGTATTTATGTATGTGATGGATCTATTGTAATCATTTTCATGACAAATGTTTCTCAAACTATCAGAATTTTCTCAAAACCATTGCAAACTATCAAAATTTTCCGCGCGATTCAAACCCTACCACAATGTTATTCTTATTATCGTATCTTCCAATAACAACTCCCGGAGAAGCACAGCAGCAGAAGTTACTAGACTGGCGCTTTTTGAGTGGCATGTACGGTTGTTGGGCACAATTGAAAGTGTCTCGATGCAGATTCTGAATGCAGGTTTTGTCACGGAAATCTTATTTAATGAAAAATTTCGGCCCGCTTGGAATGCATGCGTCACTACTTGCACTCTATATCATGACCATTACTAAGATAAATATACCAAGCGTGTTTCTACGAGAGGCTAGGGGTTTCCTAGCTTCCAAAAATTGCGCAAAATTTTGAATAGACTAGTAGAGGTGAAGACATAGATTTGTTCAGAAAATATTCCGAATGGCTATTTATCAGGCCCGTACCCAGTAAGTTGTGTAACGAAGTTCTTTCTATAACTTCAAAAAGGTTTCGAGCGCTACGCGCGCTTTCATCTTCACTTTTATCTAGTGGTAACACCAGCCATTTCAGACATATTGGATTTATTCAACGTTTCCACAAATATTGCTTTTTCGTGAGACCTAGATACACGAAGGTACATCGTTGCGAAGTTCTGTCCTCATTTCCCTAACTGTGGAACTTCTTTCTTCAGCCTTGCAATCGTGGCAAACATATTTTGTAAGAAAAAAGATTTTTCAGTTCCGTAGGGGAGCCTTAAAGGGTAAGAATGTAATCCCCGACGACCACCATGCAGTCACCCCCAAAAGTTTCTCGGTTTTACTATTAAGTAGGGCAGATTCTTCGATAAAAACCGAAACTTCTTCAACTTTCTTAATGAAACAAAAATGTGAAATCTTTTTCAATAAAACCCCTTATATTTCGAGTTCGGCAACCCATTGCATCTTTCAGGGCTTACCGTAGCTGGCCTGCAGTCAGGGCGCTTGGCCCCCATGTCGGCAAATCAAAGCACAACCTGGCTGAGCCTGCATGCAGGCTTTTCCTTTTGGCATTTAAGTATACCCCAAATTTCGGGTCGTTTTGCGCGCAATCCGCACAATCCACGTTGTATCACTTATGAACATTATACTCACAAAAGCACCAATAAACTTTTCTAGCATAAACTAGGTGTACTCCCCGGGGCCTTAGGGTAGCCCATGGTAGCATGGTCCCCTCACCGTCCGAAAAGCGCCCAACTCTACGCTTGTGGATCTGAAGAAGCACCACCATGATCATAGCCTTGTTCCGTTCACTTGTGAGACATTCAACAAATCGCCGCAAGGAAAGGGGAACTTTTCGCGCACTTTGCGTGCACGTTCATAAGTAGGCCTGATTTCCTAAGCTATGATCCATGTAGGTCTTGAAATATCATCCCCTGTGGTTCCCGCAAACAGTTATCATCTGTTGGCACCTACTACCTATAAACATAGTCTTCTTCGGTGCCCACTTTTGCGGTACCGGAGCCCCCTATATCTGAATTTCTGGCCACGGGCCTTCTCTTTATCCGGTTTTACCAGGGTTAATGGCAACATAGCCCCCCCCCCCCCCAATTATGTCCCTACAACCGCGCTTGAATTATACATGAAACTATTCTGATCACAACACTTTCTAAAAAACAGAGATACATCTCCAAAACATCCGTAGGGCCTCGCATCAATATGGGATCTCTCAATCTAATTTGCAGCATGATGTGAAAGGTTGGAAGGTACGTTGTTGCCGTTACACATTTTTCGAAAATTTTTAAGGACCTCTTCGCGCGCAGCCATTATCGGTATAGATGGTGGTTGTTAATACACTTTCGACGAAAAGGTATTCTGAAACGCGCATCCTAGTCATTAACCACTTTTGCTATATTTATCAGGGAAGAATAATATCACCTTCCTGCACCTATACTCTCCTTCCCGCCCATTTCAAATTGCTAGAAGCTGTTCGTCTGGATTTGTGTTCAAAATTAGTAAGAATACGATAGATGTAAAGTGCTTGGCGTCATACTCCATACTATCATTTGGATGTCAGGTAGCAAGCATTATGTCATTGCCCCATTCTAAATAATTGATACAGAGCTTCCAGGAGGTCCTTTACAGGTATCTGCCAGCCATTACCCTTTTATAATGCACAATGAAGGTAACTAACGAAAATATCCGTAATAATCCAAGAGAGTTTCTGTTGACTCCATGCACGTATTTGTGCGTATAATCTTTGCCCAATCAGAAAAGTAGCCAAAGGTGGGGGCGGGGCTTCAGGAGGTTGTTGAAAACGCAGTCTTCTCTTAGACATCATTATTCTCTGCGTTCACCTAACCAAAAAAAAAAATTAAAATTCACTAAATTATAGACATTTTCCAGCCATATTGTATATGATCATCTCCAAAAATACCCCAAAGATAACACCATTTTGCATCTTCACAACCTTAAATTAACAACAAATTTCTCAAAGGGGAGGGGGGATAAGGGAAGGTGATGTTCCCCTCCCCCTTAAAAATGTTTGAAAAGTTAAGTGTACTTACATGCAATCTGGTGCCACGTATGCTACCTTTTGAAGTAAAATTTGTATTAAAGAATTTACGTATTTTAGGTACTAAAATGAAAATCAGGATCAGTGGGGAGGGGGAGGGATGGCCCAATTGTTCCCTAAATACGCCACTGGTTGTCAACAAACCTCCTGAAGCCCCCCCCCCCCCTTTGGCTACTTTACTGTCTTCTATTCGAGGAAAGTTTTTACGCGAAAATACGGTCGTGGAGTCCACAGAAACATTTTTGAACTATCACGAAAATTTTACGTTGCTTCATTTTTGAATTATAGAAGGGTATCTAGAGGCTGGCAGACACCGGAGTAGGGCCGCCTGAAAGCTTTGGATTAATTATATGTATCAGATATACGGCTACCCCACCCTCCTCTTTTCCTTTCTTTTTCGCTTTCTCTTTTTTTTTTCTTACGTTTTCCCCTTTTTTCTTTTCTCACTTTGTTCTATTTTTCCCTTTTCTTGCAAATTATAGGGGGCGGTCGCCCTCCCTGCCCCTTATGGGACCGCCCTGCCTATCCATGACACAGATAAATAAAAACAGGTCCACTAAGGTCAAATTGACATAACCTGCGTTTTTTACTTGTCTTGTCCTCTCGTTATACTTAAACGTTACATCTTGTACTTTTTGCAAAGATTTCCTTAAAACGAGGGTTATTAGTTAACTGTTCTTGACACATCTATTTTGTCAGGAATGAAACCCTCTTTTGTCCGGAAAAGGCCCAACATCCCCCACTCGTCGATCCTTAGGGACGTCCCCGTGTTGACACTATTGTGGTTGACACAAAAATTAGCTTTTCTTTAGTTAAAGCGTTAAAACTAGTCTACATACCGAAAAATTTAATTTAAATTTACGTCAAAATGTTGCAGAAAATGTCACCAAACTGCACGTAAGCACCTATAATTACGAGGAAGGTTTCAAAGGGGAAGGGCATACCGGTACATCATAGCCTTAGATCCAGACGGCATGATATAATTTACGGCACTGTGGGCCAAGTGAGATTATGAGTTAAGGATAGAAAACATGTTTATAGGCGGGGTTACGGGGGGGCAAGGAGGGGCACTTATCCCTCGCTTTTGCGGAGCTTAGAAACAATAAAATAATAGAAAAAAAACATGAGCGAAAAGAAGCGAGATCAGAAAAATTATAAGAGAATTTTCAATAACGTACTATGTTCAAATTTTGCAATGTTCAATGAAGGAAAACAATATCAAATACCATAAAAATGCTATGGAGATTTTTCTTGCCTCTCTTTGCCCGCACTCCAAGAAGAAACTGACTAAATACAATTGAAAATTTTGTTTGCTGCCGCAAAATTTCTTTCAAAGCATAGGCGTTGCTTTCGCGCCACCCTACTGTGACTTGGAGTTCTGAAATAAGGGTCACTGAAAGTACCAGTGCACGTCATTAAATGCACCATGGTCCTTGCAAACAAAATCCCAAACCCTATAGGGAATCGCTGGTCTCGATAAATTTTTCGGCGTGCTTCTGATGAACCTTATACAAATCGATGTCTCATAGTAGGCCTACTTCTGCACTGCTGTGCGTAGGAAACCTTTGGTGGAATTGCCTCGTTAGTATTATAAGGTGTAGGACAGCTTGACTAAATTACTAATCCCCAAACCTTGCTATACACCTCTCGCTGTTCACTTCCCCATCCTCAGCAAATTTACTGAGGGCAGTACAATCTTAAATTTGCGATCACCATCAGAAAAATATTTCATTAGAATTTCATATTACAACTGGGCCAAGCAGGTTTTTTTTTTCCCAAGAAATGGTCCAAAATAACCGCAAAAGCAGCGATATTTAAGAAAACTTACTCGGGGAGAACCCACAGTCCCCACCCTCCGGCTCCGCGACTTCAGCGCTCGGAGTTAAAGGCTTCGCTATCCACAAGTTCTCAAAATGCAGCTCCAATGAAAATGACTTCCCTGACACTTTAACTGCCGATTTCCTTGGCTACGTCCATGTAAAACCTACTCATAAAATATTTCATTAATTTTTGTTAAAGTAGCATTTACTCCACAACCTTCAAAATCGACACCTCCTTATTTTCACACTGATAAAAATGCTGAGGGGACTTGTCCCAGACCATCGAAAAACATTAAACACGGAAGAAAGAATCTTGGAGTTTTGGAAGTGCCAAATTTTTCTGACCTCGGTCCCACCCATGGCTGGGATAAAGCCAGCATAATCCCATGCTCCTTTCCTTTTAAACCGCTCTAATCATTTTTTTTTTTTTTTTGGATTGGCCACTGTAAGGAATGAGTCTAAAATGAGTCTAAAATTGCCGAACTCGGTCATTCGCGGCCAAGAATGCGCGCAGAATGCGTCCCGGTACTACATGACCTACGCGATGAGGTGTGAAAAGATAAAAGTGTATGATAACCTCTTCACCACTGATTCACCACACCTGCTTCAGTGTTTCCCGCGGTCCTTGAACATTGACACCGTCATTACCCACAATGAACCAGGCCCGTAAACGGGGAGGGGTCCACTGCATCGTCAATGGGTTCGTATTTTAAAGCAAATCCTCTTTATAGTTGAACCCAGGGGAGTCAATCCGTATTCAGATGTGGGGGGGGGGGGACGGGGGACATACATGACTTAGCACAAACCAATCCCTTTGGTTTTGAAGAGGGGACGTCTTCCTATAGGCCCTCCCCCCCCCTTCCCCGCCTTATTATGGCTGACGTTGTCCTATTCTAATAAGAATTATCATTTCAAAGTTAACATAACCATCATAGATGATCTGCCAGGTGAAATACACGGAGTCCACGGGATTACATCAAGATGTTATTTTCACCATGTCCCAAAATATCTGAAACAACGCTTCGCAGCGTGGATCATTGTCGAAGACCATGGACCCAACCAGGCCCGTTGCTAGGGTGATATATTTGGGGGTGTGAAGGTCCCAGGTTCCGACCGGCTGGATGTATTTTCCAACTGAGTGGAGGCGTTTAAATTGCACTTTTTATGTGTTCTGCGTTTTGTATACAGCAGTAGGGATCCTTCCTTTGTCACTAAATAAATGAGTCGTCCTGGGGGAGGGGTCTAAGGGTAGGGGGAATCCCCATCCCCTTTGAAAAATTTTTTGTTAATTTAAGGCTGCTTAGGTGCAAAACGGTGCTATCTTTGAGATATTTTTGGAGCTGATCGTACATGGCTGGAAAATGTCCATAATGTAGTGAATTCTAATTTTCCGACTGGCTGGATGTTTTTACTCACTGCAGTGGCGGCGTGTAAATTGCACCTTTTTATTCACCCTGCGTTTGTATACAGCAGTGGGGATCCTTCCTTTGTCACTATATAAAGGTTTCATCCTGGGGGAGGGGTCTAAGGGAAGGGGGCGTAGCCCTCCCCTTTGAGAAATTTTTGTTAATGTAAGGTTGCTTAGATGCAAAATGGATATCTTTGGGATATTTTTGGAGCTGATCGTAGTATAGCAAAGGTGTGAAGGATAAGCTAGGGCGTTTTCAGAATACTTTGTAGTCGTAAGTGTATTAACAATCACCATCTGCAGGGGCGGACCCAGAAATTTTGAGGGGGGCCAAGATGGAAAATCTCATGTGCACCGAAGGTGCACCACGAGCGCAGAGCACGAGTTCCTATGCGTGGTGTCCAGGGGCCCGCGATAGGGCCCCTGCGGGGTCCAGGGGGCGAAGCCCCCGGAAGCTCTCGCAGTATTTTATTTTAAGAGCACAGAAATCGGCTCCAGTTCTTATGTCAGTGAGATTTTATACCTTTTCATATTGCATGGAAATTGATGTGTATGGCTCAGTATAAGTTACTATATGTACCTGCAGGAGTTCTGAAGAATCTAAGTTATCTTAAAACTTACACACCAACATTATGAACCCATGCAGGTAACTTGAAATGATTTTTGCCATAATGAGTGTTTTATTTTCGTTATACGGTATTCAGGTATAGGACGTCAGATGAAACAATTGCCCGTGAAAATGTGAATTTACATTTAAAACCATTGTTATTACAAACGGTGTTAATTCCCTTTATGTTTGTCTATCAATTAGAAGGTGGCTTCGATACTAAGTTTTCAGTTCTCATAAGAAGAGGAGGGTGAAGAAATGAATATCAGTTGCTTTACATCCTTATTATACTCTGAAACTCTGAAATCACGTTTATGCACACAAATAATTGGCTTAAGGTAGAACCCCACCAATGAGTAATGCGAATACTTTTTTGGTCGTTATTGATAGTAAAAGGAGCAATTCAAGGCTAAAACTGCGCAGATCAAGCGAAAATCAAGAAATATTGAGAAGACTTTGCAAAAATCGTGAAAGATTTCAAATGATTTTTGGTAAAAAGTGATAAAAATAAATCCATCACTAAATAAAAACGTACCTCTCTCAGTAAGCGTAAACAATTGCGCGCGAAGCGCGCCGAAAATTTTCGGTATAGAGCCTCCCGGGAGCTCTGCATTAATTGTACCCTAAAAAGGGGGACCAACAGGACTCTCACAACCTGACATCCATATCGGAGGAGAGATGATATATCACCTTGTCTTTTTAGGTATAGCAAAAAGGATGGTGGACAGGCAAAATTCGTTTCAGAAAAGATTTTCGTCGTTATTGAACGTCGCGGTAAAATGTTTGGAAAATAAGCAACGGTAATTACGTAATTTCAATCTTTCAAACCATGTGCTAGACTAGATTAGTCAAAGATCCCATAATGATGAGAGCCATACAGAGAAGGAGAATGTACTTTTTAGAAAAATGTTTGCATTGGAATAATTTTTTGCGTCATAGCTTTGTCAATAGTATATGAAATCGGGTGTAAATCCCGTCGTATGTGCGCGAAGCGCGCCGAAATTTTGAATAAAATATTAGTCCATGACAAAACCTGCATTCAGAACCTGCATTGGACACTGTCACTTTCCCACCAACCTATGCTATTCAGAAACGAATCTTCTGACTGAGAATTCTAAAAAAGCACTTTTGCTCCTTTGTTCCCCGTGAGTAGTTACCGAAAGCTATTGATAATAAGGACAACTCTGACACAAGGCTTGACGCTAGCGGAGCGTGCAAAACTTTGGAATTTGTCAAGAATTTCCAAAACTTATGATAGTTTGAGAACAGTTTGTGAAAGAAAATGGTAAGAACAAATAAACCAATCATCAAAACTACATCTCACCCTCCACCCTCCACAGAAATCTGTAGCTTATAAAACTACTTTGGGACCATTTTAAAAATTTTCAAGATTCGATGGGGGAGGGGGACACACGTCACCCATTGCCCACTGTGCCGACGCCACTGTCTGTAGCTTAAAAGCCTTTGAGTTCATTTTAAAACTTTTCAGACAGTTTCGAAATCGAATAGGGTATGCACGCCGCTACTTTGCCTGCAACAGCTGGTGCCACTGTGCACAATAGCACGTCACCTGACAGCTTGTCTTTTGTATTCATTCTGCAAGTTCTTTGGCGAAATCTTTGCCTCTCAATCCCTCTAGATTACAAAAACTTTCACTCTTTAACACAAAATTGTCACTAATTTCAGTGCAGCTAGCAGGGCCCATACTGCATATGTCACGATGTTTACTTATCTAGATCTTAAGTCAAGGATCATTACTCAGCTATTCACCTGTTTTCGAACATTGTAGCCTGGTAGCTCTCCTTTCGTTGCCAAGCACTGTAAAAGATATCTAAAGAGATAATCCAGCTATAGCGCCACCCAACCCCTACGTTCTTATAGACACTTTTATTAAGTTTTTGCTCTTAATTTTTCTTTCTCCTTTTTTTTCTTTTTCTTCCTTTTTTCTCCTTTCGTTTTTTTTTTCCGTGGCGAGGGGACGAGCCCCCCAGGTCCCCCCTGGATTCGCGCCTGCACCATCTATACCGATAATGGCTTCGGCGAAGCGCTCGGTAAAATTTTTTGAAAAATGTTTAATGGCAACAACGTACTTTCAACCTTCCACAAGGGGGGCATGCAGTATGTTGTGTGACCGCTGGCCTGGGGAGGGGTTCAAGGGGAGGGTGCCCTTCCCCTTTGAAATTTTTTGAAAAATTAGGTGTCCTTACATGCAATCTGGTGCCACATATGTTACCTTTTGAAGTAAAATTTGTGTTCAAAAATTTACGTATTTTTAGGAACTAAAAAAATAGGCATCAGTGAGAGGGGCGTGGCCCAGTGGGGTGTCCCCATCCCTTTTGAAAATTTTGAGAAATTCTGTGTCCTTACATACAATCTGGTGCCAAATATGCCACCTTTTGAAGTAAATTTGTGTTAAAAAATTTACGTATTTTTAGAAACTTAAAAAAACGGAATCATTGAGGGTGGGCATGGTCGAATGGCCCTCCCCACTAATTGAATGATCCCATATTGATGCGAGGCCCCTACAGATGTTTGGAGATGTATGTCTGTTTTCGGAAAGTGTTGTGATCAGAAAAGTTCCATGTACAATTACCTTCTTAATGGTCATGAGAAGGGGTGCAAACCGTGACGCATGCGCGCGAAGCGCGCCGAAATTTTGCCATTAAATAAGATTTGCCTGACGAAATCTACATTCAGAATCCGCATCGAGGCATTTAACAATTGCTCAACAAACCTACATGTCATTCAAAAAGCCAGTCAAATAGAGCCACGACACTACTCTTTCACGCAAATGTGTGTGTGGGGGGGGACATTTGATATTGTGTCCCCCACCCATCGAAATGTGGGGGACGTGTCCCCCCGTCCCCCCCCCCCCAGGATTGACGCCCATGGTTGAACCCTCTTGTGATCTAGGGGTGGTTCGTCATTACTTATTATTTATCTCTCCCTCTTGCAATGCAGAAACTGACATTGTTACATACTGAACACATTCCACATGAATATAAGGATAACATAATAAGCATGATTACATCTTTATCCCATAACACCTTTAATATTCCGCGCGCTTCACTCAAGATCTTTGGTTAGATTCCCCTCTATGTCTGTATGTTCAAAAAGAGGTTAGACTATATAATTCATAACATTTACTTTCTTTTGCACACACATTCTCTTAAGTAATGACTGAGCTGGTTCTGTCTAATTTAAATTTCCAAATATGGACAGAATGGTTTTATGATTATTATATTATAGACCAGTAAGTGATTAACTTGAGAGGAGCGATTGCGATGAACCCTGATTTCAGTTTAGTGTACCTTTCCACCATATTTAGCGCCCCACGCATGATGGACCGCTTTGAACTATAGTGAAAATATTGTGCTTAAGAGCGCAATTTCCCTCAATCCAAAGCGTTGTGATGCCAATTTTTTTCACACTCCGGAACTCATGCATGATAGTCGAGAAACTCTGGTGACAAAGTTGATATTTTAGAGTGCGATTTTCTGTAATATTTGGCCATGTTGAATGCTAAATCTATCTCGCACTGGCGACCGATGTATGATACAAGAAAATTTACAATGTCTGTAACCAATACCGTCTAAAACGTATCAGCATTATTCAAGGTTTATGCGTGATTAAGGAGAAACACAGCGTTGTACTTTTGGAAGACAAATTTCAAGAACATCGAAAGATTAAGGGGATAAACTCATTATTGCCTTCTTTGTAAATATATTTTGCTTGGAAATTGAGAGTCTCTGTGCAAAGTGTGGCTGTAACTGTAGTAATGAAAAATGAGAGAATTTCCCACCCACCTTCACCGGGGCTCCGCCCTACACTCCATGTGTGCAAACTCGCGCTTCGCACGTAGTGCAGCTGAGCTTCCCCATCGTGGCCCTCCCCTCCGAAAATTCCTGTATGTGCGCCTTCTTATTAGTCTTCTCAAGAATTGTGTCGACCTGTATCTTCTCATTCCCATATTGTAGGTCTACATCTAACTGCGATAACTGTCCGGAGTGGGAATTGTCCGGGTGGGAATTGTCCGGGAACCGTATTATGACGATATTAAAGGAATCTGTGCATATTCCTTCATGAATGTGATTGTAACTTGTTCATACAGTTATGCTACTTGATGCATGATGGGATTAAGGTTGTTTATCAAAGATTTGATTTTGGATTTAACTATAATAATTACAAGTTTTGAGCGCTGTTGTGATTTAGCATTAAAAGGGCTGAATCTTTGCATTATTTGTTTGTCAACCTAAGAACATTATTTTGTTTTACAGGCTGATGCGAAATAGAGACATCTAAGAGATGAAACAGTGGAGGATATTCAGAAGGGCAACCAAGGTTAGAACTATATCTGACTCTGTGGCAGTCAATTTGCGAAGGATTTATATTGCATGGCACACTGAAATCAATAATAATGATCTCAGTGAAAGAGTTGTGTGGATTTTCAGCTATTTCTACCTAAATTTAGGACTTGTGCTGTTACGTAATGTTAAATAAGGTGTTTACATTACTAATTATCATGGGCGTACAATATCCAGACTAAATTATGACAGGGCCTAAGTATGTCTATGGTACTGATTGTGTGGGTAATAGCTTCTCAGGTAGATTTTATTCATCGAGTTGTGCTTTACAGGGTTAGATTGTGATATGTATTTCATTCTTCCTTTTATGTAGTTTTCACGTTGATGTCGATTAAAAGCTTAACGGATATCACCAGTGCGAGCTTGTCACCTCATTTCTGAGTCCTACTACTATTAGGATTCCAAGTAAACCAGTCTGCCGACATTATATACAGTCACAGCGCCACTTCATTTTGTTTTGTAGTGTGCTGTGGAACATGCATGATTTTACCCCTTTATTGATTCCTTGCCGAAGGTGAATGTATCTATACAATCACACAAGTGAGTGTGTGAAGTTTGTGTGTATGTGTGTGTGACGCTTGGCTTGAAAACACAATATCTCAAGACAGGAATGATGGATACTTGTTATACTTGGTATAATAGATTTATCATATTGCAATGAAGAACACGTGTTCTTTGGTGGAGGTCAAAGATCACTTGAGGTCAGTAGAAGTCAAAATCCGAAAACGGTGTAAAACACGGTATCTCAAGGTAGGGATCATGGGTACTTTTAATACTTGGCATGTGGATGCATTTTGTTAGAAAATAAATTCTTAAGCTGAAGGTGAAACTATCAAAAACTGCGGTTTGTGAACTTTTAATCTCAGTATGGGAATATACTGTATTGTTTTTGGTGGAGGTCAAAGTTCATCTGAGGTCACCATAGGTGAAACTATGAAAACATTGTAAACTACTTGTAAACACGGTATCTAAAACAGACGTACATTGAAAAATCACGTTTTAATCAGCATGGAGATGTCTTATATTTGGTATAGAACCATTTTGTTTTTGGTGGAGGTCAAAGTTCATTTGGGGTCAGTAGAGGTCGTAGAGTGAAAACCGCTTAAAACACTGTATCTCATAAAGGGTAACCTCATTGGATCTCACAGTTTTCATGTGGATGCCCCCATATTGCGTTGAATAAGATTAAATAAGATATCAACAAGGCTTTCGGCTATCTTGTTAACTCCCTAAACGCATAGAAAACGAACTTACGTCCGAAGATGGCAATGCTTCAGTTGTTAAAACCGTTTTGAATTAATTCATTTTTTCTATAGCGGCTCTGCAAGTGACGTCATAATTGGCTAGGCTTTACCTTTACCGCCATTTTGGACGCCAAACTTAGTGTACGCGGAAGGACTACACTGTGTAAACACAGTATCGGTCAGGGCGTAATAATTTTTTATTCCTTCTTATCAAAGAATATTTTCTTAACTGAAGTAGTATCAGAGATCGATTGTACATACTTATACGTGTAGATAATTCAGCATCCAATATAGCAGACTTCGTTGTTGTCATTTGTGACGTCACGGAAGAGCCTCTGTACACATAAAGATACCCCACCCTGAGTGAAAGAGTAAAAAACAACGCTTTCTATAAATTAAGTAGCAATAATCTTCAAATTAGGGGATAGTCGGTTACCCTCTCCCCTTTCCCAGTTTATTTGAATATGGAAAATCCCATTTAAACTACAGGAACCCGTTAAACTTTCTGATTCTGCCTTGCCATTACACTTTACGTCAACGTATGATGTGTCAAGCCAGAAAGTCTCCTTCAGACTCAATCCATCAAAAGGCACTGGCTATGAACATAACAAGAGCGACACCAATGACAATAATTGGAAACATCGTTTGTATTCCTCTCTTAGACTTAATGATCACATCACAAACAATGAAAGCATTTTGCGCACGTAACTCCTTTTGCTTAATATTCATTATTCTAAGACTTTTGATGTCATTATTTTTACGTTTGTTACTTTTTTGTCCCTTTCAAACTTTCCCACTTTTCAAACTTTATTTACTTTCTTGTTAAAAATGAACAATTAAGTTCCTTTTCGAAAAATCTAATCAAATATTTGACCAGATTCAGTGATTGGATATAAACTTTCCAAATATGAGGTTAGGACGTTTTCAATTTGCAGTACATACGTTTATCAGAAGTAGAGGGCAGTAAAACGTACTTTGTTGTAGTGTCTGAGGGACAAGTTGAACAATTTCTTGTTCATTTGCATACTTGGCATAAGGCCATACATAAACTAGAACGGCACAATGACCAGCTAATAACTCAATTCAATTCAAATTTATATTACAAATAACCGTAAGCCAATACATAAACAAGACCAATGACAAAATAGCAAGGTTTTATTTGAGGGACATTAAAACTCAAAATGCAGAAAGCCTTTTCTCGACATTCACAAGAAAAATAATTGAGAGAATAAAAGTGACCTAAAAGAGTGTTAAATTAATTTAATACCTGAAGTGGGCCTGGTGTTTTCGTGTAGTCACTAGTCCAAAAAGTCCAAAAAATAATCTATTACAAAATGTAAAGGCACGCTGTACGGACAGTGTGGTTCCGATTTTCGTAAACTTTCTTTGTTGTAATTTGAGCTTCCAAGTCATGTTTAATTAAAGCTTTTTGTTGATACTATAACCAGGAATTTGTTATTTTGGTCCAAATAACAACTCCCTGCCATAACAACATCCCTCTACTGTGCTGAACACACTCAAGCTTTTACAGTCAGATTGAAAAGTGACCTGCGGAGGGAGCAAAATTTCAAGCAATTTGAACCAAGACTAACCTTTAAATAGTTTCAATTTACCAAAGAGCACAATTAAACTTAAAAAATTCCTAAGCAGGAGGGCTTTCACGGTAGGAATCCATGCTATTTAAGAACGAATACTAAAATGTACTCGAATGGCTTAAAAGTAGTCGAGCGTGCATCAGAAGTGGCTTTGACTTCTTCAGGGCGAAGTCGTGAGAAGTTAGTTCGGCAAAGTCAAAAATTCTTATCTAATTACACACCCTAAGGCGAAAGTTATGGAAAGCAAAGCTTTGTGTTGAGACCGAGTATTGTACGCACTTTGTGTGAAATTAAGATGTTAAATTAGTTTACGTTTCATCTTTATTGGCAAACGTCGCTCCGTTTAGCTTCCCTAATCTAGTCGTCCATTTAAAATGATCAATTACAACGCAAATTAGCTCACTTATTTCTTTCATGCACGTCAATTCTGTTGCAAGAGAATCAGCGACAGATTTACCATGCTTTGCAAAAGGTGATATTAGACTAGATCAGTATGGTAGAAAATCAACAAATAAAAAATACTTTACCGTGATACCGTTTTCACTTCTCGGTCTCACAACATTGACATGGGTTCATTTTAAAGCTTTTGCTTACAGCTGTCAGATCTTAGCGATAAATGCGCAATGAGAAATACTGTTGTGATCCAAGAATTACAGCATGACTCATCCTGTCTTTCTTCAAAGATATCTTTGAAGCGAAATGACATCTAGTAACTCAGGCTGACCATTGCCCCTTACCAAAGACTGAAAGCGTTGTTGAAATATATCATGTATGAAACTCCATCACTGTTTTCCAATAGAGATAGCGTGTTTCAAAGTATACTTACTTTGCCCTCCGGACATATAAAATGGCCTTTAAGCTCTACTAACAACAATACTGCTCAGTTTACCCAGGGCCGTCGCGACCGGAGGGGTATGGGGGTGTCTCCCCCCCCCCCCCAAAGTTCGTCAGAGCGACGATAGTCGGAAAATCTGAAATGCCAGTTGGAATTTCTGATATCTCAGTCTAGCACATTTTTCCGACTGAGCCTATGTCAATGTTGTATATATTTTCCAACTAGACCAAGTGAGAATAATACCAAACGTTATTTTCCTCACCTAAAATCAAATCAAAGCTGTCGTTTTTTCGCAAATTCTTCTCAAACTCTCAAGATTTTCGAGCGCTTCGCGCGCTTCAAACCTTACCTCAGTGTTGTTCTTATTATCAATATCTTCCGATAGCAACTTTCGGAGAAGCACAACAGCAGAAGTTGAAAGCTGTTTACAAATTACCAGGTAAAAGACTGGCTTTTTGAGTGGCATGTTGGTTTGTTGGGCAATTGGAAGTATCTCGATGCAGATTCTGAATGAAGGTTTTATTATGGAAATCTTATTTAGTGAAAATGTGGGGGCGTTTCGCGCGCATGCGTCACGATTTAGAATTAATCTCATGAACATTATTAAGGTAATTATACCAGACACTGTTCTATGGGAGCTAGGGCGCTTTAGCCCACCCCCCAAATTTTTCCGAGCCCCACAAAATTGCGCAAAATTTTATATAGACTAATATTGGTGAAGACATAGATATACTCAGAAAATATTCCAAACGTCTATTTACCAGGCCCGTAGCCAGTAAGTTCTGTAACGATTCTTTCTATAACTTCAAAAAAATTCCGCGCGCTACGCGCGATTTCATCTATAGTTCTATCTAGTGGTAACGCCCCCGTTTCAAACATATTGGATTTCAACGTTTTCACAAATGTTGTTCTTCCGTGCAGGCGTGATTCTAGAGAAACACAAAAATGCATCGTTGTGAAGTTCTTTTCTCTTTTTCCTAACTTTTGGAAGATTCTTTCTTCAGCCTCGCCATCGTGGCAAACATATTTTGTAAGGAAAAGATCTTTCAGTTTCGTAGGAGATCCTTAATGGGTAAGATGAAGAATGTAATCCCCGAAGACGACCATGCAGTCGCCCGAACAAATTTCATGGTTTTGTCCAAATTCTTCAATAAAAGCCCAAACTTTTGCAACTTTCCTTAATGAATAAACCCCAAATTTTTAGGCGCGCTTCGCGCGCCTTATATTTTGAGTTCGGCAACTCATTGCATCTGTCGGGACTTAGAGTAGCTGGCTCCCAGTCAGGGCGCTTCCCTCCATGTCGAAAAATCAAAGCATCACCCTTGGCTGAGCCTGCGTGCAGGTTTTTCATTTTGACATTGAAGTATAAATTTCGGCGCGCTTCGCGCGCAATCCTCACAAACCACGTTGTATCACTTATGAACATTGTAAGCACAACGTACCAGTAAACTTTTATAGCATAAACTAGGTGTACATTCTGAAAACGCGCTTGTTAGTCCCTTTTGCTATACCTGTCTGGGAGGTCTAGTATCATTTTTCTGCACCTATACTCTCCCTCCCGCCCATTCCCCATTGCTGGAAGCTGTTCGTCTGGATTTTCGTTCAAAAAGAGCTTCCAGGAGGCCTATACAGGTATATGCTAGCATTAGATGCCAGAATAGAAGGCATTAAAGTAGTCAAGGGAGGGGGGGGGGGCTTTAGGAGGTTTGTTGACAACGTATTCTTCTCTTAGACAACATACTTTCTACTTTCACCTAACTAAATCTTAATATTCACTAAATTATGGACATTTTCCAGCCATATATGATCAGTTCCAAAAGTATCCCAAGATAGCACCATTTTGCATCTAAGCAACCTTACCTTAACAAAAATTTCTCAAAACGGAGGGGGACACCCCTCCCCTTTGGCCCCTCCCCCAGGATGGCACCTTTATGAAGTGACAAAGGAGGGATCCCCACTGCTGTATCATACAAAAGCAACGACCATGATAACGAAAATGCAATTTACGGACCGCCATTCATTTGGAAAAACAATCAAACCAGTAGGAAAAATTATAATTCATTTAAATATGGACATTTTCTAGCCATATATCATCAGCTCCAAAAATATCCTAAAGATAGCTCCATTTTGCATCTAAGCAACCTTAAATTAACAAAAATTTCTAAGAGGGGAGGGGTCAACTCCTCCCCTTAGACCCCTTCCCCGCGACGGCACCTTTATGTATCGACAAAGGAAGGACCCCCACTGCTGTATGTAAACGCAGGGCGCATAAAAAATGGTGCAATTTACGCGCCACCATTCAGTTGGAAAAATATCCATCCAGTCGGAATTTGGGACCTTCACACCCCCCCCCCCAAACATATGACCCTAGCTACGGCCCGGAGTGTACAATGTGGAGCAAGTGGAGCATCCCCATGTGAAGTAAAAGATTTCTCAAAGTAGCCAGTTTTGAGATAGCATGTTTACGAGCAGTTTACAAGGTTTTTCAGTTTCTCTTTTGATGACCAAAAATAACCTTTGACCTATGTCAAAAGAATTCGGTTTTTCTACTTCTAATGCCTCCACATGAAAAAGTATCCATGCTTCCTACCTTGAAGGATATTAAGCTTTCAACTGTTGTAGTTTTTGACCTCAAATGACCTCCGGCCTCCACGAGAAACCTTTTTTTCTCTTAGTATGATAAATCTGTATACCAAGTATGAAGAGTATCCATATCATTTTCATATTGAAATATGGTGCTTACAGTCTAAGAGGAACAAACACACACCTGTACTCATGCATTCATATATGCACGCAACGGCGTCAACGATTCAAACCAGAAAGTCCTTTCTGTGTTTCCATGCGGAAAGTAGCTATGATGACATCGGTATAGCAAGTAGGTATACAGCTACAAGCCGTCTCTTCTTGCTTACCGATAAGCTATACCATGCTTGTACGGTGTATCCTTGAACAGTGACGACTGCAGAAACATGTCAAGAAAAGGCTGACGTCACAAAGAATATTTCAAGACGACTGATCACCTTTAATGTAGCGTATCTGCATGCTAAGTATGGGATCCAGCAAGAATACCATTCTTGAAACATCTTGTCTACGAGGTTTTCACAGTTTGACCTCCACGGACCTAAATGACCTTTTAACTTCAAAAAAAAAACAAGAAGCGTCTTGAAAGTTGTCAAAGTTTCACTTCCGGTGACCTCAGTTGAAAATTGACGTACACCAAAACACTGTGGTACTTTTTCTTAATATGACAAGCCTGTATCGTTAGTATTAAAAGCACATCATTCCTATCCTGAATTATCGCGTTAACAAGGTTTTCGGCGTTTTTTTATCTTTGATGACCTCAAATGACATTTAACCTTTAGCAAAAATATTCAGATTCTTCTTCTTAATGTGAAAAATTTATATACTAAGTATGATAGCTACCATTGATGTCTTAAGATATCATGCCTACAAGCTAAGCGTCTCAAACAAGTACGGATTAGTCCGAGTTCTGGCGTAATTTTGCGAGATGGGCCTGTCTAGTTTTTTTTTTATTACTTTTTTTATTTTCTAAATAATTCGGGTATGCCGAGTCTAAAAATGCTTTTTACCAACGCTTATCATGTCGGCTATTTTGAAGTTCAAAATGGTCGACACTTTGCACAGAAAAATGATCATAACTACCTTATTCTAGAATCTAGAAGCTATAACCGTGGCTAACCCCATGTTTTCAATACCAACTAATCCGTTTGTGATATCACCACCAAGCATGATGGCCACCATGTTAAATTTCAAGATGGCCGCTATTATCTTACAAACCCTTATTTTTGGACACAAAATTTCTCACTAAATGCGCTCACATACAAGCCCACATACATACATTCGCCGGCGTGATTACATCTATTCCTTAGGCCATGGAATCTAAATGTAGGTAGCAGAGATACCAAAATATCTATGTGGGACTCCTTGAATGTTTTATGCTGCATTCGTGAGAGGTCTGTGGCAAACTGCTACCCTAACCTTATTTCTTTTCCCGATCGTTTTGAACTGTTAATATTTCAGACTGGATTTGTTTCCAAATCCCAAAATAACAATGAACCAAAGATACTTTCATCTTACATATCACTTTACAACAGATAAATCCGTCTATAATAAGTGTATGTAACAATCTTGTGCCCAATCTTGCGTCCATAGATGTGAGAGCTGTGCATATTGCGTAGGAGCAAAATGAGGGATGTGCAAGTGCTATCAGCTGAACTTATATCTTAGATCAAAGATAACAGGCAGCTAGGGGCATCCACGGTGATCGTCCTTACACATTGTGATGTTTTGATGGGGTAGTGTGCTAATGGGGCCCGGGGAAGATAGATCACACTTTTCAGTGGAAACCGGAAATCTCAGAGTATCAGCCGGTGAAGTCCAGCTCATCCCTACGAAAAAAAATCCGCCCCGTTGGGCCTAAGCCTAAGAGCCGATACTCATTTAGTGTATGTGTAATTCATGTAACAGGCGGAGGTTTTTGATTTAGTAGAGGGAGAAGAGCATTAAGTTTCGTCATACAACCCGTAAAGATGTATGGGAATTTTATAACCCCTTTCTCGATCTTCACAATTGCCATACCCTGAAAATGAAGTTTACATTCCAGGATTACTCTTTGGACTAGCGTTACCATGCGTCTGACAGACGGAAATTTTCTAACATGGTAGTACAAGGATTTTACGAATCAATTTTCCTTTCATGTGAAAAAGTAAGAAATATTATATTTCTGTTGAGAACGACAGTTTCTTGAACCCAGTACTCTATTTGTTTATAAACGTGAACTTCGGTAGCCTATACCGACATGATTTACCGTCATTTCTTATTAGAATGGCCTTTAATTACGAGTGAGGTCATTGTATACTCGATGCTGAACATTCAACCTAATATTTTTACGAGGAGACCCCCAAATTAAGTTGGAAAAGTACCTAGCTATGGACACAGTGATTAACAGTGATCATTCTCTTTGACAACTAGGAGACCCCTTACCTAAATTAAATCTATGTTTTATCAATTTCCAAGGGGGAAGGCCCATGTTTCTTAAATTGTACATGGGGTAGGCCCTAATGGACTCAATTACCTTCCCTCGACTCAGATTAGAGACACGAGAGAATTGAAGCTGATCGATAATGTGGAGAAAAGAAATAAAAAAACATGATGCATACAGACAACTATAGGTGATGGCCTTGCACTAAAACATAAGAAAGTGACCTGAACTTACCCAGCGTGGTGATCATGACAATGCCGAATCTATCCCTTGCAACCAATCTGCTAAACGTGCTTTAACTACCCTATCAGAACAGTTAAATAAGAATTCCAGAATATTCAAATAAAATTTTACACATAATTAAAGTGGAAATTACCTTTATATTTTGTAATTGTTCAATAACATAATATTTCTACATTGTTTATGTGTGCTTTTACTTTATTGCACAAAACATGTTTTAATTTTATGAATAAGTTTGTAAAGTTTAACTGAAAAGTTTTGGAGTTTTTATTTTACATGAATTGTGAAGCGTATTTCATATGTGCGTGTACTCACTCCAAATGATAAAGACAATGCACCATTTTTTGAATTATTAACAGTTTAAGTTTTCAATAGTTCTAAATGTTTCCTCTTCTTGTTTTTCTTTCGTTTCGCCGTTTCACTAGAATGAAATGACACACATTGAACGAAATAGACTACTAATATGGATACCGATTTACCTGCCTCTACTTTAAATTGATATCTTTGTAAAGTTACTAAATTTGTCGAACACTTTAGTTTGTTTTAACGTCTTGTTTATTTTTTATAACTTTAGTCTGTTTTGCACATGTATCGGCTTTTAACGTGATTGTATGTTTAGAGCCTTCTTACTCTCAAGCTATTAAGTTCCAAAATTCTTTTTAACCAAATAAAAATTAGGGAAGCTTATTTCTGATCTCAACCTACACAAACTTAAGAAACGGAGCTCTTTGGTTCCAGACTTGGTTCCAGACTGTCAACATCCATGTATACCTAGCTTCTCAGTCAAATAGTTATAAAGCTTTCACAAGAAAATACTTTCGAAGTCGTCATCATGTCAACCAAGAATACATGTCACGTAATAGTATAATATCTTTGAGCCTGACAAAGTATTTCTGAAAATATTTCCCTGAAAATATTTTACGGACCCTAGAACAAGACTAATGTCTTAATTTATTACCCTGTCTACCAAACACGTTCATTCTAATGGACCGCGTAATTTTCGTGCCACGGCATTGAATGTTCAGTTTGTAATCTCACTTTTTATTTCTTTAGCTACCAAGTTGGGGGGGGGGGGGACTACACAGTTACATCTCCTTCCATCGTTCATGGTCACCTGCCAACCCCTCTAACTTGTAAAGCAGTTTGTGCCTTAATTGTTTAGAAACTCTACGCTCTTTTTTTCTTGATCTTAATAACTATATTGCATAAGTAAGGGCAGGGAACCTAAATGCACCCTGGTACGAGACACAAACGTTTATTTAAACCTGGGCATGAGTACTCCGATATACATGGTTTGGCAACCTGCTTTGGGTTGACACGGACGAAAGCAGTGCGGAGACTTTTATTTGTATTGACTTTGTACATTGCAGGCAATGATCTTCTAAGTTTACAGTTATGGTTTTAATGTGTTTAAAACACACACATCTTGACACAGACAGATACACCAATAAACCTACATTTTTGAAACAGGAACATAAGGTAGCCACCTCCAATTATTATTCTATTGACTTACACACTAAATTTGGTCCATTTCATGACCCCTGAACCCTTGTATAAGTTTTCAATGGGCACGAGCTACCCCTCATATGAACGCTTACGAGTAGGCCTTTTACAGCGATTTCGAATTTGTGTACCACGACGTTGAGATTTTGAGCTAGAAGGGCTTGTATAATAGAGTGGTGGTTCCTGCTTGTTTACTCTTTCAAAATGCCATTTTGCATCGCGGAAGGATATATTGCAAAAGAGTGCCTGAATCACCTTCAATTTTCTTATTTTTGTAGGATTAGTACTTCAATTCCTTCCCTACCAGATACACATCACAAATTGATCACATCACTTCAGCAACATGGTGTAAACTGTCCCCAAAAAGTTTTTCTAGGGTGTTTAATTCGTAGGCCAATATCCTCCGCGGGGATTCCTCTTGAATCAGTGGTGTGATACCATTAGACAGATAAGTAAGAGGAACGGGGCCCCCTTATAATCACATGTCTGTAACGGGAGTATTTGTAAAGTAATTGTGAGTGATATTGTGATTCCAGTCTAATAATATCATTTTACAAGTTAAAACAACATTGTCTGATTCTGTACTTCATTTTCAGGCCTGTGTCAGGGCGGAGCCACAAGGGCGGATCCAGCCTCTAGCTCATGGGGGCAGTTTGAAAAGAGGGGCGCCAGCAAGTAGTGGTTTTACTTAATTTCTTAGGACGCAGGAGGGGAGCCTTTTTCTTGTATTTGGGAGCCCCAGATTGGTCAGGGGACAACTGACCCCTGAATCCGCCCTTGATGAGCCAGGTTGCTACCGTTAACCGGCTGCCCTTACCCCCCTCCTGGTGTGGGAAATTATCCAGTTTCATCTGGGAGCCTTAATGCGTACTATACAGTATTAAATACCAGATGGCTAAAAGTCCCTCCGCTGGCACGAATTAAGCTTTTTTCCAGCAGTGAGATTTGATTTATGAAAAAGGAATCATTAATATGTGACAATATCTGAGCAGAACGCCATCATTGGTAGTTACAGCGATTAGCGTACCAAGGACATTTTGCCAAAATGCATCGTATGTTGCCAGAAACGGCCTTTTCGGGCCTTGTAAGTCGCTTTTAGACATTCTTCATTTTGGAATCTGATCTGTTAGAAACCTTCACAACCCCCCCCCCCCAAAAAAAAGATATGTAAATGAGAAAATGTTTATTCTGTTAAATCACTTAAAGCACTGGTGATTGGGAAAGCCGCTTGTTGTTATGCATACTTACTAAAGAAAGACCATAAGTGCCCGGCAAATGTGAACATTAATGTAAACTGTGACAAATGTTTTATTCGAAGCTTAATGTTTCTCTGATCAGCCAGTGTTCGACTACATTTAATTCAGCAGAAATAGTGCATAGGAGAACAGAGCAATTTTTCTGGGGAGGAAACAAAATCAATATAAATTATGAACCAGATTGCCTCATCGGTTATTTTAAAACGAACATTGAATATGACTATGTCGATCAAACTGTGATGACTTCATACAAATCAATTTGTATAGTGAAAAATCTCCGTTCTGATAAAGAGGTGTTCCCTTCTCACTTCAAATAAAATTTATTTCGGAAGGTGCTGAGATACAGAATAGTGCTATAGTTTCATCGTTTTTAAGTCGTCCGTTTACGGTTTAACTCTCATCAATAGTCGAAAAGAGAAGGCGAATATCCGTTTTACTAAATTACGGAGCAGGAGTAGGAGCGATTAGTACATCCCTGACTCGTTATCCTGAGACCGCTACAGTCGAAAAGCAGAAGGCGAATATCACTGGTGTTGATTCAGGATTACTATTGAACAGTGTCCTAAAAGTGACCAGGTGACTCTCTAGTCCCTGCAACGCCTCAACTCTTTGGAAGGTGTATAATTTTAAATTTTGACTGTCTTATTTTAGCCGAATGGATCAAACGTTTCAGCTTGCTCTTACACCTATGTAATGTGTAATGGCGGATATTACCTTTTGTTTGCATTTATTAATAAAATATCGTATTAAATATTATGCAGCCTGCAGCTAATAACTTACTTCCTGGGATGATTTTAAAAGGTACTTTATGAGGTATTTGAAACATCAACAAGCCTCCAGAAGTCTTACCGTACTACTCCTCTACTATTCGGAACAGACCATGGATATTGTCAGGGAGGTTCGTCCACGGCCCACTTCAATTACCCCTGGATGCGGACCTGCCCCAAACCGTTTACTTGTTTTTACTCTTAATGAAGGGTGTCAGTGCAGGGTATTGTTCATAAAAGAACACTTCTTTGTAAAGTTTGTTGATTAATTGTCATACAGTATATACGTACTACAAATGCCAAAAAGTTTTCATGCTATTGGTATTCGTTAACAAGGGTTAAGGCGATGTGTTATCAAAACCTCAGCAGAAGCCAGTGTCGTGGCGTGAAATGTCTTCTGTTGTATGGAACTAGGTAGGAATTGAATGGTGTTCTAGCAAGCGAGAACTCTTTGCGCTTCCCAAATGGAGGGGAGGGGATAGGAGCCATTGTGATCAAAATTCCCGTCAACACGACGAAGATAGTTAGCCTTTAGGGGAAATCTACGTGACATAACCGTAAATAAAATTCTTACTAAACAATTAAGAGTGGTGTAAGAAAAACTAAAAATTTGTTGTGCTTATGAAAAAATCATTTAAATTGACAGATTCTTTGTTTTCCCGAATTATGGATGACTATCATGCATTGAAGGCCGTTAACGGATAAAGGGAGCTGTAGACCGTGGAATTCAGAAAGAAATTCAAAAACAATTGATCGCGGCTTAAAATTGTCTAAAAAAGATTCGAACATTATATTTCAGGTAGGCAGGCAGGCGGGGCTGGAGGGCCTGCGGGTGGGAGGGCGGAAACGGATGAGCTACTCTCTAAATGCCCAGAACTCTCTAATATTTCGAGAGAAATTTGCAAAATATCAACGTAAATTTACTCCATCATCACCTTAAACCAATTTTCTACAAACTGAGAAACTTTATAGTTGCGATTTTTTAGCCCTAAAGCAAAGAGGTTTCGACTTCGGTTTACTCTACTTTTTATTGGGAAGAAAGAATAGTTTATGATTCTGCATGGTGCCTGGTGTTTTTTTTTTTTTTCATTCTGAAGACGTTTAAGTCCTACTATGTGGAGTTAAAATTAACTTTGGTAACTGAAAACAATCGTAATAAAGAGAAAGAATAATTCTCTACAAAGTTGCCAGAGTATATTGGCTGCTTGCCAAATGGTACCAGTTGAGTAAATTTTCTTTCAATTTCGAATTTTATGGTTATTGCTTTCTTCTCTCTTTCTACCAAATAAGACACAGAATATATTGCCTCTAAAGAATTCATAACTCAATGCGCAATGGAATGATGGATTAACTTTGTAAAAATTGACATGTGTTACTGAAAATGCCTTTAAATTCTCAGTGAAAATGTCTTAATTCATGCAGAAAAACGTTTGATAAAATTGTATCCACGCCAGAAAAGCATAAAAGCTAATTTGGGGGCAATGTGGACTCAGTTTTATCCTCTCGGAAATTTTGCATCGCTTTACGAAATGTTCAGGCAGAATACCTGTACTATTTTTCCAATGCATTACACATTAAATAGGAAGACATGTTTTTTTTTCTACCGAAATAGCCTTTGGCGTTTGCAAGTTATCGTTCACTGCTCACATACTAGCATTTATGACACTTTCAGGACGTTATTTATGGCTGTGAAGACCTCAGCAAGTGGTGTTAAAACTTTCGATAACCCATACCTTACTTTTTCATCAGCTGGTTTCTAGCTAAGTGACCAATTGTCCAAAAGTGAGCCATTTGTTCCCATTTTCATTTTAAATGGATACTTAAGAATTTGTCGACTTAAACCTTTCAGGACCATTGTCGCGCATGGGCGCCATCGGCAAAGCACCATGTTTGCCGATTGGCGACAGCCACGTTCACTGGGTACTCTCTAAATGTAAAAGAGTGAAAATCTATTCCAAAAAGATTGACTACAGTGACCACTCTTTGTTTTGAGTGGAATCCCACTCTCATCGGAGTGACATTTTCACTCCTGTAGAGTTAACTACCGCTCTGGGTAGAGTGGAATTTTAGTCGATTTCCACTCGAAAAGAAGAGTGGTTACTGTAGGCAATCGTAAAAGAGTAAATTTCACTCTTTTACATTAAGGGAGTAGAACATAAATTTAGCTGTCACCTGATGTATCATGATGATGCTATAATTGTCAAAGTCTGATTACAATGAATAAACGATGGAGAAAAAAAAAATGATGATGCTATAATTGAATCTTTTCGATATAAAGTGCACTGAATCGCTATAGTACAAAATGACTAAAGTAATGCATAATTCTCCTGTACCAATATAAGAATCGGATTTTGAAAAACTATCATAGTACAGAACAAAATTAAGAAGGGGTTTTATTTAACCAAATTCGGGGAATCTGAATAAGAAGAAAGTGACAATCAGTCTTTGAGAAGGGTCTATCAGTAATGAGGTAAGACCAAGGCCACCTCTACGGCGTAATGCATGCCTATGACTATGAGGTTGGTCCGTGAGAGAGTAGCCTATAAGTGTGTGGTCCTGAAAGGGCTGATATTCAAAATTACGGAATCAGTTCATTTTGTAGCATATCAAAATAATGTCCTCAGGAAAGAAGAGTCAGTCTGATCGATTTCAACTACAGATGACATCAGATGCGTCATCAGTTTTGTTTGCTCGATCACGCTGGACTGCATTCCTAAAATCTATATCTTTGTATATGTCTACCTTACACACACGTGTATATATATATATATATATATATATATATATATATATATATATATATATATATATATATATATATATATATATATATATATATATATATATATGGAGTCAACTTCTTTTCACCTCAGCCAGATTTTCCAGTGTCACAGTTTTTCACTATATACATCGCTGTTGCCGTCAGCGTTTATTCACCGTCACCTTTGTGCTCTCACACGTTTCTGTATCTCTTCGGAGATCCGCTGGCGGATTGACAATTGTGTTCAGCTGGATTGCATCATTCGTGATCTCTGGTTGGGCTTGCAGCAATGGAGAACTAGTGCTGTTCCAAAAATAGGTGCCTGCTCAGGAGGTGAATTGTGGGTGCTTCATATGGTGTTTGAACAAAGGCCAAACCAACTTGGCTTCACAGCTCAGTGGTTAGAGCGTGAGCACTCTCCGGCACTGTAAGAGAGCTCATCCCCTCTCAACCCAAATTAGGGTATTTTTACACCCTTCCCAAAGTTCATAAACTTCCTAAGGTGCTTCATTGCCATTTGTCTAGTAAGGTTAATTCTAGTGACCGTATCCCGGGTTTCAAAACCTTGTCACTCCCCGAAATTTGCCAACTAGCTAAGACTCATTCCATAAGTGTACCAGCTAAACCCATTATTTCAGGTATTGGGACCCTCACCGAGGGTCTCTCGGGCTATGTTGATAATATTCTCAACCCCTTACTACACCGACAAAATTCCTAGCTACTTACAGGATAGCACCCACTTTCTCAGGATCATTAATAATATGGGTACCCTCCCAACAGAAGCTCTCCTTGTTACCATGGACGTTACGTCACTGCATACCAATATTCCTCATGAGGAGGACGTCCGTGCTTGTAAGGAATTTATTCATGATCACACCTCCAATCGAACGCTTTCATGTGATACATCCGAACTGATTTACTTTATCCTTAAGAATAACTTTTTTACTTTTAATGGTAACTTTTTCCACCAAATCAAAGGGACCGCCATGGGCACAAAGATGGCACCCAGTTATGCAAATATTTTCATGCATAAACTTGAAGTTGTTATGTTATCTAGTTTTCCTTTGAAACCATTACACTACTATCGCTACATTGACGATATTTTTTTCATTTGGACCCACGGCAAAGATGCCCTCGAAAGCATTAAAACTCATGTCAATTCTTTCAATGAAAGCATTAAATTCACTTTCGAGGTTTCTAGTACTCACATCGCGTTCCTTGACATACTGATGACAGTGAACTCTGGCACCATTTCAACTTCCCTCTATTGCAAACCCACCGACAAGCACCTTTTACTGCATTTCGACAGTGCCCACCCTGCCAATCTCAAAAAATCGATCGTTTACAGCCAATGCCTCCGCACCAAACCGACCCGACTGACTACGACCGTTCGATTTCCTCTCTTACCGGGTAATTTCCTTCGTGCGGCTACCCTATGCGTATCATTAAACAGGGTATATGTAAAACCGCTCTTCTCAATCGCCATGACCTTCTGTCCTATAAAAACAAGACCCCCAACAAACGCATCCCCCTTGTTTTTTGAATTCCACCCCCTTATCCCCAGTCTGGCAAGTACCTTAAAACAATCCCTTGCATCCCTCAAAGACGACCCCACCCTTTCTGACCTATTTGCTGACCCTTTCTGACCTATTTGCTGACCCCCTCTCCTTGCGCCACGCCAGCCCCTAATCTAAGAAGACTAATCGCTCGGTCCAAATTACTGACCTCAGACGAAGCCACTAGGGGTAATACATGTTGCAACAAGCAACGCTGCCAAATCTGCAGACATATCAACACGGGAGAGCGGGTCACCATCCTTAATATAAAATTTCCGTTAAAACCCCCAATCCTCAATTGCGATTCTTGCAATGTTGTTTATATATTTCATTGTAATCTGTGTAAACACGGACTCTTTGTTGGAGAAAGTTACTCTGATTAAGTTACTTTGTTGTAAGATTTCGCTGAAGAAGGTTCCAGGGGGACCGAAAATTTCGAAATAAATTGTAAATTTTGTACTCCTGTAATTAACCAGTTATGCACTTTATTGCATTCGTTCTCATATTCTATATATATATATATATATATATATATATATATATATATATATTTATATATATATATATATATGTATATATATATATATATAAAATTGCAAAAAAAAACAGTTAATGCCTTAGATACCAACATATTTGCACCATGTTTATTAGACGTACAAAATTTTCGAAGCCCTGCTTCTTCATCAGCATACACCAAAACTGTGCCAATACCAGCTCAGAATAGATTCTAACGAAGGCAAGTAAATGCACCCAAGTGTGATAATTCTCTATTAAGCCCATTGTTAAGGGTGTCAAGCTTCTTTATTAGTCTTAGTTCACTGGCTTTACGTTCAGAATCGGATCGGATATACAAATATATATATATATATATACATACAGTTCAAAAGGACGGTAAGAGATCTTTTACAACAACGATGTATTTTATACAAACTGTCGTTTATGACGACAAAAAGCTGCCCTGAAATCACAAGGAGAGAAGCTGGCAAGTAAAAATTTCTCCATAACGGAATATTTTAACAAAAATTCATTTGAATCAAAACAGAAGTAGGAGTCAACAGGTATCTCAGTTGAATGGAAGAGGCACGAAACTGCGCTTTTCTACAGGAAAGTGGGGGACGTAGTCGGAAAACCGTACTAATTCGAAAACCGTGATTAAAACTGAAGTATCACCCTAACACTATCACCCTCAAGGCGTTCATATGTTTATATGCGAAAATGATGGTAATCAGAAAACGTGCGGTTTCGACTCTAAAACCAGTTTTCTTCGGCTACAAGACACGGCCCTCGGAGACGGATGTAGCTGAGATTTAGATATTTTATTTTGCCTTTGTTCTTCTGCTTTTTTCTTCTCTTTTTTCAACGCTCTTTTCTGTCTCCCGCCTGCATGATTGATACTTTTGTACCTTGGTTCGAACCGAAAATCACGTAAGTCACGTTGGTGCAGTGGTAACGGCAGTCGCCCAGAAAGGGACCGTCCCGGTTTCAAACTCGCGTGGCTCAATTTTCCTTCTGGTTTCTTCTTTCAAAAGGCTATGCCAATGCTTGGGTTGATTTTCATTCATGCATGATCGAATCAATAACTTACTCTTCGAACTACATTTACAGTCGATCTTACCGCGTTCGAACCATATATATATATATATATATACATATATATATATATATATATATATATTTATATATATATATATATATATATATATATATATATATATATATATATATATATATATATATATATATATATATATATATATGCAGAAGTTTCATGCAAGCGGCTCATCCGCTTGGGCTCAACAAAAGAAAACAGTTACACTCTAATAAAAGATTAAGCTTCTTACCTTCTTAGATTTTTAGGGTTTTAGCTTGTACAATAGCTTTAGGATTTCAATATATTTTATCGACTAGGTTTCTTCCTTTTAGCAAGGTACTGCTTTTAGTCATCGGTTAGCGTGCGTTTTGATTGCTTTTAGGTTTATTTAAATTGAATCTTTAGTTTAGTATGGATAGGTATCTTGCCAAAAAGGTGGACCGACTCGCAGGCTTATGTTTATTTCTCTTGAACTTCTTTGTGCGGTCTCTACAAGGGTTTTCGCACTGGTACTTTTATTCACCTATTGAAGCTTGGGTGTTTTTCAATAGGTTAGATGGTTAGATGGAGTTTTACGTCCCAGTTTCCAACCAACCTATTGGTTCAAGTCGAGACGACCACGGCCTTTTTTCCAGTTTTTCAATAGGATGTAGGCTATTATGATTTAAGGTTTAGGCTTAGTTGCTTAGTTACAGATATTTTACGTGTTCCGACAACCTGTTTCAATGCTTTTACCATTGCGTTAACTTGCTACAGTCACGCTGAAGTCTCAATGAAGAGACGAAATCTCCGTGGTGAGATACATTTTACAACTTTTAAACCTGCAGTTGACTCCTTTTTAACGTTTTACTCTAATATATATATATATATATATATTATATCAAATTTAACCTTCAAGAGGATAGATGTGCATTGAATATTATGTATCATTCTAAGCTTCAGGCAAAATTATTCGCTCTAGAGCCAGCTGTACTGAAGAAGGGAGAAAAAGATCATTCCTCTTTGAATCTCGAAAAAAGAAATGAATCCTCAAATTAAGTAAACGAAATACTTTTAAAAATTATAAGGTAATGTCCGATTCAACTGACACTGTGGGTGAATTAGACCAGAATAAATGTGCAAGTTAACTAGAAAACAAAAATAACAACTGTACACACAAAGATGAAAAGACACCCTGGGTGGAGAGACTTTTGAACTTTTATTCAGGCTTCCTCAGCTCGAATGAAGTTGTGGAAATTCGGTCAATTGCCCGACCAAAACAATTTAAAAGGTACACAAACATTTACAAAAGATGCGTGAGGACTAGGGGAATGCGCTCCAAAGTGTTCTTCTCTTTGTATTGGAGAAGTCGTTCACGCTTCTAGACACCCTCTTCAGACGCGTTGAGCCACTCAAGCGTGAACGACTTCTCCAATACAAAGAGAAGAACACTTTGGAGCGCATTCCCCTAGTCCTCACCCATCACCCTGATGTGGACCCCCTCTTACGAGAAATTAGGTCGTCCTGGAATATCCTTCAGAGTGACCCTGCCTTAAAACAAATTTTTCCCCTACCCCCCCCCACTATAGCACGTAGACAGCCCCGTAATCTTAGGTCCATTGTTAGCAAAACGAAACCATTTCGCAACATTACCCCCGGAAGTAACCGTCCCTGTAATAAACCTAGGTGCCAGCTTTGTACACTTATAGACAGTTCCACTCATTTTACTGATAACTCGTCTGGGGTTAACCTTACTCCCGGCCCTTTTAACTGTGATTCATCTAATGTGGTGTATTACCTTTCTTGTGTTAAATGCCCTGAAGTTGCCTACGTGGGAGAGACTGGTGATAGATTTCGGCTGAGATTTAATAACCATAAACACTCCATTAGATACAACAAAACAGGCTTTCCTGTAGGAGCTCACTTTAACTTACCGAACCACTCTGTATCCGACTTACGATTTCTTTTACTAGCAGGTAATTTTCCTTCAGCTGACAAACGCAAACAGTATGAACTAAGAACTATTCTTAAGCTTAAGTCACATATAACAGGGTTAAACAGAGATTTATCGATTTTGAGTAACTACTCCTGGGTACAACAAATGTAATTTCCATGTAATCCAATTGTAATCTCATTAGGCCTTTTATCTACGAGTGTAATCTGCTTGTAATCCTTTTCGCTGTTTTGTTATCCGTTTTCTTCACGAGAACTTTTTCGGGCTTGACTCAAGTTTAGCTTTTATCATTTTGTCGTCCGCAACTGACGAAGAGCGAGGCAGCTCGAAATATATTGCTTGTTTCTCCTATACTGGATGATATGAAGGCGTCACCCTGTTGTCTTTTTTTCCTTATATACACACACATATATACATACACACACACACATATATATATATATATATATATATATATATATATATATATATATATATATATATATATATATATATATATATATATATATATATATATATGAAGTTGAAATCAATCCCACGTGCTGGCATAGCCTTTTCACACAAGGGAAAGTACAGACATAGCCTTTTCACACAAGGGAAAGTACAGACGAAATAAATTCAGAGAGAAAAATCAAGTCACAACCAGGAATACCGGGCGAGCGCCTTAACCACTTGGCCATTGTGACACTTGTGGTTTTAGACGTAGAACAAGGTACAAATACTGCCGCACTCACTTTTTCTCTCCTGTTACCATGGTAATTCCCCAAGCGGGGTAATGAATAATCAGTAGGTCGAAGTTAGGTAGATCGAACGTGGAATAAGTAGGTCGAAAGTTGTGTTTGGTGTTCGATCATGAAGTTGAAATCAATCCCACGTGCTGGCATAGCCTTTTCACACAAGGGAAAGTACAGAAGAAATAAATTCAGAGAGAAAAATCAAGTCACAACCAGGAATTGAACCCGGGTCTCTCGCGTACCGGGCGAGCGCCTTAACCACTTGGCCATTGTGACACTTGTGGTTTTAGACGTAGAACAAGGTACAAATACTGCCGCACTCACTTTTTCTCTCCTGTTACCATGGTAATTCCCAAAGCGGGGTAATGAATAATCAGTATACATATATATATATATATATATATATATATATATATATATATATATATATAAATGTAAAAATGCAAATATTACAATAACACAGGTGTGTGTGTGGGGGGGGGGCAGATGGAAACAGGATTGTTGGGGGGATGAAGACAGGGCTACAGCAAACCTATGGGGTGGGGCAGAAACAGCTTTATTAGCCTTGGGTGTCTATAAGCCTGTAATTTTACTAGGATAAAATTTGCAAAGGGCATTATTAAGTTAGCCATGACCTATCATTCTTCTCTGACCTAATGGATATGTTGTACTTATAGTGAACAGTATTTGAGTCAAGGATTCATGCAGTTTTTGTCCTAAGATTCCATGCAAATATTTTACACTCGCACCGTGTCATCAAAATTGTTTTAATTAGCCTGTTCTGAAGGTGTAGTATGGTATATTAAGATAGTTACCTTAAGGTCTCAAAACCGTCAAAAAACTAAAATACTAAAAATATCTCCTAGACTGGAGGCTATGACTCATCCCAGACCTTGTTAGTTGCATCTAAACTACAGTACACATTCTTTGACATCCCTATGATTACATGTTTTAGAAATTATGAGTAAAACATTCTGCAACAGATGCATTGTTCCTGGTGAGTAATTCAGATGAGCTGGCCCTAAGTGTGTGTTTTACAGTATAGGGAGCTCATGTGATGATTTACTGTCAGGTTTGTTTTATCAGTTTGTTTACATGCCAAGAAGGGACCTTCCTTTAATGGAAGCTGGGAGTAATAAGTCGAGGGGCAACCTCGGGAGGGAACAGGGGATACTGTTGAAAAAAAACTCATTTTTAAAACTATACCTAGAATTACACTGTTTTGAGTGACTTCTGTATGATTATTTTCTGCAAACTTAATTAACGAATTTAAGATGCACTTGAATTATTCTTGTGGTCATTGAAAAGCCCTTGAAAACTTCTTGGTGTTATTCTTCACTGAAGCATGTAACACCTTGTATAATTTACAGTCACTGAAGCAAAGTTTGAGCTACGGTTAGCTAAATTTGTAAGATCCATTTTAGTACGGTAACCTTGCCTTTGCTTCATTACATTACGTCCATTGATTTGTCGTTTCTCTACACTTATGGCTTTTCATTCCTGCCTTAAGCAACTAAGTTTTCTTCGTTTCAAACAACTCTTGAATTTCACCATTTGAAGAAATGTTTGAATTTTAACCATTTGAAGAAATATATCAAAACCAAACTTGAAACTAACTTTCTTTTAGTCTCTGGTGTGCACGTAAATGCCTTTGTAACTAGTCAACATTGTCCTTAAAGTGTTCAAATAGGGAAATACGTCACATGCTCAAGATTTTTAGCCATATACCTTGTAATATCTCACAGCATCGCTTTTTTAAAGTAAGTTTCACTCTTAAACACAGTTAATTTCATTCTTTGGTGGAGGGAAAATGCACAAATTTGCAGGGGTGAAACATTTCACTCTTTTGAAAGTGAAATTCACTTTTTTACGGAGTTGTCCCTCGCTACAGCACACACTTGGAAAGAGTGAAAATTCACTCCTGCATTAAAGTGGGTTTTCACTCTCGATTTTAGACTGTATCTGGAAAATGCAGGACTTCCTTGGAAAACTGACTCGCCTTCAGTAAAAAAATATCGCGTGCGATTACATATGATTAACCAAAGATCAATGCGATGTCGAATTTAATATTGCTTAGTAAAGCTAACAGCCCTGTGTCAATGCTACACCCCATTTGTAAGACAAGTGTACATTTCATGTGTCGTGTTATCTAGACCACAAACTGGTGCAATTAAATCACGTCAATTGAAAACGATATCAATAATAGCCGATGTAAAAGCAACGGCAAAACCTCAAATCGGGCATCAGCAGGCTTTCTGAAATGTCTGAAACTTTCCTAGAAAACTTCTGGCCCGTTACAGTATAGGACAACCGATTGTTGCGATCCACGTAGTACCATAGTGGAGGACCTAGGAAATGGTCAACTAAATATTTCTTTAAAAAATCTGATTTGTCCGTTTTAGGGTTTAGCTTTGTATAAATAAGATCTTCATGTAAAGAGCAAGCAGACAAAGGCTTGAGGATGTTTCGGGGGCTGAGCCATTGTTGCCTTAATGTATTTGAGTATGCTTCTCCCCCTAAAAATATTTCGCCCCAGAATATTTTTGCCCCTCTTCAGAGTCCTTTCTGGCTACGGGTGTGCCGGGCAACCAGCTTGGGGAAGCCGGGGAAGGGGGAACCACATAGACACAGAAGGACCGTCGTCCTGGGAGTGGAGTCAATTAAGGAAAGGGTGTTTTTACTTATGGTAGATACGGCCACGGTGGCCAAATCGTGCTGATTTAGGCTACATCTCTTTTTCCGAATTGAATGGTATTCTTTTCTCTATTTTTTTTTTCAATAAACTACTCATTGGTGGAGGAACGTGTCCCCTGCAGTCCCCCCCCCCCCGTAGGCAGTGGCGTAGCTAGATATTTTTTGTTGGGGGGGGGAGCAAAAAAATTCCGACAGATTATAGTTATCTTGAAGTAATAATGTACTATCTAAGCGTAGCGCCATCATCTGGCGTGTAGCGCGCGGAAAATCCCCGAGACTGCCTTAAATCTCCGAGATTGCCTTAAATGACAGTTCTAGGCCTTGTCAGTAACCATTTCGATGTGTAATTCTGCTTAAAAACATAAGAAGTGTTGTAAGTAAACCCCTAGGAATATAATTTTAGCTACTAATTTCCGTTGTAAGAATTTTTAATTAAGGTGGTAAAAATTTCCGACAGAGACTAGATATTTCCGATAGAGGCCTTCGGAGGCTTTGTGGGGGGGGGGCGACCGCCCCCTGCCCCCTCTAGCTACGCCACTGCCTGTAGATGCGTGTCTGCCACAGTTTCTTGCAATGGGCACGTATCCAAAGTACCGACGGGGTGTGAGAGAGCTTCCATGGACAATTTTTTTCCGGGAAGAGGTGAGATAAATTCATGCATTATTACAAAAGTAATTTTGAGCTTTCAGGCTTGAGGCGAAATCTTTTAAAGGCACCGCACTCCCACCTTCGTCTTTGGCTACGAAATTGCTTGGCACGATGCCCCTGTGGTGCAAACTGCCGGTTCTCTTAACACTTGACAACTCTTTCATGTTATGGACAACAAGTTGAAAGGTTTTAAAACTAGCCAGACCGACGAAAAACGGCCCTTTGTTGGGTAACCGCAATGTTCTTTTCTTTTGAGTGCCACGAAAAGTGGGGAAGTTCATTCATTCAACAAGAACAATCGGTTTTACTCTAAACATTTAGAGGAGGCTTCTACCAGTGTTATGAATGATCTCAAATCGCACAGGCCTTTTCAATAAAGCTGCGAGTGAGCGGATTGTATAGCCAACATCCGACTGTTCAGTTACTACACATACATCAATAGAACAGTTATCTGTAGGGAGGCAGCACACATTTAGATCAGCCTGGTCAGAGATCTCAGGCGAGATAAGTGCGGTCAATCTTCACAGCTTGAATAGCATAGGGAGGGCTTGAGTAAACAAATCCCAAATGCAGTGAGTTCTGCACAGTCAACCTCTCAAGATATATATATATATATATATATATATATACATATATACATATATACATATATATATATATATATATATATATATATATATATATATATATATATATATATATAGTTGAGTCGGTAAAGCTGAAAAATCTGGGCGAGGTGAAAAAGCAATGTTGACTCCACCGGGATTCGAACTCGGGACATCCCGCTTGCTAGTGCGGACGCTCTAACCACTGAGCCATGAAGCCAAGATGGTTTGGCCTTTGTTCAAACCCCATATGAAGCACTCGCAGTTCACCTCCTGAGCAGGCACCTATTTTGGGAACAGCACTAGTTCTCCTTTGATGCAAGCCCTACCAGAGATCAGAATTGATGCAATTCAGCCGAACACAATTGTCAACCCGCCAGCGGATCTCCGAAGAGATGCAGAAACGTGTGACAGCACAAAGTTGACGGTGAATAAACACTGGCGGCAACTGCGATGTATGTAGAGTTGAGTCGGTAAAGCTGAAAAATCTGGGCGAGGTGAAAAAGCAATGTTGACTCCACCGGGATTCGAACTCGGGACCTCCCGCTTGCTAGTGCGGACGCTCTAACCACTGAGCCATGAAGCCAAGATGGTTTGGCCTTTGTTCAAACCCCATATGAAGCACTCGCAGTTCACCTCCTGAGCAGGCACCTATTTTGGGAACAGCACTAGTTCTCCTTTGATGCAAGCCCTACCAGAGATCAGAATTGATGCAATTCTTCCGAACACAATTGTCATATTAGATATATATATATATATATATATATATATATATATATATAATATATATATATATATATATATATATATATATATATATATATATATATATTAAACTGTTCTGGCTTTTTACAAGTGAAAAACATAACTTTATTAAAACGGTCATAACAACTGGATCTTTATTCCGAGGAATTTCTGACTGATTTTTGAAAACAACAGATGCACAGCTGGTAGAGAGTGTAGTTTCGAAAAAGACTTCCACACCTTATTGATTCCCTTTATCATATCTCTCTAGTTGCCTTGTAACAAGATTCACCAGGCACTTATATGATTTACCGTTCAATCAAAGTAAGCATTCAGGTGCTTAAATTTGGTGACAATCATGGGCCTCAATCCTTACTCGAATGCGTGTGTGTGTGTGTGTGTGTGTGGGGGGGGGGGGAGGGCATGGCCACTTCTGTCAAAAATTTACTGTGTACAAATCTTAAGTCAAGGGTCTATTTCCAAAATGTGGGGGACGTGTCCCACTGTTCCCCTCCCCACCCAGGATTGACGCCCATGGTGACAATAAACGTCCCCGACTTTAATGTACCTTCGAGAGGGCTGCCGTGGACACCATACCAGACGGAGAAACCCTTCACGCTCCGGCAATACCGATCAGTGGTATTTCTGACTTGAAAGTTAAGTACCATATCACGAGTTACTTTACAAATTACACACTAAATTTGGCCCGTTCTATGGCCTACGGAACCTTGTATAAGTTTTCAACAGGCACAAACTACCTCTCACGTAAAACAGTATAGGAAGGTCATTCACACTGATCTGTGTAACGTTGCCACTGGAATGTTTTACCATTGGAGCTACGAGAGCTCCTATAACAGGGCAGACTTTTTTCTCCATTGAATGCATAAAATATCTTTACTGCCCGTCATTATTGCATACTGATCTGTACCTCATTGCAGCAACATCTATATCATAGATTGTATACATCCATTCAGCAACATGGTATGCACAGAGTCCCGACTTTTGTAGGGATTGCATTATTTTGTTTGTGAATACAACAACAGTGGAGAAATCTTTTCAATGAGTCACGTGGTTCCTTTAATATTGGTGTAATATTCAGTCCTTTGGTTATAAACTCTCCGCCTCATTATACGCACCGTTTACGTAGTTTCACGAGTTTTACATTTTTGTTGAGATTTTGACGATTGCCCGACGTCCTATTCCTAACTCTGTGGGAAAAAAACCCAAAAACCAAATACGTCAATAAACTGAAAAACTGTCAAACACAATATCACATAAAAATTTATCGATTACCAAACGGTAACAGAACCACCTTAGTTTAGGAATTTAAAATGCTAACATATTTCAAAGTGAAAGTCTGTTTGATTGACAGCGAAAGATATGTTGTTTTGCTGAAAGGAAGTCGAGGTAAACGACTGACATTTGTTATCCGACAGGTGGTATCGAACTGGAAAATACTATGTCTATTCCCTTGGCAAACTTTTGAGAGATTTATATCGTTTACACTGGATTTAAGTTTCTCACCGCAGGTTGATAGCAACCTCAAAAGTATGAAGTATCACATGAGTATTTTTAAACTTATTGAACTAGGCTGAAAACGCTTCATTTGACTTTTACACTGTTAAAATCTATTTTTTAACCATTTTGTTGTTGCTGTAGTGTATTGCTTGTTGCATTCAAGTCCCCTGGGGGTCATTTCCAATTGGCAGAATAAAAAACTTAAATTAATTGTAATTAATTGGATTCAATGTCACAATGTTAGTTTTGAACTTCGTATTTTTACAGTTTATTTTTGTGGCTGCTGTCTTGTGTCTTCTGTTGCTGTTTCACCGTTTGTTTAATTTTTTGTTTTTACCTTTTTAAGTTTGCTTAATTTCCTTCTTTTTGGTGCACTGATTGGATACTGTATGTTTTTCCTTTTACCTCAGTTTTGTAGCTTATGTTCTACTTCATACTTTCTTGATTTTTCTGTCACAGTTTTAGATTTAATTTTTTCCTTGTGTGTAATTCTTTTATATTTCCCTCTTTATATTCGCTCTTTAATTCTGAGAGCATGGTAATTTCTAGGGATGGATTTAAAAGTGCTATGCTGTTCTGTTTTTTCTTATGCGTTCTCCTCTATTCTAAGTCTAGTGTGAACTGGTGAATGTGCATGTTTATAGCTGTGTTGTTTATGGTAATATGTAATCTTGGTATTTCGAAATGTATGATGTACAAGATACAGCGTGTTCAAAATTATTCTGCCAAACTAGTTGCCATGGGAGCAATTTATTTCCATCATTACGTTTGCTGAAGGAATTGGATTGGCTCCTAGTGCTTTACAGAAATCGATATAAAATTCGTCTTCTTGTGTATTAATCCCACCAGCACATGGTACTACTGCACCTCTACCATATGTTCCGCTTCAAGAAAACAAAATATGAACTATAAGATCTGAGACCACTCTCAATCCGCGTGTTCCCAGATACAAGTCCATTTGGTGAACCTTCTTTCTCTGTCCAAGGCCCACAGTTATGTAATGCTTTTTCCTTTCAGCTAAGACGACTGGCTCTCTCGAACACTCTTAGAGCTTATTCAAAACCCACCCCTATATCGAATGTTAAAACCCTTGATCTCAACACAATATTTGACGTACCTGAAATTTTCGTTAGAATCCTAAGACCTTCGTCAGCAGGGTGACTCAGAACTGGAGCACGTGACCTTTCGAACACGTGACACCGATAATGGGTCGTAGACTCTTGGTAACTTATAGCGCCCCGCCCCTCTCTATTGAGTTATGACTGATTGACCCGGATATGAATGGCCTCCTTTCCTCCCTCTCGAAATAACGTGGCTTCCTTTCAGGTACGTCAAATTTTGTGATGAGATCAAGAGTTTAAACATTTTTATACTTGTAATACCAACACAGAGAAACTTTCGTAGTAACCTACCTCTATATTTACCCGTCGAAGATATCTGATCCTTTAACTTAGTCGTTTGACTTTTTCCACTTTCTCTTTTGTAAGGCGGATTAGAATAGTTATTTTAAATAATGCGCCATATAAATTTCATGAACTTGAACTAGTCTGTTCTTGTCTATTCTATCTATTCTTTTCCATTTCATTCTGTTCTGTTCTAGTCTAGTCTAAACCCATAGACTGCATAGACCAGTGGCAGTCTAGAGAGCTTCATTTAAATTGAGCTGTCAAGTATTCACCTTTGACATCTTGATAGTGTAAAAAAAGTCATACCAGGAAAGTTTATGTCTTGGTGGAATTTGAATAGCTGGTTTCAAAGTGGATGTTGTTCTTGTAAAGTGCAATCGCATAGGGTATAGAAATCATAAGGTAAAAGACTCAGGCTAACCGTATTGAGATCTTGAAAAACTAACGTTACCTGCTTAAGGTATTTTCAACACTTGACGTTGCGCAAATTTATTTTTTAAAAAAACATACGAAATTTGCATATAATAACTCTTTGTGATTCTGAAAGTACAGCACCATTAGAGCGTTAAACCATGCAATTATTACATTAATAATATGGAACACAGGTCTACCTTACATGAACCCTTAGGCAGTTTTGAAAGTAAAATAGAAACAAAATTTTATTAATAAATACACATGCGTTTAGCTTTTACGGGTGCCTACAGTTTGCTCTCTTGACTGCCAACAGAGGCATCATTAAAACGTGAAATACACACGGGATCTTCAGATTTGTTTGTCAAGAGGTCTAAACAAAAAACGGACTGCAATCATGTTTTACTTTTCATTAAAGATCTCTTTCTTCAGGTTTTTTTTTTTTTTTTTTTTTTTTTTTTTTTTGGCTTTTGACAACTTCCAGTAGTGTAAAAATATCCTGAAAAAGTAAAACATTCAGTAGAGTAAAAAGGTTGCAGACTAATGTATTGATAGCTGTCTTCAAGGTTGCTTTCTACACACTCCTTCAAAATTATTTAACACTGCTACCAGTAATCGTGCTTAAAGCTAAAGGTTAGTAAAAATTGTGATTGGCTAGATGCTCCTAGCAATCCAAGTTAGCAAAACTAAGGTTTCGCCTATATGAAAGGGATTGCTGTGACACTAGTTTCCGAGGGACTTATTGGGAGATAAGGGATGTGTTTAACCGTAGTCAATAAACTAGCAACCGGCTAAATTAACTAGAACATGAGAGAATGACAATTATTACTAAATTATCAGAATCGAGGAAGGATAAAAACACCATGGACTTCATTTACCACCTTTGAAATGTATTTAACGAAATTTAGATTTAACATCAGATAACAAACTTCAACTGGATGTGAGCCTTTACACATACGAAAATACAGGCTAAAAGTTTATTGTAATATAAGTAATAGGTATGCTTCAAAAATTCCAACTAACTTTCGTAAGTCTTGTTAATTTGCTTAAATGGCTGAATGGAAAACGTACGTTTTTACTCTAAATTTCTCAATTCACCCAAAGTTTGAACTAAAATGAATTCTGAACAAGGACGTTACTACAATTTTTCACTGAAAAAATTCTTAATAAAAATAAGTGCATTAGTTATAGAAGATACTTAAAGTGTATTAATAGTAATGTTTTCTTTGCTACCTTCGACATTCTTTAATTAATGGGACGAGAATCCTAATACGTCCAAAATGCAGGTGAGACAACCATTCCATTCATGGTCGGTTTGTATAAAACACGTAGTGTTCACTTCACTATATTCACTTATTTTGAAATGTGAGACGAGTACACATTAAATTTCGTTGACTTTTGTACACGTGTTACGGATGATTTGACTTTCACTGCTACCATATCCTCACATCGTGTTTGTATTGTGTCACATTCTTGTCTCAAGAAGACATTATCCTACAGGATACCATATCACACTGTTTGTTAGGAGGAGGAGATATGAAATAAGGTTAGGGCTAGAGATACGAGAAGACATTATTCTACCTGATATCTTGTGAGGATTTGGTCTCCAGTGCACAGGATTTTTGAATATGCAGTACTAAGATATTTAAATGATTTACAATACGGCAAAAAAGAAAAAGAATACTTGTGGAAAAATTAGGAAAGCTACCACGTTTAGGAATCAAACATCTTAAATCGGACAGGAAAAATTCCTGTGACTTATGCTAAGCTCGGAATAAGGGATAAATAATAATTTGACCTTTTGCGCCTCAGCTGTAATAGACGTCATTGTTGGCGTTCCATTTGTTTTTCTCATGCACAGTTAATGCTTCTTGATTTCCTACTTTTCACTCGACACGATGTGTCTTTTGCAAAGACATAAAAATGGAACCTACTGCCTTTGTGCTTGGTGCTCAGCATAAGCAATGGAGTAGGGAAAACAAGCCAGTGAGCCACAACTGGAAAAAAGGCCGTGGTCGTATCGACTTGACCCAATTGGTTGGAAACTGGGACGTTAAACCTCATCTAACTAACTAATTTTTGCAAAGAAGACCTAATTGAGTATTCTGATGAAAATGGATTCAGCTGAGAGTGTCCAATTACAAGTTTTTTTTTTTTTTTTTATCTCATCTTCCTACAAGAAGTGTATTGGAAGATGAGGTATTGTAACTCACCTAAAATCAGAAATATGAAGCTGTGTGTGTGTGCGTGGGTGGGTTAGTGGATAGGCCAAAACTGTGTCGCGAACTCCTCTCAAACAGTATGCCGATCAAGTTTAAACTTGATGAATAGGTACCTGACCATAAAGAACAGTGTACGGGTGTTTGATGACGTCACAGGTCAACCTTATAGGTCAAACTGGATAAAAATTAGTTTTTGCCATTACTTAGCAATCAGTATGTAAGGAAAAACCACATCATATGTCGAGAACGATTTGGCAAATTTTAAAATTACCTTTTTTGTTGCCAAAGGTCGGGTCAAATGTAGGTAGAAGGTCAAATTTTCCTAACTCTTGCGAAAAAGGTGTGTTTCGAACTCTTCCTGAACCATAAGTCCCATCAAAATTAAACTTGATGGATAAATACCTGACCATGAAAAATTGTTCATGCGCGATGGATGCCTTCATATGTCAACGGTTAGAAGTTAAAGGTCGGTTTAGCCACAAACTGGTTTTGCAATATTTACCTGTCGGTCTGTGGGGAACAAAGTCTTTGATATGTTGAAAACGATCGTGCAAATTATACGTTGGGGGAATCTTGGTAACTGAAGGTTGAAGTCAAATTTTAAACTAAAGGTTAAGGTCCAATTTGCCTAAATTCTGGGAAAGGTGTGTTTGAAAAGTGTGTTGGCAGCCCTCCTTAACCATATCCGACCAATTTCAAAGTTAGGAGGTTAATACCTATCAAAGAGAACTTTTGCGTTTGGACATCACAAGTTCAAGGTTAGTGGTCCAAGATCAAAACAAGCTAACATTGGTTCGGACTGACTTCGTCACGATTTTGTATTAGGACCCATTCTGGAGTTTACTAGGAAATCCGAAGGTATATGAACTCTTTCGAATCTTTTTGTCGGCTGGGATGTATTTAAGATTACTGCATGGAACGAGCGTTTCCAGAAACAAACTGCTCTTCATGCAATCAACGCATTTCATAAGTCGATTGAAAAACAGACAAAATTTAATTCAGACCAGAAAATGTACATTAAAACGAGAGGTATACCAAAGACTAAAATCAACGCAGTCATAAATAACTGCGGGCTGGAGGTGCACGCTGTGTAGTTATACTGCACATCATAAAGCCCACAACATCGACATTGAATAAATCAGCTACAGTACATTGTACATTCCAAATATCGCAAACACTGGGCCGTTGCTGTTTATTAACGTAGCATATTCAGGACTGCAGTAAAGGGATAACATAAATTACCAATGTGGTAATTTTTACTTTTATTCTTCTACATTTTTGCTGTTTCTGACAGCCTGTTATACTGACCCGTAACACAGTAAGGTACATGTTATGCCATCAGCATGTTAACGCAATTCTTCACCTAGCGTAAGAACATTTCTTTATATTAAATTCATCGTAACAATAACTATTTCCATGATAAAGTTTAAACAAGGAGAAAAATGTTTATGGAATGATTATTTCTATTAAGCTACATCGAAAATACTAGCCAAAAATTCAATTGGCTAATTATTTGGAGATAAAACAATTGAGAAGAAACGTTTTCTTAAACTCACTGGCTAACATTTTTTCAATTAAAACCAAAATTGTAACCGCTGAAATACATAATAATTCAATGCTGCAAAACAGTAAATGTTGAGATGTTTCTGTCTCCGAATTAAGCTACCAAAAGAACATATTCACTATATTAGTGTTACTTCAGAGAGTAGAAAATGATATCCATCTTGGCTCCCAAGGGAATTGGCATACATCTCAATTAACAAGCCTAATGCAATATAACGATGACAGTCAAAGAAAGATATTCTCTTCATTGAACAAGCGGTTGAAACTGGTGGTATTGAAAGCCTTGCCAGTGCTTCCAAGAACTCTGAAAAATAAGAAAGAGAGGCGTTACAAGAGTGAATAAATAAATGCTTAGACACAAACTTTGCTGAGGACTGAAGAAATTGTTACAAGCTCTGCTTATTACCACCTTGCAAACGGAACGTATGCAATCAATCAGACATTCATGGCAAGACTTGGAGAATATTTTTCATCTTTCTCTTTGAAGTCCAAACATGACACTAATTTCCAGCATCAATCAAAATTCTTAGAGTACATTATCTTTTCATAGCTGCTGACGATTCCGATCTCATTTCTGAGAAGCTGTAAAATTTTTGTACAATTCTATTAGCATTACCATTTTCACCACTTTGTTCGGAAATTGGTTAGTGATAAAGTTAATTGATCTTAAGAGAACGTTCACATAGGCTAATGCTTCTAAAAATAATCGGTTAGTAACGCCCCATAGCTATAACTCTCGCTACAATTTTCCATTTGGCAGAAACATGAGTTCTTATCTGACAAATTTCTATGCGAGAAACAATATGTGTCAAATATATTCAAATTAGAAGGTGGTTTGTGTTAAGTAACTTTGGTTGAAGCTGTTCTATAAACGTTCTTACATACAAAAAAAGGGCAACGAATGCATATAAAATTCAAATGCAAATCGAAGACATTTTAATTGGACTTAACAAAGGATGTATCTGTGGACTATAGTCACAATATAACTCTGCGTGGATACAATTTCCTACAGAAAAAGTAATGCTGTCCTAGTATAACTTGTTTTAACTACGGGCAGAAATGTTGCATCGTTTCTTTCCTTGCAAATTTTCTTACAAACGCACAAAGCCCAAGGGCATTTTTTTGTCGAATTGCAAAGTATTAAGTTCAATCTAACAGAATTGAACTGAAACAGGATCCAATTAAGGTTTACAGTCGCACCCTTCCTAAATAATTACTTTGAAATGAAAATAACGTATCAATCATTCTTTTCATCTTACCTCGAGAAACAACGCTTTTCGCTTTGACCATGGCCAGGAATTACATTTTTGAACATATCACACAAAAGGTCATCACTTTGCAGCGTGTGCAAGTCATATTCATGGTTATCATCAGATGTCATTTCTTTTCCATTTGCAATACTTTTTGTTGAAATTGCCCAATTCTGAATCTCGAGTCGATCTACGTCAGCAGTACAGGACAGTTTTTTATTCCTTAAGGCTATGGAAGAACTCTGAAGCGTCGGTTCAGTAACATTCACTTCTTCACGCTCGAGAGTCCCTAAAAAAGAAAATTCGATTTCTGTTTTTATTTCAGCCACTGCAAAGACATGAAAGCATTGAAAAAGATTAAGAGTGATTTCACTGGTTTAAAGTGAGACACGAACGGTGGACGTAATTCGATAAAATCTATTGTCATAAAAGAAAATTATAACCAATTAAGTATCAGCTTACATATTAATACTAAAACATTCTACCACATGGTGAGTAAAGGAAAGATCAATTGGTGCTCTTACAAATGAGCTATGAACTTATACGTTTCAGTGCAAGGTTTCAGATTGTGACACAAGGTATGTAGCTGAAGCTACTTACTTTCCATTTTAAGCGGTAGACGTACAGAGTCGCATGAGTATCACAAATTGTAGCCAAAAATAATACAATCAGGAAGACTAAAATACTGTTATATAACATGCATCGTAGTGTAGATTTTCCAAGATCCGAGAGAGTGCTACTTCAATACATTCCCCCAATATATATATATATATATATATATATATATATATATATATATATATATATATATATATATATATATAGGTAAAAATGAAGTAGTAAATAGTGCTAAAAGTTTGTGAAAAATTCCACGAGTTTTCGGGTTTAAACCCTTCATCAGGTGGCAAAAATGCAACTGATCGTTGACACGGCCAAACGCACCGTCTGAACGTTAGACTTGAACTGTTATAACGCAGCAATTCCTGCATTTTTTGACTTGTGGTAACCACTTAACACTGTCTGTTTTCCTAGCCGAGGTTTACCGTGCCCAATTTTATTTTGTATTTTTTAAATTGTACGTTTGGCCGTGTCAACGATCAGTTGCATTTTTGCCACCTGATGAAGGGTTTAAACCCGAAACGTCGTGGAATTTTTCACAAACTTTTAGCACTATTTACTACTTCATTTTTACCTACCTACTTCATAAGTGCTACGCAGTACTTTGACCTTATATATATATATATATATATATATATATATATATATATATATATATATATATATATGTTTGTGTGTGTATATATATATATATATATATATATATATATATACATATACGTATACGTTTACATATACATATACATATCTTCAGTCTGTTCCTTACAAACGATCTAATCAAAAATTATTTTTGAACGTCCAATTTACAAACGATAAGAGTTTTGAGTATACGTTCACATTCGATAGCCTGTTATGTACACGACACGTGCGGTAGCTTCTTCACAGTTCCTGATATACTTAATTTTTATTCTAGTACATCACGATGAGGTAAGTTAAACACTTTTTTCGTGTAACAGGATCATGATGAGATATACCAAGTGGATATTTTCGCAAGTGTTATTCCTCAAATAAACAAAGTTAAGTATTGGGGTACAGTTGTTACATCTAATCGCTGGCATTAAAGACATAGTATTTCTAGTGATCGCTTTTAATATGTGCAAGATATGTGATGTGTCTTGCTTACTTTCTTTGCTGAAATGCCATTTAGTGCCACGTGAGTTCGGTAAAGTTTCAGGTATCTCAAGTTAATAGTGCCGGTTACGTTTTCTAGAAACGTAATCTGGATTTTATCAGAGACATGTCCAGACAAATGTTCATCCGACAATGTATACATAGAAAATAAGCAAGTCAAAATTTGTTCCGGTTCCTCATTAGTGTTGAGCCTCCTGAGCGCCAAGGACGTTCGACCTACTTCACCCATCTGAATCATGTGGCCCCTCGAATAAGTTTCCATCATGCTAACGCCCTTGACAGGTCAATAATGCATGTTCCATTAGACGGATATAAAAATGACCGAGAGAAACTTTGTGCGCAATTATGTTTTCGATTTCATGTAAGATGTGTGTTAACAAGTAACTTCAACGGCAGGAACTTTTTCGGATGTCTTTATTTTTGTTATACAGTAAAATGAAGGAAAATGAAGTATGATTCCTTAAATTACCAAAGGCAGACTAGAGTATATTTTACCCTTGAAGAATTACTGCGATCGCTTTTGCCAAAGTTAACAAGCTACCAAATTTCTCTGTTGTCTTTATCTGAAGTATTTCTCTTTGATAATGGTAATTTTCCAAAAAAAAAAACTCGCATCTTGAGATATTTGCATTGCAAAAAAGAATTGTTTCTCTTGCACTTTTATTCTAGCTTAGCTCTTAGAACCTCAAAAAAGGAATCAATAATATGCATTGTCACATAAAGGAGACATCTGATTTGGTCAACTGCTAAAATGCCAGATGTTACAACGGTATTCTTAAAGCGATACACTTACCATCTCTTGTTACCAATTGAGGAGTGGTATTTTGACAATTATCAAGAATGTCTACGTAATGGTCAGGAGAGAATGTCGTATCACAGAAAACCGTCGTGTCATGTTTAGCTTCTTCTCCATTGTCGGCGGCACTGAAATCGGATAAGTGTTCGGTGTCATTATTAGTGTTGTATTCAGATCTTGTGATAAAGACAGCGTCTTTGCCTTGTGATGAATCGCTGCTATGATCGCTTAAACATTCACGTCCGGTGATACTCTCGTCTGGGGATGATAAGTCTTCCATAAAATAGGAAGGAAACGCATTCAAAAGTTGTGAACAGCTCACAATGGAATATATTGTGAAATAAGTTGTTGAAATTGTACTTTCATGCATAGGTGTAGTAAGCTATTCTCAGCTGGGGGAGAGCGTCGTGTGATGGCTTCATCGTTTGAGCCGCCGTTTTCGGGAGGGTTCAAAGGGGAAGTGGGATCTCTTTTGAAAAAAAAAAATTAATGGTCCTTAGATATAATTCAGTGTTACAAATTTATGCATTTTTCGTGCTGCATTTAATGAAAAGTATATTGATAACGTACGATATACAGTAAGCACAAGTAAGGAATTTCGTCCTTGAAAATGGGGGTGTGGGGACAAAGCATATCTCAGTCTCCAACATTTCTGAATGGGGAAGTTATCCCTCATCGGCCCTCTTTCCCCTCCCTACGCGTTTATTTTCCTTGTGCTACTAACATGTGGTGCATTCAAACATAGACGTTGGCGTGCTCCCGCCCCTCATTTCTCAGACGAAAACCCCTTATTTGTTCTCTATGTGTCACTGTCTAAAATTTGCAGTAATTTTCCTTAAAATTTGCCAATGTGCACACCAAATTGCATCTAAGGAACCTTAAAATTTTCAACAAATTTCCAAAGGAGAGGGGGCACTCCTTCCCTTTAGAACCCTCCCAGGACGGTGGTTCCAAACAACCTTCAAACCCCACCCCAAGGAAAACAGCTTCCTACGCCTATGCATGCAGACGTGACCAGCCTGACAGTTTCAACTGAAATTTACTTCTATTATCAAACAAATCAAATCCTGGGACAGTCTCATCATACATAAAGAAACATTACTTATAAAATATTACTTTTAACAAATTTCCTTATTTTGTGTGATAACTGAACAAAATTTAAGCGTGACTTTCGTGGAATATACTGTTAGTAAAATTGTAAGTTGCGTAACACATATCTTGTAGATTGTTTAAAACTTTGTCAAATATCATTGTGCATCTATATGTACATTGAAACACACCATCATTTAAATAAATATTTAACTTTTGAGATAGATAACGGTGATAATTGAACGTTACACACGTTTCACAACACAAATGTCTTTTAGAATTTTCAAAATAGCAAAGAACATAAACAGCTCAAACCACTACTAGAAATGTTCCCTACTTGTATTTTGGATTTTGTAAGTACAATTTGCAGTTAAAAATGGTAAAAGTGACTTGCTTGATAATTTGCCCAGGGTAGCCATGCACCTGTAAGCACGTGTTGAAATAGTACAACCTTTTGAAATCCTTGGAATCGTATCTTTTTGCATTGTATAGAACGATAGACCGAGATACACCTTTCTTTGCTAATCGATGGATGGATGAAGTATAAAGAAAAAAGCTGTATGTTGTATGATAAATGTGAATTCTTGCCATTAAATTGTCATAAACTGGATTAATAAATCGCAAAAAAAGAAAAAAAAAATGGTTATTTTTTATTTATGCTCTGTACAGAACACAAGTAGGAACTGTTGTAACCCGGCACTGGTGATATACTGCACTAAAGAATGTCTCACTCAACAGGCCTACCATTCAGGTTGTGGTTAATGGATGTGGTAAAAATGTAAATTATAAATGGGTTTTAACAAAGTGCATAGGAAAAAGCTAATGAAACTTTTGCTCTCAAACCCAAGTACAATGTTCTTATCATTCATTTTTGCAGGCCTCCTTGATTCAAAAAAGTTTGGGCAAAGTAAAACGTGACTCTTATGAAAAACTTGTATCAAAACGTGACTCTTGTGGCATTTGCATCAAAACGTGATTCTTGTGATATTGTTCCAAAACGTGACAACCTTTGAATAGGATATTGCTACGAAATTGAAGTACATTTCAGCAAGTAATCTGTCTGTTGGCTTTCGGCTATGGAGATTTTTTAATCAAAGTTTTGGGGAATATTCATCCAGAGGGCTGAAGGTAAATGAACTTTATTTTCTATATTTGTGACTAGCGTGACGTAAATATGAGGGTGTTTCTTCTGACTGATTACACCATACCACCCCAACGTCAGTACATCTTTCAATGTTTTTTAAAGACTCTCATGCCATATATTTAACAAACTGGCTCATAAAACATCAGATAATTCCGAATGGTAAATGGTAAAGTACCAATAATCAATGCAATACCCAATTACAAATTTCGCGTTACTACGGCTACACTTCTTTACAATGACCCCGGACTCAACCAATTGAAAAACGTGTATTTTTTCTTACATTTTGATAAACTGCAGCTGTTATATTTACTTAAGTTCATGAAATTGTGACCTTATCATGTATTTGTCAATGTACCTTTTTGTTGGTCTACCCTTTCGCTAACAAGATACACTGTAAAAAACTGTAAAAAACTGTAAACTGTAAAAGAATTTACCCAAATCAATGCAGTCAATTTGTGTTCATAACTGCATGGTAAATACACAGCTATTGACGTAGATGAAAAACCAGCTTTCTTTTACTACAGATCACCTTTTGAAGCATAAGCATACGATTAGTATTTTTGTACAGGTAGGGAGATTTCGTTTTAAATGTAGTTATTATTTCCTTACATCAACAGTTCTTTTCCATAGAAAACCTACATCAATTTGTTTTACAAAAGAAACATGTTTGTTTGACAACTCAGTTTTTTGTATAACAACAGATTACTATTGTATTGGTACAAACATTGTCTTTAAAAATCTGTAGGTATAAAAAGTAAAGGGGAAATGGTATCCTTCTGTGTAACTATGTATTATAAATGTACTTTTTAAAACTGGAACATTTTTAAATGATTGGTAGATATTAAATGTATAGTCCGGATTTAAATTTCACTAAAGACATCAAAAGAAAAATGAAAAATAATTCTCTAAGAAGAATCCTGTTACTCAGTACGGCCATTTTATTACAAAACTTTTTATACTTCAGTGGCGGATCTAGGTTTGGCCGAAGGGAGGAGGGGGGGGGGCGCTCCGAGACTGACCTGCACATGAGAGTAACATGGGGAAAGGGACCTAAGGGTAGGGACACCTTTGGGATTTTTCAGACTATTAAGCCTATAAAGATGCAAAATGGTGCAATCTTTTGCGCTTTTTCCTGGTTCCTGGGGCTGGCCTAGCATTCACAAACAGAATTACAGAATTCCAAGATGATCACCAAGTGATTGGACAAACGAGCAAAATGCTAAATTCTCCTACAAATCAAGTTGGGTTCTCACCAGAGTAGGTCAGTAACCTATTGTCATTGACCAGTGGTGCCTACCTGGTCACCGGTGTTCAGGGATTTAAGGTGAAAGGTCATCTAGTGGCCAGTTGGGGCCGTTTTGTTGAAACACAAAATGCTTCTCCTATAGTTGGTCAATATTATCACTGGCAAATGGTGCCTACAAGGTGTTCACTGATTTGATGTCAAAGGACATCCAGGGGTCAATTTGGGCCATTTTGTTGAAATACGCAAAGTTGGATTATCAGAATAGTTGTTAAGTTTACAAAGGTTATGAAAAAGACACTGACTCAGCATGAGTACCAGAGCCTATTAAGCTATGGTGGCTGCCGCACTTTTCAAATTCCACTAGTTTTGGAAAGGGAGAAAAAAATCAAAATTTTCCAGAAGAGGGCGCCCTCCTAAATCCGCCCTTGTACTTTTTGATAACCAGCCACAAAAGAACTTTTAACGCTGTAGAAAGTTTGTGACAAAATACTTTCACAATACCGGTTATCCTTATTTTCTCCAGGAATTAAAAGCCTGTGTAATATAGAGCAGTATAATAAATAGAAGAATATCACTCAGCTATTGTTCAAGAAATACAATTCACATTTCTAATGTTATCTTCCAACAATGACCTGTTAAACAGTTTGGGAGATCATCCCGTTTGAGGAAAGCCAAAATAAACTCGAATGGGGGAAAATTTAATATGCAACACGTAGTAAAAGCTTGCTATTCTAACAAAGACAAGGCTTAGCAAAAACGAAAACCATTCAAGAACTTCCGTTTTTCCCAAAAATGGCGTGCCCAACGACCAATAAGGACGTGGGTTTTCGGTAGGTATGACAATCCACATATAGAATATACATTTAATTTCATTACATTAGATCAACAAGTTGAGCCAGGGGATTTCAAAACCCATTCGCCACTGACAATGTATACAAAGAACCCGTTGAATTATGGGTGAAATAATCAATACGGCGGCGGCCGTGACCAATTTTTAAAACTAGATATTTCCAAAAGGAGAAACCTCCCGAACTTCTAAACAGGATCATGAAAGTTAGTTTGGCATTCCCAATATAGTCTTAGGGATCTCTCGATTATAATTTTTTTAATATCAGACACAACGCAGTGAACTTTTCCAATTAATTGGCAAGTGATTAAACGGCAAAAGTCTTCGCAACTTCGTCATAGTATGTCTTTCAAGCACTGATGCACTGCATATGTCACATAATTTGACTTTCTAAATCAGCCAAATACGTTTGGTTAATTTTCCAGGTAACTGAGAATGCTGAACGTCTGTCTAACAGTATACAAGTACAAGGCAATATATTTAAATAGTCAAACAACATGGAATGTTAGTGTTTACCGTTATACCCTGCAAATTCCAAACTGCAAGCAAAAATTGATCTCAAAGGAAATACTACAACCATTACTGCTATTCTAATACATTGCTGGCATTGATCTAGCAGACATGAAAACCCACAGTTAGTTCTACTTAAGGCAGCATGCATTGGTACCTACTCAAATATGTTATCAAGTGTATGATACTTTTGAAAAGCAGCTGTGTACAAGAAACAGAGTCCAAAGCAATAGTTATGTACAGACGTTAGGTTGAATGATAACTGTTTGATTACTTCATCAGCTGTGATTTTATTGTAGGCTCTTTTATATACAAGTTTCATTTTCCTAAAGTACATCAGAATAAAGAAAATCGTGCTTAAATAATAGCCACTTGGTTTATGTCAAGCTTACTTGCAATTTCTCTTATGAGTTGTTTTTACAGTAGAAAATAATTTTGATTATTTATACCATGCCGCTACATCGTTGCAATAATCTTTAATCACAAAATTTGTTGGAGACAACTTCAATAACTGAATAACAAGTTAATAGTTTTAGCGTAAAGTACAACGCAATGAATCATCCTCATTTACAAACGAAGCAAAGAAAAAACTTAACAGCTAAATGGCAAACGACTTGGCTTAATTCTCAGTTACATTAATAAACAGTTCTGACGGTGCATCTGTTCCATTCAATCTATCTGTGTCACTCGAATGCGATCAGTTTTCCACAGAGAGAACGAACTTTGGGGTTGATGTTCCATCCGTTATTCTTCTTTGCCTCCGTTTCTCTCTCAGGCTAGGCTAATGCTAAAGAACATTCTATGAATGGAAGGATATACAATTGTTTCAAATTACACATATGTTCTGCAGGGAACTATGGCGGTTAAGGTAAGGTGCTTTCAAAGTTGCATTTAAAGTACCAACTATGGGACGTTTTTTCTTCGTCTACTTTACCGGTTACTCCCGAGACCTTATAAAACAGTATGTCATCGACTGTCCATTATTCGTATGCAGTGTGGGAGATGCAACCTTTCATGTGCATCTAATTGTCCCCCAAACTGCAGAAAAGTTCGCTCATGGATGCCATCATTTTGGTTACCTCACCCACAACCCCACAGGTTCTGCTGTACAATGTAAGCAGCCAACAGTTTTAGACCCCCTCGAAAAGTATAGTGATTTACTGTACTGCAATTAAATGCATGTTAAGTGTTGCCATAGCTGCCCAGAATATGTCCTTGGTGAATCATTACACTGTTTTTTATAACGTAGTATAGACGAGTATTGTTGAGAGTGGCTTAACACCGTCTAATCAGGACAAGCTGGATATGTTAATTCTATGCAAAGAGGACAATCATGCATTGCAGGGGTTTTACCAGTTCAGGAGAATTTTGCTGTTATCCAAACAGAAACAGTCTATCACAACAGTATCCATGGCTGTCATGACATAAATACAGTATACACTTGTGGAACATGAAATAAAAACAAGTACCTTTGAATGTAATCCAGAGTTGCATGTTATTGTAGAAGATAAGGACAGTTGGAGACATGATGGTCATAAATAGAAGTTCCACTCGGACTACAAACATGCTTGTCGGGGAACGTTGTAGGTGTCTGGTGAACGGAAACAGTCTCTGTATCAGAAATGAGTTTGGCTCTGTTTATAGGTTAATGAAAAGGTTGTTAGGATACAGCTTTGTTCTAGTGGACATCAGTGGTTTGAGGAGTATTTCAAGGGTCCCTGAAGTCTAAAACTTCAAACTCGTATGTTAAAGATCTTGAAAAATGAACCAAGCTGATTCAACGCTAAACCTGATGGGGAATACCTGGGGTACTTTAAGTTTATCACTGCCAATCAGTCTCCCTAAACAGAGTAACCAAACTGCTGTCCTATCTTGCCAATCAGCCTTCCTAAACATGGTCATCAAAATGCTTTTCTAGTTTTGCCGTCATGTATCCAACTGTGCTTATCTTCTAAAATAACATGCAACCCTGGAGTACATTCAGAGATATTTAAACATGTATGCACAGTTCATGTGAAGCAGGGCCGGATTAGTGTTGTGTGGGGCCCCCGGCACTTTCTGTAGCGGGGCCCCTTTTACAACTTTAACCTCCTTCCCCCTCGCCCACCCGCTTACACAAAATTAACAACACTCAGCAGATTAAATTTTAGTTTTAACCGCTAATAACTAATAGTTGCTTTTACACATTATACAGTGATACATGACAGTTATTATACATGATATACCAGAGGCAGGGGGCCCCAAAAGCGCGGGGCCCCGGCATATGCCGGTTCTGCCGTGGGGTTAATCCGGCACTGATGTGAAGCAGTAATTTAAAAAACAACTGACTGACAGAGATATCTTCAACAGATATGCATTTGTGAACTCTTTGGTCTGGCAACGGCCCTTAGTGTACCCCTCTTACACCAAAAGAAATGTTTTCAGCATTGTCAGTACAGTCTGTGTCAATGTGGTAGACTGCATGGTAGTATTTACTGCCACTATTGTACTATTCACATAACCATCTTTATTCTTGTTTGTTTTCCCTAACGCCACAGATCCTCGTTTTTAAATGTGACCACTGCCTCGTTGTTAAAGAGGTACTTGCCTATCTTTACTACATGCTGTACCAGCAAAAAGTAATCTTTCCAGGCCTTTGAAACTTTTTTATTTCAAGCAGGATCAGATCACGCACTGTGAGTTTCACAAGAGGATACCACAAATTCTTGTACAATTAGCCTTTTCAAATAAGAAGAATAAATTTTGTGTCTCAGCGACTGAAAAACGGCAAAGTTGGGAGTTTGACTACTGAGTTCATATTCTAACTTTTGCTATTGTAGACTTTAGGTATACATTAAATTTAAAAAAAAAAACTGAACGACCGCTTTATACCAAAAGTGGGGTAGTCACATCATTTGTGAATCTGGAAGGCTTTGTTGGTTACTAACGAATGAAAAAAATGTTGAACTAAGTTCCTTTTGTGCTATCTGACAATGCCTGTTTTATCTCATTTGTTTTAATAATAATACTGCATGTACTTACATAGACTTATTGTTGTTAATGGAAGAGAAATTTACTCTTCCATCTATCTGCATTGATAGAGTAATCCATTTTTAACTCAAAACAGCCCAATTAGAAAGAAGACTATTTCTTCAAAGTCAAAAAAAAAAAAAAAGAAGTACTGAATCAAAATTTTTCTGTCATTCTTTGCATGATTAATTGGTATGCATTAATCCGCAAGTCTGGTATCTGGTAATTACACTGCAGCTTGCAAAGCTACAATATCCCATTCAGAGGCTATAGGCAATGTACTGTAGTAACGTCTATCGCTTTGCCCAGATGACTTTAAAGATTGTAAGTTAGGAAAAGAACAGTTTTAATTGTTACTTAACTGAAATAATCTGTCAATCACAAGGTTTTTGAATCCTATTTTAAACTGTTTCTAGATCAGTTACCCAGATTACTAAACTCTTTTCAAATTCTCTATAAATATACTAGCAATTCACAAATTTGCACTCAGCCTTGTTTTGACTTTAGTAAACTACCAAGCCTATCGTTTCACCGTAATTCTGTAGGAATATCAAACGTTAACTTTGTATTATTTTTTATGTGAAGGTAACACCGAATAAAAGCTTTGATCTGAAGTGGTGTTGAAATTGTTTTAGATTTTCAATTAAATAAGCAGTCTTGCAAGAAACACAATTGGAATAATTTCCATATGTTACAGAATTTATAATAATTTGATTACCTGTATCATTCATCATCATCATCATAAGTAAGATTTGAAACATCTGTTTATAAACAACACATAAAATTAGTTCTCGTTATCACTTAAATTGAACATTCAAGACTGGACTTTCAGTTGACTGTCATATGCTTCAAACATACCTAACATGATATTTCTGTATATGAGAAGGGACATAAAGGAGCTGGGGCATTTTTAACCAGACATTCCACCATCCTGAGTCAAGTTGATACCTAAAACAATATTTTCAAGAAATGTTTGGTAACCATTACACTGTCAAGCAATTCCTACCCGAGAAAAATACACTAGTTGCAAACTTGCAACCATATGTCCTGTAAAAAAGTGAAAAATATTGAGCAATCCTCTAAAAGCCCATGCTGTACTAGATGGTTGGTTCAAATAGAATGCAGATTAAAGAGTATCACTGCAATAAAAATTCTGCAAGAAAATTTTTTTTATTTTATTTTTCCAGATATGGTTGCCTGTGAGGCACCGTAGTGCATTCTCATTGGTATAGTCTACGTAACTGTTAATTATGACATTTTTCCATTCATTTCACATGTTCCTCTTGTTAGGAATTATATGACTTTTAACCCAATGATAGCTAGAAAAATGAAATCTTAAATTGAAGTTTGCAGCGCATTTGTAAATCAAATGTGATGTTCTTTTAAAGCTCCCTCTTTCTTTTGGATGAGCTAATATGCTGACGGTAAAAATGTGTCTTCAACGCCAAATTTTTAGGAAATGGGAATATCATTCTGGGCGAACGAACTCAAAATGTTGCTGCAGGTTTTGATGCAACCTGTAAGGTCATAACGTCTAATGCTGAACCAAACTGATCCTTGCATCACTTACATAACTTGAACACCTACATATTTCTATGAAAATAAGGAGACAAATCAGTAAGAACTTTCAAAGCTTTCACTCTGTAGGGTTACCTACCACTCTTGATACAAAACCTGTAGGATGTTAAGAAATACAGAATTTAAAACGTACAAATATTAACATATTGGTCACCTATTTACTATGTACTTGATTAATGTGCACACATATTTTTATCTGTTACATAAAAGGCTGTCATTATTCCTTTAGAATCTCACCAACCCCTTTTATAAATACCTTCGACAAATTTTTCAGAGATATGACTACAGGCCTAGTCTAGGCCTATTACCTTTAGGCCTGATGAACAATCAGAAGTACCCTGACAGTACAGCATTACTTCCATGTACGTATAGGTACGTACATGTTTTCCTTAGAACATACACGTTGACGTACGTATATGTACATGCGTTTATTTGCATGTCGATCGACTGCATTCATTCAGTCTGCATTCACAGACTGCATTCACACATAGGCGTACGAGGCGAGGGGCAGGGGGACAGACTAAACCAAAAAAATTTCTGAGGTCGCAAATCCGGGCAGGAAAGGACAAAAATTCGGGCACAGAAAAGGTGAAACTCTGGCAGAGAAGAATTTAAAGTGAAAAGATTGCCCGAATTTCCTACTAAGCTCTCGAATTTTTGATCGAATACTCGAAAAATGTGCAAAAATTTTCGCGCGTTTCGTGCGCATGTAGTGGTTTTGTGATCTATTTTATGGACCAGAACTGCAACAAAATTCGAGCAACTTTTGTAGATTCGTTCAAAAAATTTCCTGCCCCCCTAATTGGAAGAGTCCCGTATGCCTATGCATCGACACGACGCAAACTCACAGAGTTCAAAAGATTTCACACATTACAAAAACATCTCAAACCAAATAGCCATTTCGTACAGAATTAAATACTTGTTCGCAACAATCAAAGCTCTCCGAATATAACGTCACATTTACTAGGACGCAACCCCCTAAAACTGAGAGTAGCTGACAAAGTTTATTGTGCGTTACCTCATGTGGCATTACTCGTTATTGCAGCTAGTGTAAAATAAGGCAAAGTAAGCTACAGCCTTAACTTAAACTAAGTAACGAACAGTGCATGCAGCACATTTGTTGTCTAATCACCCAATCGTTACTCTTCAAACTCACAAAGGTGACTCTTCATCGCAAAATCCAATAACTGGTATCTCCTAATTTATAAGTAAACTTTTGAAAGGCTTACCGTATCAATCAAAGCCAGTTACTCCTGAGCAATTGTGAAGAGGGCTATGTCGGTTGGTCGGCTGATAGAGGGAACCTGGGACAAGCACGTCAGTCGATAGTTTCAAGTAATCATTAAACCTCTTCTCAAAATTTTTTGTATGGCACACTTTTGCAAATTACATAGTTTGAGCAGTGCAAACTTGTAAAAAAGTATTACCTCAAGAAAATTGTCTTGACAGAAAGCAAATGTTTTCTTCTATGGTGTTTTAGGAGTACAATTATGTAGAAATACAGCAAAACGTGTTTCTTTACAATAAAACGCCTTGCGTTGATAGAAAATTCTGTTTATATACAATCGATGGAAAAGCAACAGATTTCTACCTATACTGATGGAAATATATCATATGTAAGCAAAACTGTCCGTGCATCTGCGCACAGTTTCTGCAGTGAAGCAGTAGCCAGAGATTGGACGTCATACTTAAGCATGACAGTTTCCGTGAAATCGTAACATTGCAACCGGTATGATCACGGTTATAGTTCCCTCGGATATGAAGTTATTTCAATTGAAACTATCAAAGAATTTTACTAAATATCTCCACACGAATGTCCCGATCACTTTGAGGGTCTGTAACAGACATTAGTAACAATAAGACAAATTAATTAATAGACACTAAACGGTGATATGGTAAACCAACCCGCTTTAAAAGTTATTTCTAGCTTATGGTCATAACACATGGTCGCTAGAAATTACATTTCAGCGACTAATAAGATGGAAATGACAAAAAGCGATTCTTCATTTTGTCGAAGGCACTACATTGACATGTTCTTCGAAATTTTGCTGTACCATAGTTGCATTTCAACCACAGTAATACGCTAGGTTAGAATGTTATTTTTATTACGGTTATACTAATTTATTGAAAAAAAGCCTCATTTGATATGACTGGTTTTAAAAGGATCTCTATAATTAGTCGTTATTGGATTAATGTTTTTCTCATGCATGGTCAACGTTTGTAAGTATGAAGCAGACTTACCATTACTGGAAGGTTCTTCAGCGTCTTCAGAGCGCATAGGAAGGTTATTTTGAGAAGACGACCTTCCTGGCGCTGGCTGGGTGATTTCACTCCCTCGATCATGAATTTCTTTTCCAGACCTTTTGCCGATTACATCCTGCTGAAAGGCTGCTAGTCTTTTCGGAGTATTACGCAAACACATGTATGGCGGTTTTGACAAATCTTTTGCAATGTGAAGTGTTAACATTTCACCAAAGTTAAAGTCTAGAGCAATATCTGTATTACCCCGGTCATTCACTAGACTGTTATGGCTACGTCTTGAAGAAGTCGTCCTGCCCTGGGAATTACTAGAATGAAGCTGTCTTTCCGAAAACTGGTAGGTTTCTTCATTACACAATTCTCTTTGGGATCCGTCTATTACCGTCGAGGACCCAAGGATATTGACATTACCAGCATTACTTTGTAAATTGCCCCTTGCCGGTAACTTGTTGAACTCGTTTGGAATATTTTCCCATGTTTCAATGCCTTTGATAGGTTCCGTAGGCATCCGGTATAGTAATTTATTTTTAGAGGAACCAGTCCTAGAGCACGGGCTCCGTTCTTGGTACCTCCACTTATCTCTAAAAGTTGAAAGACAATTGTACCCGTCATCAAACTCATACTCTTGTAAAACTGAAGTGGGAACAAATCGTCTCCGAAGCTTAAAATTTGCACTCAAGGTTGTACCTTTCTTAAGCTCGGTTTTTGTTTCTTTTTTTCTCACTAGTTCCTGTCTGCTCTCTTTGATTTTCTTAAATTTAAAAGCGGTACGTGCAATCCTTGTCTTTAACCGTTTAGACCGCCTCAGTTTCGGTGTCGATGTTTTTGGTTCCTCTATTGCCTGATTAGTTTCCTTGATATCTTTACTCGAATCAAACGTTTCTGAATCATGTCTGTTCTCACCATCTGAGTGTGTAGAAACTGCTTTCCATTTACCTGGTCCATGAATAGCATTTCTTCTAAGTTCGTTTCCAGTGTGAAATCCTTCACTAATCCGGGGACGAAAATAAGCACTGTTTATAAATATTCTCCTTTTTAAGCCTAAGTTGCCTTTTTTGTCTTGCGCATTCTTTTGAATGAAGCTCCTTAAAGGATACCTGCAAAGTGGACAAAAAATTCATTTCAATTATAATTACGTTGAAAGACTAATAATATGTTTAATTTTTAATAGGGTGATGATGGGTGATATTTCCATATTCGGATGCATTTACTGTTTGAATATGGCTGATACCAATACTTAGTTACACTTTATCCGATTTTTCTCATTGGTGGCATATGGCCGTGCATCCAGCGTTCGTCTGTCTTTCTTAAGCCGTCTAAAAATAACGTCAAACAGCAAGCGACTATCCTATGGCCTAAGTGTAAAGTTAAGATTACAAAATCAACATGAAATTAATTCGTAATGAAATATGCTAAAAGAGAGTTATAGACTTGCAACAAACGTGATCTGTTGATTCTGAGCAAATTAAAATAACATAAAACATAATCAAAGTAGTAAAATGAACATTCATAGAAATAAAAGCGGCATAAATTGAAAAGTCGAGTAGAAAACTCGAGGTTGAGAATACTCCCAAAATATTGAGCAAAGGTGGAAAATAAATCTTGCCAGTATAGATATAAGTCTACAATATCTTGAGATCGTCGTATTTAACATTTTCAAAAGGTAAATAATTCTGCTTTAAGTGCTTTGTGTCACCCAACACACCCCTTTCACCACACATGGCACAATTTTGCAGGAATTTTCACCAACATTGCTTGCCAGAACAAAGTTTGAGGGTTTTATCGCCACTTTGCAAGACCATTTAAGTAAGGCAGTGAGGAAAAGATTTTGAGGGCTGTTGTTGTCAATTTGTGATGCCCTTTAGATTGACTTTGAAAAAACGGGAAGATTAATAATTTCCAGACCGTTTGTGTATCTCAAAATAATCAGGCTGCTATGCTTAAAGGAATATGAACCTTTGAATCATTTCAACTTCACAGTTACCACGTAATTCGATTGCAATGTTACCCCCCCCCCCCCACACACACACAAAAAAAAAATGATGTACATAATTTACCTCTTTTTGCAGAGTGGTAACTGTGCTACAACTGATTGAGAACGTTGTGAAGCTTTTTTCACTCCGGGATTTTTTTTTCCATTTCTGTGTTCCTCATGCTTCAAAGCTAAGCGTTGAAACTTACCTATAGAAACCCATTGAAGCTTTTGAAGCGTACCTAGTGACATATTCGGAAATCCCGGCCAGGATGGGGATATAGACCCTCCACCCACACACACGCACGTTCTGGAATGTTCCCATTCACTCTTACTTTTTCACACAGTAATATTTGCCTTAAAGGCCCATTATCCCCCTTCCCCACTTTATCACACAAATCTCCGCTACTGGTAGCAGATGCAAAGCAGTGTGTTATTCCTTTATAGGGTAGGTGCACATATGTTGCACGTAAAACTTGAGTGACACCGGAAAGACATCTTTTTCTTCATGATTTCGTTAACCAGTCAATAAAGAGTCAATAAATGAATACAAGATGAAACTACAACTCTTGTTGTGTTCCTTGTTTGTCATTGCAAGAGTCAAGATGGCTGAAACTAAAGTAACTATTACCAGGACGACTCTATCTACAATTGACAGAATTCTGTGGAATTCTCAGATAGTAAATTAAAGAACCTTCAACTAATATCTTGAGATACCCCAATCGGCCGAAGCATATACTTATGGTATAGGTTAAGAACTGACAGCTTCGTAGTAAAAGGTTAGTATTCAAAGTCTGACGGAATGTCATCCATAATGTCCATTCTTGCATAATTATCTTTCAGTGTCATTCTTTGACTCTGTATCTCAAATACAGGGGGCTGGTCTCTATGACATACTAAGCTAAAGTACTTTCAACTCCCCCGTTTTTGATATCTCAATAAAAGCACTTTACATCCTTCGGGACTTTGAAATCAATCAGGTTATAGGATCAACTTACATGTAGGACAAGCTTCCAAAGTTTTACTATCACTGACTAGTTCCTACCTTGAAATTTCTCTTAACTACATTTTTTTCTTAAAGAGTGAAAGTTCATTAAGGCAAAAGTGCAAGACAAAATGAAATGCAAAGTACTAAAATCGTACAAAATAGTGGAAAATACCACGGAAATGCAATGATGTACAGGCGTGTGATGTGTATTTTCTAAACGGCTGCCTGTCTCTTGAAACTTCAACACCCTTTCCGCGTGTCCGAAGGGTAAACTAAAGACAGTGGGACAACAGACACGGTATTTTGGATGTCGTTTAATCGAAATGTGAAGTTATCAGTGTTTTGGAAGTTACCAATGAAGTAAACCCCCCGACTTTTCCAAAACGTATGTTAAGCCATGATCATAAGGAGTGTCAAATGTGGCTAGGGTAAGAACACACTCTATGACCGTATCGTTACGTTACTGCTGAGTAAATGAAAGTGATTAAACTATTAACTTGTTACTAACAAGGACAGGTTTCTTCCATGCTAATGAGCAATTAAGAATTCCTTTTACCATACCGATGTCCTTTTACAGTAAGCTCAAAAGAATTTCAAGAGTAATTGTTGAATGATTAATTAATTCAATCTTACAAGCCCAATGTTTGCCTTCTTGGAGAGGTCAGAGTTGTGATTACTTCATTACCGGGGTCAAGAACTCAGCTTGAATAAGTTTTCGTTGGTTCTTACATATCACGTTGAAAAATGCGATTTAAATAAATCACATGCAAACGCAATAAAACCAACAACCACAAGCGACAGATGCATAGGTAAAGCTTTTTAAATGGCAACATGAATTTAGAAAGTAGATACTATTGTAAAAGGTGGAGGGTACTTCTGGAAAATGTTAAACATTGTGTGATTCTTACCGACCCTTCATGACCTAGGAATTCCCAGATTTAATGTATGTTCAACGTGCTTTCATGTCCACCGCACTATAGTGTATGTTGTTTCCTACTTCTAAATCAATGATCAGTGTGGTATTACCTAAGTGTGTGATTAGAAACTAAGCTCACGAACCACGGTAGTAAGTTAATCGATGAAAGGTGTATTAGTCATTTCCTTTGCGATTTCGAAGCTGGTATGGGTGGATGGGGAATTTACCTGCATCCCACTTAAAATGAACCTATTACAATATAACATTTAGTTTTCAACTTTGCACGTGGGAGGTAGGGATGCCCTTAGAAGGAAGATACCCCTGAACTTTGAAAGTAATTTTAATAAATATCACAATCAGTGATTTTGCATATTTTCGTTAAGTTTGAAGCAAAGTTGTGTTCAAGTAAAGGTTATCTCAAAAGCTCCGGATAAAACGTGGGATCAAAAGAGATCAATAAAACATGTTATAAAAATGGGCTCCCTTAAAATAATTAAAAACGAGTGTTAATTAACAATAAACATAACAGCAGTACCTAGTGATTTTTTATATAAAATGTGTACTTTTTCTGCACTGATTTCGTAGGAAAATTATATATGAGATACTTTTAAGTTCGTCAAATTGCAGTGTGTTGCTAAGATGTGACATGTAGCTTTGTGACTCTTACAGGCTACATAGATTTACGAACATAAGAAAATCGTGATGCTTTCAGCGATCAACTGGATTAAACAACGTTTTTTTAGCATCATAATCAAATAATATTCAACAAATGATGTATTTCTGAAATTATGAGCAAGAGCTAAATATTTTTCCCTTTTGTTTATTGAGTGATCTTTCATTTCTTCTTTTATTATAATATTACATCAATAACTGCACTCAACATAAAGATTTAATCACTGTTTGTAAATATCTTTAAGATATCACTCTAGATTTTTCGCTTGTATTTGTACCTTTCTACCTTCACTGGGAAATTAAACTTATATCAAAACGTTTCTACATCCAATTTTTCTTTGAGCGCAATAGATGATAAAGTACTTCAGATCCAATATCACAAGATCATGATAGTTTTTACCTTGGAAACTAAAAATATCCTCTTTTCAAAAGAAAAAAAAACTTGTTTGTTTAAGAACCTTTTTTCAACATCTTAAATAAAGCTGGAGACGAAACTGTAAAACCAAAGTAGTGGTCAAATTTTTCCTTGTTTGAGTAAAAAAAAAACTAGTTAAATGGAGAAGCTACAATGTTAAAGGAAAATAGAAACTTATTTGTATATACAGTTCTATGTAAAAACGTACAACTCAAAATACTTAAGCGTGGGTACTTTAATACTTTTAGAGGGCATACTCAAAATACCTGACCATCTGTCAATGTCGTAAAAGTAATCAATTTGCCACTTCTTTAAGGCGAGAATAGGGTAAACAAAACGAGAAACTGACATACAATTCATTACCTTCTGTAACAGAGTAGCATTTGTCCGGGGACTGTCTTCGGCATTATTTAAAGCATTCCTCCAGTGACTAGGGATCATAGTTTTAATTAGTCCCCAGTAATAAATAAATGGAAAATCTATCAGATCGTAAGTTTAAATAAGGTTAAAAAAGTCAAGTGGATTATATATTATTGTTGTCGAAAGGTCCATTTCTCTTAAGATACCTTGTTTGAACAGGTTTTTATAAAAATTACTTTGCCATTAACCTTTATATGCGAATTGTTCGAAACAATTTGGTTCCAGAACTTCCCACAGGAGTCGTGTATGAAACTTCTCACCAGACTTCAATGATTTGAGCAATAAAATTGTCTTTAGGTAATCCAATATCACGCCTATGGCAATTACAACGAAAAAGTAAGTCAGAGCCATAGGGCTTAAGGGACCTGGTGAAAACACTTTTCCACAGGCTTTCATAATCGATAAAGTGTTGGCGAACCCATGATCATTTTAAAGATTTTACAAAACTATCAATATGTGTAACCTTAAAGCCACCGTCACAGTTGTTTTTGATGACTGTGGTGCGTTTGATTTTTTCCGTACGGCCACAACAAAGAAAATTGTAAATATCCTATTCAATCTCTTTAATAAAAGTGCGTGGTGGGCTAGGTAAAACAAGGAACAAAAAATACGAGTTGTGAACGACCAAAGGATTTTGTAATGATGTTGCGACCAAGAAAGTAGAGAGATTTTTATCCTAGATAATTTCGGAGGATAGCTGAGTTCAAATAAGTCCCTTCTGTTATGAGTAAAGTGGTAAAGTACAATCCCAAGTAACTAATGGATCCGCTGCTAACAGAAATCCCATTGTACGATACAAAGGGCCATTACTTTTTACAAGGAGACCAGAGGAAACAATGCTGACTTGGTAACATTAATTGACAATCCAGAAGCAACTTACAATTCCTTAAGAATATCAAATATCCTTTGCAATGAAGCAATAAAATTATCCAAAACAAAAACTGTATCGTCCGCATACTGCAAAATTTGATACTGACACGAGTCCCTCGTATATAATTAGTATAGAAAATCCTATGGGCCAAGACGTCAGCAAATGAGATGAATAGATAAGAGCTTTAAGGGCAACCTCGTCTGGCGCCCCTACTGACATGAAAAAAAATCCCGTTGATTAACCATTACTGAGTACGAAGGCGTTACTATTATAATTAAGGACAGAAACTCTTCCCCTAAGTAAAATAGCCCCTCGTGACTGTTCAGTGGGGAAAGAGCCAGCGTTAAGGGCATGATTCAAAGATTTCACTGTCACGCTTGGGCCAATTAAGTGCCGGATTGCTTTATAAAAATTAACAGAAAAACCATCATACCGGGAGATACGTCATTAGACATGCGAAATAAAACTTTAGAACACTCTTCTAACGAAAGTGCACCTTCGGAAACATCTAAATCAAGATCGATGGCACCACGGTCATTAAAAGGCCATAAAAAGGGGGAGGCATGTGTAGAAGTATGAGAATGATAGAGATTGGAATAAAAATGCATTTTTCACAGGGGATGCTATGGCTGTCCTTTATAACAAGGCCATCGCTATTTACGATGGTGTTAATAGTATTATACTACTTATTTGTTTTCTTTAAATTAAAAAAAATACTTGGAGTCTGTTTCGCCATCTTTCACCCATCTGTCCTTGGATCTAATAAATGAACTTTTCTGCTTAATTGTGTTCAAAATTATTTGCTTCTCCCTAAGCCCTCTTTCTCTGGCTTTGGATTTGGGGAAAACTGGCGTAGAAACTGATAATCTAATAATATTTACATTTGGTGCTTTTACTATTTTCCGTCTGTAAACATTTGGCAATGTGGGAAGGAAACCTAAACTTTAGGAAAATAGATAATCTTAAACAAAGACAAAATCTTAATCCTCATGTTTTAATACAGCTATGTTCATACCTGGTTTGACTAATTACTTTTCATCCAAAGGAAAAGCAGTAGATGTGAGTTTTGAAATGTTTTTCCCTGAGATCCCCCCACTGAAGAAAATCTTAAATCCACAATTTTTTAAGTGAAGATTAGAGGACTTGCCTGATATCCTGTTTTCTCGGTTAAATATTTTCCAAGATGGATAAAAAGCAAACTCATTGCGCGTAATAACATGTAGCAAACAAAATATTAAAATGGGAGAAAAAATTACATTCAAAATTCATCAAAGACAGGAAAGCAAATTTGTAAGCACAAATGTTGCAATAATTTGCATATTTCTATATTTTTCTATTTTCATGGAAGCTGCCGTTTTCAAACCGCACTGAAATGTTTACTTAGAGCAAATCGGTTTTGACTTTTTTGTCTCACATAGTGCTTGAAGACTTTTTTCCATTGCATTTTGTGTCTCTCTTTTGGTTCAGTACAGGGTAAATGTAACTTTTGTATCAGATTTCATAGTTGCATTACTTATTTCATTCATTCCTAAAAACATTTTTGTCTTGTAGTCGAATCGTGGGAATGAATGGAAATTGTTAAAGAAAAATGAAACAGCTGTTTGAAAGGAGTGACCTGTGACATCATAATAGGGTTGGTACAGGTAGGAAATGAGGGTTTTCTTGTGAAAGATGCACATGGTGATACCTCGGGAACAGAAATATGATATGAAAGTGGGATCTCTGTATGGGTGTATATGTCCCCCCTTCTTTCTTGATACTGTAATGTTTCATCTGTTACCTGAACTTTTTCATCTCCTTAAAGTTTATATAGACATCATTTGGAATTCTTCCTGATCCTCCTAATGCTTGATCATCATCTGCCCTTCCGACCTCCCCTTAGTTTGCGTGATATAAAAGCGGCTCTGAAATCTTTTCTTTGACACATTTTCTAAAGAATGGGAACACCTCTGCTTTTTATTATAGCAAAGGCAATGAGAGAGGGGCCATATGAGCGATAACGAACATCTATCACCGTCGGTCGTGGTTATTGTACCACGAGATGGAAGAATATACATAGACATGATCGGACATGCACGCTTATACATGTCAGTTTAAATCATGTAATGTCTCCTTACAGAAAGAGCACTTCTGAAGGAGGCTGGTGATTATTTAGGCCTACTACTTAAATTCATGAACAAGGCTATAAGCAATGACGTATAACACCGTATCAAGTACGTGATGGGTATCATGTAGCCCAAGGTTCCAGAGTCATTCATAACCTAAAGCATTACAAAACTGTTTCGCTGGGCGCACCAGTTGTGTTTAGACACATTTTTAGTTTTATTTTAATATTACAATTAGGCTACTTTCTATCGAAAAAGTGCTCGATTCGCAACCGATAGTCCTTGTTAAGCACCAGTAGACGTACTTGAAACAGACATTCATGTTGTCACCTGCCAAAATACGTAATATGAGTGACAAGTTCTGCCGTTCCTACACTGTTTTATGTAGATGTTTGTAAGGAATTGTATCTCGTTACATGCAAATTGAAAATGATATTGTTTAACTCTTGTCTGACGTTTCCATCAAGGCTATGATATCGAAATCTACTCATCTGGGACACTCTTTCCTTTTGTGACGGCAAAAGTCAAACGTATCTTGTTTCGACAGGACGGAATGTGGTGTATTCTACTCTATTATGGCGTAGTTACAGAGATTTAAGATATCTATGCAAAGAAGTGACAGGTTGATTTAACAAGCAGTAACGCATTGAAAACAAGCGCAACAATGTTGCCGAAGCTCAGCTTTTCCTGTTGACCTAAAAGTCTGCAGTCAATATTTTGGTTGGGTCTGTAACTCATGTTGTTCATACGTACGTTAGAAAATAAAGAGATAAATATAAACTGAATGGAATGAAATATGTATTGAACTCCCGAAGTCTCTGAAAGACTAAATCTGGTACACAAAGTTAACTTTATATACTGCACAGATGTTAGTATACAAATAATAAATGTTTATGAGTGTGCTGCTTTGTAGACCTCATTTGTTTTCCATAATCAGACCCAGATAGTAGGCTTCCGATGAAGAAATTTTACAAATGGTTAAAGGTCTTAGAAGCGATATTTTGCTCCAAAGATATTCCTTGAACTTGTCCAGGGACAAAAGTTCAAATAGGTGTTGCCAATATGATTTGAAAAAAACCAAAACTGCTCAATTACTCAATATAAAGGGATAATTTCTAAATTAAATTCTTTACGCGCCTAATTCTGAGTACTCTTTAGCCCCGTTTTCCCCTACAAAATTATTTTACTGCATAACATTTTTATGATTGGGATCTACCAGGTATAAATCGTCGATCGCTTTTAGGACCGGTGAATGTGTCGCAACAGGCCGAAGGGTAACTACAGTTCGTAGAGAGCGTTGGGAAAATATGCACACTTATACTAAGTCTAAGGCTATTGAAATATCATCCCCCATGGCTTCCCCTTAACAACTTGGTGGGGCTTTCGGCAACGGAGAACAAGACTGGGGCGGTTCCTGCAGTGTCGACGCCCATGTGACTGCACCAGGCTCGTAGCCTGACAAGGTACTGAATGGGGGCGAAATGGCTTCCAGGGGCTAATAAATTTTTAAGGGGCCAAATGTATACAAATGCCATTAAGCCAATGGCAACTTGAAAACTTGCTAGGGGGCAGACAAATTTCAAAGAGGGATTCGCCCCCCTGGCCCGCTTGACTGGAAGCCTGAGCTGCATAATTCCTGCAGGCACCGAGACTGACATACGGCACACGCCTTCAAAAAGCAATTTTTCCTTTTCAAACCGAAAATTGTTTTTGGAATGTTAGCACGACCGTCAAGCTTAAACCATATGAAGCATTGTATTTTCAGTCAACGTGCTATGTTCTTTGTTTAAAAGAAAGGGGTGGGTTCCTCTTTCCTCTTACGACATTTCCTAGACAACATTCACCTTAAGTTGAAGTATACCCCGCGCCAGCATCCCAATTCACGCGGCGAGTCGCTTCTTTGCTTTCTGTGACAATATTAACTAATTTGTTATTAAGGAAGGATGTCATTTGTTTACCTTTCATACTAAATAGTTTTTGTCCAGAAATGTTAAGAAAAATGTTTGTAAAGGAGATACAAGAAGATTTGCAAGATTAAGGTAATGTTTACAAATAACTTGAAACTTGAGGCGACTGGATATATTCTCTTAAAACTTTAAGCCAAACTCCTAAAACCATTCAGACATCAAGCTAAGTTGAATACTTTTTTCTACCTCAACACAAAAATGTGTAGGCCTAGCTTATACCACTGTTTCGCACAAGGCCACATATTCGCAAGAACTTGCACAACTTTCAAACGTCCGGTATTTCTTTTCAAGTAGGCCTAACGTACCATCCAACCAATTTAGCTAGTCTATTATTCAAACGCCTGAATGAAATCAGCGCCACATGCTCACGTAACGCCTCCATGGTAGGCTGTACGCTATATTCCTTATTCAGGTCATATCCCTGGTTTGGAAAGCAAAGAGCTGAGCAAACATAGTCTGACACAGTGGGGAGCCCACGTACGGTATTCCAAAATCGATACACTGCACTTTGCGTAAACACTTCCACACGATTAAGCACGAGACGTCCTGTACATTTATATATGTTCAGTATACTACTTTTGTACCTCGTTTCGTTGTAGTCTCTCAAATGATAACAACTGGGATTCTCGATGTATTCCCGAACATGAGGACTTCGCCAGAATTTGTTTCAAAAATTGCTGTTTTCATGCCTTTAATGATTGCAGAAACGAAAAACATTTAACGTTTGTTCAGCACAAATTGAACTATCTACATGAAACATGTTATCAAGATTGGTCCAAAACTGAAAGACAAGTAGGGAATTTTACGTTTTCAAACAAAGCCCCCTCCCGAGGTCAAATAGCGGTCAAATTAATCGAAAAGAGTCGCAGCATACAGATATTACTTTCGCTAACATCTCTACTGAATTTCAGCCAAATCTAACGAAAAACAGCGAAATGCCAGGCACTTAAACGCAAATGTTATGGTGACTGACGTTTGCCGTGCACTACAGCAATAGTTCAGCCGAAAGCTTTCAGCTGAGCTAAAAATCATCAGGTTGCCATAGCAATACAAATGTATAGTCGTGGCAAAACAGAATGATGAAAGCACACGTTCGAGTGGCACATACATCTTATCACCACTTTATCAAAATGTTAATCAGACTTGTGTTAACTTTTGCTTGTAGCTCTTATATAAAAAAAAGAAAAGAAAAACGAATCAGAAAGCTCAAAGGCTCAGTGATTCCTTCCCGAAAAGAAATGCTTTGTCCCACTGCCTCAGAGTTATTCTTCTGGAGATATCATGTTTTACGATTTTTCACAACTTGACATCTGGTGACCTCACATGACCTTTGACCTTCATGAAAACAATGGGGTTCTTGTAAACAACATGGGTCGTCCACCTGTCCGTATTAGATCTCCTACAGTAGCATACCAGGTTTTGACTTTTTGACCTCAAATGACTTCTGACCGCCACTAAAAACAATTAAATTATTGAACGCAGTATGGGGACATCCACATGCCAACAGTATGAAATCTGTCAAGATTACTCTTTATGATCTATCGTGTTTACGAGGGTTTTTCCGTACGAACTCCAGTGACTCCAAATAAACTTTCACCTTTCAGAGCATTATCCTTTCAGTACGGAATCACTGGGCCTTTTGAGCTCTCTGGTTACATTGTTCAAATAATTTTGGTGCAAAACTCAAATCATTCTAGTAAAACTTAGTCAGTCTGTTAATATCCGGCTGGCGACATCAGAACAAATAATATGAAAGAAGAAGCTATTATATTAAAGCTTCTAATGAAAATATGTTCCTTGACATTCCTGCAATGGTTACCCAGTGCATATGCAGTGTATAAACATGACTCTCATACTGATTCCTTGTCTATGACGAAGGGAATCTATGCAATTACGATGGCGTGTGAATGTGTGTCGGGGGTGGGCTTGCATCTTTGCGTGTTTCTGTATGTTTGTGAAGCTTAGCTTTTGAACACGACATCTTAAGATAGAAATGACGAATAAATTTCATGCCAAAAAACCTTGTAAACAAGATTTCTCAAGGTAGGTATCATGGATACTTTTCATACATGGAATGTGGATTTCCTATGTTCAAAACATGAACCCTTTGTTTTGGTAGAGGTGGAGGTCACCTGGGGTCCAAGAGGTAACACTTCAAGAACATTGTATATTGCTTGCAAACATATCTCAAGATAGGAATAATGGAACATTCTAATATATGCTATATGGATTTACGATATTGAGAGAAAAAACCCTAGTGTGTTCACATAACCTTTGTAAACACCATATCTAAAGTTAGGAAGCATCGGTAATTTTCATATATGGTACGTGGATGTATTATAGTCAGAAAACCTATTGTTTTTGGTACAGGTCGAAGTTTACCTGAGGTCATCGGAGTTAAAACTTCAAAATTTCTTAGAAACTATTTGTCAACACGATATTTTAAGATACGAATGATAGACCCTTTTAATATTCATTGTGTAAATTTATCGTATTGAGAGCCTCAGGAAGCACTAATATTTCGGTAGAGGTCGAAGACCATGTGGGATCACCAAAGGTCAAAAACCAAAAATATTTTAAACCTCAAGGTAGAAAGCATGCATAATTTTTGTACTTGGTGTTTTTGGTGATGAACCCTTTTGTTTATGACAGAGGTCAAAGGTTATCTGAGGTAATGGAAAGTGAAACAGTAAACACCTTGGAAATTTCTTGTTAACGCTATATCTCAAAATGTTAATGATGGAGATCTTTTATACTTGATATAGGTTTGTCATATTGAGAGGGAGAATTCTATTGTTGGAGGTCAGATTTAACCAGAGGTGGAAAACTGTAAGCCTTGTTAATTTTATTTCTCAAGATAGAAACCATAGAGTTCTCATAATTTTCACGTTGATACATTATTATAATTAGCTTGTGGTTGCATTATTGCCTGTAAATGAACTTTATTGTGTTTGATACAGGTCAAATTATCTGAGGTCATTGAAGGTCAAGTGGCACGAGCCTTGTTAACTGTTTACAAACATATTTTAAGCGGGATACAATGGTGCAGCTCATACTTCGCACAAGCATGCCACCACAATGAGTAAGAAATATATTTCTTTTATGGAAGTCAAGATCATTTGGGTTCATCAGAGGTCAAATGGTGTAAACTTTATAAAGACGGAATTTCATGAAGGGTATCCTTGTTATATCTTGTAGGCGGCTTTCTACCCATTTGTCAGGGTATATACTATACCATCAAAATCAGTAAAATAGAAGCAGCCTTGTACGGAGAAGTTAATCAGCGGACTTTGCTTGCTTTTGCTGAAGTTGTTCAACTTTGTTGAAGCCATTTAAGTCAGTTCTTGCTCTTACCATGGTTAGGCTTTCTGATGGTTTTTCATTAAGTCTAGTCTCAATTCAGGGTTGTTACTTCCAGAAGTTTCATGCTTTACACTTGCCTGCAGTGGGAGATAGCAAGCAGGACTTTCCTTGGGAGCACTCGGTGCTCAAATTGTGTCAATTTGAAACTCCATAAAGCGACAATAAGTACATAAGAAATATTTTCAGAGGCAAGGAATCACCAAGCCTTTTTGGCTTTCAGCACAGTATACTGAAGTTGGAAAGGCTGACCATCACTTACCCAGGGGATGGGTAGGACAATTTTCAAAATCATATACGACTGATATTCGCCCTTAAAACTTGCCAAGAAAGAATCACAAATTACACACACTTTGAGTGTGTTGTAGGTCAGATACAAATGATTTAATGATGTAAATTACAATATCCTGTAAAGCTGTCCTCCTGGTCAACCATTTACTCGATTGAAGGGGGAGAATGTTTTGTAGGACATTTTTCTGTGTGGCCAGCTATAAATGCTAGTCATGTATTTAAAACTGACTTACCTTGTGACACATACCGTTAACCAAGATCCCCAAAAATATAGGCTTATCACGTGTACACCCTCTGTCCGTATGGTCTGGGTACTAAAGGCCCAGTCCAACAATTGGAAGAAATTTCTCTTTGAATGAACGTGCGACTTCCGGTGAGCCTTTTGTCACAACAAATGCACATACAGTTTCTGATTGCAAATTATGAAAGTGTTGGTACCAATTTGCAGCTTGCAACCTCTCTCCAAAGAACGTTCCGGTCTCCGAAAAACGCAAAATATTACCCGAGATACGTGTCGCTACAAAATGGTGTTAATCATTATACTCAAGTCATTTTCAAACGATGTTAACTAGCAAGGAAGGACATTGGGCTAAAATATTCCGAGTTTATTTTTACCAGGAATATCAGGATACTTTTGGCAAAATCCGAATGAGTCACAATGGGACTTGTAGGTGATTTGGCATCTAATGGCCCTATATTACTTTCTTGACTATATTTACCTGCAAGGTTCCATAAAATGAGAGTCAAAAATACACGAATGAACGGGAGTTTCTTCAGCAGAACATAAGAATACTAAGACATCTTTCTAATTTTTCGATAATAAAGACAGGTCTTTCTTATGAAACGGTAATGTGTGGGACCATATCCATTAGGAGGGGTTTGCGATTAGAAGGAACAATAAAGGATGATGTCAAAGAACCTACCCCCAAATTATCATTATGGGTAATTTGCTTTTCTAGTGTTTGATCCCTCCCCGTAGGCAGGACTCTGTACGTTTATGACTTGTGCGTGAGTGTGTGAAACTGCCCGAAAATTCGATTTCAAGAACGGTAACATTGAGGGATTATACTTGGCATCTGGATACACCACGTTAAATAGATGATCCCTATTTGTTTTGGGGAAGTCAAAGGTCATTTGGGTCTACCAGAGATCAAACTATAAAAATTCTAAAAATGCTTGTAAACGTAATCTCAAGTAGAGAAAATTTAATCTGTTACTTGGTGGGTGCATACCCCTATTTAGAAGACAATAGCTATCGATTTTGTTGGAGATGACAGGTCATTCTGGGTCTCCAGAGGTCAATGAATGTAACCCTTGAAAATTGTGTGAAAAAACGATATTTCAAAGGTTAGAGTGAGAGCTTTCACACTTAGCATGTGAATACTTCATATTAAGTGAATGACCCCTACTGTTTTTGTTGTGAGTTAAACGTCATTTGAGTTAACCAGAGGTCAATATGTAAAGCTTTGAACAAGAGGTCAAAATGTAAAGCCTTGAAAATGTTCGCCAACACGATATCTCAAGGTATGTTCGAGAGCGGGATTTCATACCTAAAATGTTGATATTCCACATTAACTGAATAATCTCTATTGTTTTATGTGGGTCTAAGGTCATTTGAGTTGCCGAAGGTCAAAATGTTAACCATGAAAATTGCTTGAAAACACAGTATCTCAAGACGCATAACTTTTACTGATCTCATACGCGGCGTGTGGATACTTAATATTAAGGTAATGACCCCATTGGTTTGAATAAAAGTAAAAGGTCATCAATGATCAAACGGTGTAAACCTTTAACGTTGTTAGTTGATCCGATGGTATAAGATAAATATAGGCTAGGAATCTCATACTTTGCATGTGGACTCAACTTATTCCGTAGATAACTCCTATCGTTTTTGGTAGAAGTCAAAGGGATTTAGGGTCACCAGGTGTCCAACTGAGAAAAAATTTTAAGCACAATATCTCAAGGACGGAAACTTTAATGAATCTCATTCATATAGTATGTGGGATTCCCATGTTAAGTCAAAGAAATCTAATGATTTTGGTGAAGGTTAAAGGTCACACAGGGTTTTAAGAGGTCAAAAAGTGAAAACCTTGAAAACTGCTTTCAAACGCGATATATCAAGATGGTTAACAGTGAGTGATCTCGTTTAAGGCATGTGGAGTCTCATATTAGGTAGATGATTCTTAATATCTTGGAGGTCGAGGTCATTAAGAGTTTTTCTGAGGTCAAACTGCAAAAACTTTGTAAATGTAATATCTCAAGGAGAGAAATGAGTAGGAATCTCTTACTTTACAGGTAGGTATCCGGTATTGAGCACATAGACTATTTAATATTTGGCAGAGGTTATTTGAGGTCACTGGAAGTCAAACTATAAAAACTTTGCAAATATGATGTCTTAAGGAAGAGTTTAAGGAAATTTTCACTGGATCTTATGCTTGGCATGTGACTGCCCTTTATTGAGTGCCTAATATGTTGTCCTTTATTGAGGTCAAAGGTTACGGTGTGAAATGCTGTAAACATGACTTGTCAAGTACGAAACATGTTTGGTGTTATATCTGGCATGTAATACCGAACATTATAAGCTAGAAGCTGATTTATAACTATGTGAACAAGACATCTGTTTGATGTTACCTGTTTTCCCATGGAATATAGTAATGGCATTTAGTAACTTCACGAGGAATCTGTGTCAACTAAAAACCACAGTGTTAAAATTATGTTCTCGCAGTAAAGAATCATGAGAAGCTGATCCCACAGAAGACACAGTCGTACAATCCAATAAAATACCGGTCAGCCTACAATGTATCTAGATATAAAGCAGAGCTTATAAACGAGGTGTTCTCTAGCTGCATCTACTCCCTCACTTGAATTTCATTGACCTAGTAGATCGTTTTTCAATATTCCATTTTATTTACCAAGTCTTTCCCTACCACAGAATTCTGTGGTGCCAACTCTCTTGACGGCAGGGAGTAAGTTTAATAGCTGTGGAACAGGTGTTAAGTTATTGTGATTTATTGCTTACTTTTCTTCTATCATTTTTAATGTTCTGGGGGCTTAAATTTGACAAAATTTAGATCGAGGAAGGTGTAAATTTTCCATAGAATCTGATTTTGTCAATATTATTATTATTGGCAAAGGTGTTCTGTTGAAGAAAACCCTGTGTCATAATATACCCAGTACCAGTCAACCTAGAGAAGTCCATAAAATAAAATGACAGTGAAGGGCATATCTCCCAATTCGTTGCCAGAGTTTCCCTGTTCATTGCCAACTCTTACGACCGTCAGTTCTGTAGGATCCTCTTGGCATGATACCTAAGCTATTTGGCTTTCTGGTTTGCTCGGTGGTCCTTATTTCTGTCTAAGTCATCTTAGTGACCCTTCGGTCGGGCTTCTATGTAACACTACTACGCAGAGCGTCACCTCCGGCGAATATGCACCTACAGTACACAGGGTTTTTGTCATATGAAATGGTACTTCCCATGCATTAAAAATTTGCATCTAAACGATCTGTTCTGCTTTCGATTTTATTTCTCCGAAATACTTTAAACAAAGGCATGCAACCCCAATATAAGTGCCATGGCACTGCAAAACCCTTATTGCAGGGGATCGCACCATTTTTTCTAATAGCAATGTTCAATTGTAATATCCCATATAGCAACACAACTCGAGGTAAGTATGAAGTGTTTTCATACCATCATAGTCGGTATTAATGCTACGGTCTATGGACTCACTATTGAGCCCTGATGGTGTCCTGATCAATGCTCTGATGACATCACAGGTACGAAGCCTGCGGGGCTTTAAGGTAGTTTCAAAGTAGTAAAAATAGCATACATCTTCTAGCTTACCTCCACATTAAACTGGGTGCCCACCAATCATAAACTGATAGATAACAGCTTGAAAGGGGGGGGGGACTTGAAACCAAATTAGGGAAAGAGGGCTGATAATTATATTTTGGAACATGAATTCCTTGTGAATACATCAAGTAGCAATACATCAGTTGTTTGTAAGTTTTGTGAGCCAAGGGCCCTCTTTACTGTCTCTGACATTTTTGGACAATACTGCACGTTTCAGAACTACCAGTTAACAAACGCTTAAAAAGTAAATTGTTTGAAATGCTGGATCTTATTCATTTTATAGGAAATATTCCAATAATTATTTTCAAAATATAAGAATATGTAGGAAATAAAGGAACGTTTGGATATCAAGACTACTGAATGGTAAGCACTTTGAAGGAGTATCTTAGCAAGACATTACGTAAGTTTAAATGACCACATTTATGTTATGTTTTTCTAATGTTCTAAGTGTATTAAGGTGCCTTAGTAATGATTTATGTATTTGTGATTTGTTTTGTTACACGCTATGGTACAAAACTTGGCGTATGACTAGCATTTCTAAATGCCGGTTATTACTATTACTGTTGTTATTTATTATCATGAATTCGTTGCTCTTTTAAAGGGTACTCATCAAAACAAAATTATAACATATTTGATAACAAATTTAAGTCAGTCTACTGCAGGACTGTTCTGAAAATTCTTATTTAAATACGTTTGATAACAATTTAAGCCAGGCTCAAACGCGAGCTTATGGTAAAAGCAGGAGAAGGTGCTTGAAAATAACGAGCCCTACTCCATTGCATGGAATTATAAATAATTGACATTATATTCAACATGCAGCATAACTTATACACACCCCTGTCAGTAGCTTATTATAACATCTGCAGTTCTTGCAAATGACATTCCGTCTAGTCACATACTTTTCCTTCCTGGCAAACTACTACCTTCCTGTTAACATCCTGTTAACATACTAACAATGAAAAGAGCCTCTTGAAAAGAACCACATTGCAATGATATATTGAGGTGTCGAATACTTCATTAGACTTTTTAATTAGATCTGGCTTCTACAGTGTACATGTTGTGGACCATTATTTTGATGAATGCGATACATTCATTCACCACGTATGAGAAGTCCAACAATCTCTAATCCCTACCTTGATACATTGTGAAAACGTTTGAGCTCTGTTGACCTCAGATGACTTTCGACATGACATTCATTAAGAATATTTAAAACTTATGAACACTGTGCACCGACATAGTAAGTTCAAAAAGTATTCATGATTCTTTCCCTGAGATATCTTGTCAAAAACATTTTTACATTTTTACTTCGGTGAACTCAATCTTTTACCACTGCCACACCACGAGGCTTCTTATATTTAATCTAGTTTGGAAGGTATCAATGCTTCTTTCTAAGCTTAAATATTGTGCCAACTTCTGGTGACCTAGGATTTCCTTTAACCTCCACTACAATCAGTAGGCTTCTTTTACGCAGTAATTGTATCCATGTTTCTTATCTTCACGTTTTTATGCTCACAGTGTTTTCAGTTTCACCTTCGGTAACGCCAGATAACCGTTGACCTACACCATAACCAGTTTCTTGTTTTAATATTTTCTAATATTAAAGCATCTTCACGCAAAGTGTGTAAAGTAGCCATGCTTCCTGTTTTGAATTAAGTGTGAGTTATGCTGATCTTTGATGACCTTTGACCTATTCTAAAGTGAGGAGGCTTCTTTTGCCCAGCGAAATGCAAACAAAGATAAGTACGAAAAGTATCCACCCGTCCTATCTTGAGACACTGTGTCCATGATATTTCCAGAATTCGACCTCTGGTGACTAAAAGTAAGTTTACTTAAACTTCACCGGAAACATGCTTTTGAGTCTAAATGATGCGTCCATATGCCAAGCATGGAAAGTATTGATGCCTTGTTTTTGAGCTATCGGGTTCAGTCTGCAACTACAAAATGTGCCACTTCTATGAGGAGGGTGGGACTGGATTGTGATACATGAGTCCTCAGGTCAGCTTTTAAACAAATTTACAGTGAAACTTTACAACAACATAATACAGCCGAATGTTTAGGTCCATTGCACTTTCGGTTTAGTAGTAAACACTACATCTTTAAATATGAAATAAATCATTGAAACGATAAACACATTCCCCATTAATGTAAGACATATCTCCCAAGGACATACCAACAAAATAGATACATATTTAAAATTATCCCGTGAGTACACGGCAAAAGTAAAACATCAGCAATGGAGTGGGGAAAACAAGCCAGTGAGCCACAACTGGAAAAAAGGACGTTGCCCGCCCGACTGAAACCAATTGGCTAGAAACTGAGCAGTAAAACCTTAACTAACTAACTAACTAACTAAAGAACTAAGGGTTAAACTAGGGTAGAAAATGGGGTACGAAAATTAGTAACCACAATACATTTTTCATGCAATCTTTTTTCCCTGTTGCGATGGACTGACCACTTTGCCACTTTTTGAAATGGAAATGCTAGTTATAAGCCCATGGGAATACTTTCAGTTGGGGAAAGGGATGGAGGAGCTCAGCACGTTCAAATGAAAGTTTAATGTATACCTGACAAGGGAAATTCTGCCCAACCTCTTGCCCCTTCTGAGGCTAGTTCAGAAATTGAATGGAACCTATTTGCTACTCTCTTGGTGTTAAATTATTCTTTTTTGTGTCTCGGGTAAGCACTTTATATTCCAAAGCCTGTGCCGATTACGCAAACTTTGAAAGAGGAATTCGTTAAATGCACGGTGTCATGCTCGTAGATAGCTCGTAAAGCATTTCGCCGTTGATAATTCCCTTTACGTTTATCTTTTGAGAGTTTTTATCATCCCAAGTCAATCTCAGTCGTAAATTTCAGTTCCGAGTCTACCTAAAGGTGATCTCGAGTCAACTATTTGGGCAAACGTCACCTTTCTTTGTCTCTCAGACAATTCTTTTACTAGGTTCCCGTCTTTATTAATAATTTTTCTTATTCCTTTCATTTTCCATATGTCCATATTCTTGCTAATGTCATAAAGTGTAACCTTGTTAAGACCAAAGAAGCGATTCTCTAGCCTCCCGTCCCACGACCACCCCCCTCCCACATCTCATTTCCGTAACTCATAATTGTCGATCTCGACGAACTTCCAAAAGGTAAAGAAAATCAACTTCTTCACCTCTCGGATTGTGGTTTGGATTCCCAGGCTAATTAAACCTTTTTATCTAATGTTCCTTTCATCGGTTGTGCCGGAAGTCAGGTCTCTACGAAAAATAACTTGTCGCCAGAGCATGCTGTTTATTGAGAAAGACATTATTTTACATTGTACGGTAGGCCTACTGAACGGTAGGAGTGACACTGTCCTCTAGCAGAACCTTGATCTAAGCCAGTATGTGTAACACTACGTATATCACCTTCTCAAACTTGCAAGTATTTCGTTGCATCCAGCAAGAATATGCACACTATGCACACAAGGGCTGCTGTGATGGAGCATAGCACTGAAGGGCTAATGGTCATCATCTAGCCAAGAATGCAGTATTGACTGAGATTTTACAGCCACACTCCAACCAGGGAGTTGCTTTTTGACAAAAGCAACTCCCAGCTCCAACTAAGACTGGCGAACAAGTTTTCTCCCCGTCTCCACCATTACTCCAAAATCCTAAATAGTGATATGCACTTCAACCGGGGAGTTGCTATTTGTAAAAAGCAACTCCCTACTTAAACATATGCTGTATACAGAATGCAGATGAAAAGCGTGCCTAGGACTGTTCATTACATGAACGGTCAATTATCTGTACTTAACCCTCCATATTCACATCAAATATCCTGCACGAAAAATTCAACACCTTTAAGGATGGTTAAAGTTCTGCTTAACATGGATTTTCAATATACTCATTCAGTTAATTTGAAATTATTGTAATACTTTTTACATAAGGCCAACAAGAATGTTATCATCATAAATTTGGAGAGGTTGCGATAAAATAGAGGTGTTGTTTATGTGTGAGTTGGCATCTTTCTAATATCAATAACTGATACTACTTTTCTTCAATTCTTACAGGATTTATGGATTTGCATATTACGTACATTTGAATGCAGTATAGCAGGGGCTTGTGAACAAGGTTCATTCGGTTCAGTTACAAAACTAATCCCTCCCTTTTAAATATGCGTATAGGCGGCACTGAAGCCATCTTGAATTTCCATTTTCTTTTGAATTTAGATTTGCGCTTAGAAATAAATTACACAAACCAATAAAGAGGGTAGCAAAACGCATTAATAAGCTACTAAGATTGAAATGGAGAGCAAGACATCTTCTTGTCAGGAGATGAAAACTTAGACAGCAAGTTAGACTGACGAGAAATTCGTTAAGAAGCCTGGAAACCTGAAAATTGGGTACACATCGGCTTTTGGGCAAAGTAAGAATTAAAGTTATTTTTGGCTAATTGGCAATGTTGTTGCATCCCTAGATGCGTAGATGACTAAGAAAGAAAATGTAACGTTAACCATAAAGTAAACGGATGTAACATTTTTATTATAAACGGCAATATAAATTTGTTTCGTTTTGGCGAGACCAAGCACAATTTGTACACGCTGTGGAAACTGGACTAGTTGGTGTAGGGTAGATGGTTGGGCAGAGTGAATACTTAGCTAATTCGCAACTCTTGTGTCCTCAGAATGGACGTAGTTTTGATGAAGTTCGTCCTTTACCTACCGGTGATATAGTATTTTCACTTTTTTAGCTCACGATATTTAATATCCGTTTGGGAAGCAAAAGTTTAGATGGAGGTGCCCTACAAAGTGTGAGATGTTTAAATTTTTAATTTTTGGTCTACAATAATCGTGAAAATTTAAAGACTCAGAGGTTGTAAAATGGGAAATAGGTTAGTAAAAATCGTAAAAGAAAGTGACAATGTTACGTCCTAGGACTTCTTTCTACCCATTGATAGTATCTAGTGAGGTTGTATTATGTGAAAAATAAATTGCTAACAACTTCCATCGATTTGACCCGATATATCAGATAGTACTTCCATGGTCATATTAACCAACATGCTTATATGTAAATGGGTTTCTCATCACGTGCAACACACGTTTACTGCACATTCGTGTTCAATTTTTCCCAGATGAAAGCTGTCGTTTTGGAACTTTTGATTTAATAATTTTTTGAACAAAATTTTGTAGTGAACTTAACCTCCTGATAGGCCTGAGTAGTAAAAATTTTACATTGTACAAATTATATAAACCTGATTGTCTTTCTCAAATGAAGTCCCACGGTATGGCCAATAGCTTTGCTTCCCCAGTATCGTATTATTTTTGTGACGCAGCTTTTAATAGTGAAGCATGATTCATCCGTCTCAGCTTTTTACCAAGGACTCAACCATGTAAGGAGAAAACAGGACACTCATTTTTCGCACGCCGATTTGAAGGGAGCAAAGCCATGCACTTTAGTGTCGATTATGGTTTTAAGAAAGGCCTTAAAATATTAGCTTTTTCTCAGCCATAGCAACAACTTACATTACACAAATAGGAACCGTTTAAGTTTTTGCTCTCTAAATATGTTTTGATATAACAGCAATGTCTTGACGTTGCCAGTGCTGTTACTATATTGTACGTTGTACGGCATAGTGCTAGAGGTCATAAAACACCATACCGTTACAACGACGTTTAAAGAAAAGATGTGAAATCTCTTTTGACAGGAGTCAGGTTGACTCAGGTGAAGTCACGCTTTTACGTAAGGAATGCGGTTACACTAAACGTCAATTGAGTAAGCAATGGAGTAAGGGAAAACAAGCCAGTGAGCCACAACTGGAAAAAAGACCGTGGCCGGCTCGACTTGAACCAATTGGTTGGAAACTGGGCCGTTAAACCTCATCTAACCTAACCTAACCTAACCTAACCTAACCTAACCTAACCTAAGCCTTTCAATTGAACATGTTAACGATAGAAAGAAGCCAATCAAATTCTTTTATGCCGCTTTGCTATTTTGCTACTTGTCTTTTACGAATAATTCTAATGAAACTGGAGTGTTTTGATCACTGCATAAAAGATAACGCAATCGTGGTAATGTCTCAGTGTCAATCCTCAATGTAAGGACATATTCGCCGTATAATTTGTATTCCATATAAACCGTTATGTCATCGACTATTACTAGGATTATGCTCCGCATTAACTATAAACCAAAAAACCCAAAGGCTTAGTGATTCCTTTCCGTAAGGAAATGCTTTGTTGCAATGAGGATTATCCTTCAAATTATCCTTTTCGAGATATCATGCTTTACGAAGTTTTCACAATTTTACCTCTGATGACCTCACATGACCTTTGAACTCTACCAAACATTGAATAACCTAAATATAAAATATGGAAAAAGGAAGTGTCAGGAATGACAGTCGAACCCGGACCGTCTATGTGAGAAACCGAGCGATTTCCTCTACACCAACCATAAACTCGTTTACTGCATGCTATTTTTGATCATCTTATAGTCACAACATCCTTCCCACGTGTTCATAATTTGGTAATTAAAATGAGAATGATCAATTACTGTTACAGTTATGCTTTTGAAAAATATGTGCTGTTCTCTTTAACTTTATCTTTGGATTGGTATAAAGGTTCTGCCGAGCGATTTCCCCTACACCAACCATAAACTCGTTTAATGCATGGTATTTTTGATCATCTTATAGTCAAAGCATCCTTCACACGTGTTCATAATTTGGTAATTAAAATGAGAATGATCAATTACTGTTACAGTTATGCTTTTGAAAAATATGTGCTGTTCTCTTTAATTTTATCTTTGGATTGGTATAAAGGTTCTGCCGAGCGATTTCCCCTACACCATCCACAAAGTCGTTTAATGCATGGTATTTTTGATCATCTTATAGTCACAGCATCCTTCACACGTGTTCATAATTTGGTAATTAAAATGAGAATGATCAATTACTGTTACAGTTATGCTTTTGAAAAATGGTCACGAAACGACACAATTCGTACGTACCGCCCACTGTCTATTCAGTGTATGAGATTGTAATAGTTTCACCTCTAGTGACCTCAGATAACCTTTGACTTCCAACATAACACATAGGTTTCCACTATCCTTAAATGACAAACTATATACCAAGTATGAAAAGTATTCATCACCCCTGTCTTGAAATATCGTGTTTTTTCAAGGTTTTCGGTTTTGATCTCTGGGAAAATCACAGGACCTCTGACCTCCAATAACAACAAGAGTGTCCTTGCTCTTAGCATGATAAATCTGTAAACCAAGTATAAAGTGTCCATCGTTGCTATCTTGAGATATCGTTTTTACAAGAATTTGTTTAAGAATTACATATTTTCACCTACGGTGAACTTAGATAATCACAACCACATGCTAAGTATGAAGAGTGTCCATACTTCCTACATAGACAAAAAGTGTTAACAAGATTTCACTTTATGACCTCTGGTGACCGCACATGATCATTGTCCCAAAAACAATAGGGATATTTGTCTGAATCTTGTAAATCCCTGTGTAAAAGATAAGAAGTATACGCTATCCCGGGATATCGTGTTTACAAGCCAAGCGTCACAAAGACACATACATTCACACACACACGCAAACATACATATATTTGCATACATGCCTTTCTTCCTCGGCAAGGAATAAAAAGTGTAAGATTTATCTGGAATACGTTTTTTTATTTCGTACGCCTAACGGGCTAGCTCCAACAGGGCGGGGGATATGAACACTTTTAATCTACATTTCATTTCCTGTTTTCGGGGTAATAACAAATATTTTCCACGAATGAGGCCCTGCAACCCTCACAGATCAACGCCAACGCCTTTTACCTTATACTGTTGATTTCTCAAATATAGTCAAGTCATTTTTACATCAATATTCCGCCGAAAAGATGACGCCATCGTAAATTCCTACTTTGAGCTGAACAATGCAAAGAAAGATGCCGCACCCTAAAGTATGCTGGGTGGACAGCAGTATTGGCAGTTGCTTTAAGAAGGAACATGTTCCTAATAAAGCATCAGGCTTTCCCATGAGCAAATGAAATGCAAGGAGATCAATTATTCATGGATTTGATCCACAGGGGCCAAAGTGTTTGAATGAACGAATTTTACTGGAAAGTGGAGACCTATTTTGCAATGTCCTGAGGATTGCATCATCGTTAGAAATCTTTGGTCTGTTACATTGAAGCTGCTAGCACGGTCACTATGGTGAAAATGCGTCCCATGGTGTTAAGCGTTGGCCACTCTTTGTATTCGATGTATGGCCAAACGATGCAAACATGATTTTTTGTTAATTAAAAGTCAGTGGTATCTCGCTGTCTGTTACAGGAAGTTATCCGAATCCGGAAGTTATCCGATGCAGGAAGTTGTCCGATTAAGGAAGTCGTCCACTTTGCTCGGTTTAACTGTTGATCAGTGGTGTAGGACAAGGATACCCTAACCCTCCCAGCCTTTAGGAAATTGGTTAAAGACTGTAGATTCACTCTTGTCCATCCAATAGGGACATTAAATGGCGGGTCCGGTGATCAGGGTTTGGAGAGATTCGTACACCCCTGGCGTGTCACCCTCTGAGTGTAAAAGTGAAAGCTAATCTCGCCGTTGTTCATCCACGATCAGTCTGGTATAGGGCCCCCAACAAACCAAGTAGCTCACCGTCCCTCAAACAGTAACTTTAAGTAAACAGTATATGAGCTCTTTAAAATGTAGTTGTCCATATATTGTATCATGATTGCGTTTTTCATCCACTGTAAAGTTAGTACAATTATGGTAAGTCTTTTAAAAGAGGACATTTTGTAAGACCTGGAAATGATCATGGAAATGATCATGCAAAGAAAAACTATCTTGCACACATCTATTTCCCTGCTCTTCTGATTTTAATTAGTGCCGAATGTTTTTCTCCTCATTGATGTCCTTTTGTGCTTTCTTTTGATGCTACAAAAAAGGTTTTACACTCCCCGTGAATCTTAAATATTAAACCAATTATAATAGTGCTGGTTTAAATGTCGTAACCGTTCTATTTTAAAGCCACATAGATATACCTACAGATCACTGCAAGTTTTTGCAACAGATCAAATCGATTATTTTTAGTCCCAGAAGCTATACTATGGGCACCTTCAACGTAATCCCCAACGCACTGCCCTTGATAACTTTCTGTTCCATCCATCAACGGTTAGAAACTAGCATCGTTGTTACCACGCTTCCGCTTTTAGGCAAGTTGTCTGAGTGTTATTGGTTTACGTAACCACATCCATTAATAAAGCACTTTGAAGTTTTGAAACCCTTCTTAAAATCAGGTCAATCTACTTAATAGAGCGTCTTGCGTGTTGACTATTAGTTGTCTAAAGGCGGGTAAAATAGCAAAAGACTCTCCAGTGAAATATTTCAAATGCATACTCGTAATGATCCCTCGTTGATTGAGTCGCTGGATACAAATTCGCTTTGATTTACCCCTATATTCATCAAAGACAGTATGTCACGAGAAGCAAAAACATGGTACAAGATTACCTTTCATATCCAAATTTGACAAAAGCCTATTACCGGAATCCTCCACAGCAGACAATAAATTGTAACGCTGTTTAAAGCGACTCGGCATTTTAAGCAACAAGATAAACAAAAGAGTAGACCGCACCCTTAAATGTTTGCTTAAGACAGAATGACGCCACTTCAGCACCATCCCGTAAGCACATTCATAGTTTCTATTGCAACACAATCTGATGTTTAGCTATAACATACAAAAAGTGTTGACAGGATGGCTTTAAACTGGTTTCTGTGTGCTCAATATACTTAACTAGATTTTTTTTTTTTCTTTGTCGTTTCAAAATGTGTTACAATTCGTTTTTTGCGCTGTTGCCAACAGCAATAAAAACTAACAACAGGATAACTCAGGCCCCAATTTTCTTTATTCCTTAAATCAGATGTAAAAGCAAAGAGCACAGTAGTGTATACGTTTACTGTACAAAGTCATAGAAGTCACAGGGAGAACCAAACGATGAAATATTTATTCTTGAAAGTGCAAAAGATGACAATTATAGTTGAGTGCATGATAAGTATTCCACAGTGATTCCAACATAGTTCTAAGGGCGTGTGCTGTAATGAAGTAAGCCAGTTTTTACTCGATGGCGATTTCATGTATAACCTTGACAGTGCTAAAGATTTACTTAGCCGAATGGGGCCTATTAAGTTCACATGCGATTAAACTTTCAAATTGAACTACATTACTCATGAACTCTAACATAATTATATATGTTCGAAAATGTATCCTTAAACTAAGTCTTGTAAACATCAAAGGCAGTATTCTAGAACGGGTTTCAAGTTATAAGTATCTGGGTGTGGTGGTAGCTAACCAACTTCGTTTGGATGATATCGAATATTTGGTGAAGAAATAAAATCCTAGAATGCACTGCTTCCGTAAACTACGTAGGTTTAATGTTGACCGTCGTAGCCCCTCCATGTTATGTAACTCTATTTTATGTAAGCCTAGTGTATGGATGAACTGTATCGTCTAGTAGGGTGGGAACTTGGAAAGTGCAACTTTGAAACGGATCGATTCCATAATCAACCAGGTTAATCGTGCCTTAACAGTTTCGCAACCTACGGTTGTCTCCTCCCACCAGTGTGTTCTGGCCCCCTGTGGGCTGGGGGTTGTAGAATATGCCCAAGGTATTTCCCGCCTCTAGTAAGAGGCGACTAAAGGGAAGGACTTGCACCGTATTTGATCTGTATCTGAAACCAAACTTGTATTAAACTTGAACCGTATTTGAAACCGTATTTAAACTTAACCTTTTTATCTAATTGACACTATAAAACACATTCGTGTTGGTGTGTCGTTAAATCTTATCTAACTAACTAACTAACCAGAGTGTTTTGAAAGGAAAGCTGAGAATTATCCTTGAGGATTGCAAACACCTCCTTTATTTGAATCTTGACAGCGCAGTTATCCCCGTACTAATAGGATGAGACAACCGTATGCTGCCATTAGTAGACTCAAATCATTTTATATTCAACAATGTATTAAATTATTTAACAATCAATTTCATAGATGGACTTGAAGTTTCATCATTTCTGTAGTCGTTTACTTTCATTTCAATTGGTTCAAACTATTTTTCATTATTTGATTTTCAATGTCATACTTTTTTTTATTTCATATCTCTCCCGGTAGTCATTTACTTCTTATAATTTATCCTTTTAATTTTGTAATCCATTTCATCTCTTTGTACTTTTTGTTCTTGCGAGTGTTCAATTACCCGTCGTAGAATGTAATAAGCTCTTACTCGAACTTGAACTTGATGCCCTTTTAAGGCATTTACAATGCCATTTTGCATAGCGGAAGGATATAATGCGTAGAAGTGCCTGAAGTAACCTCACTATTTTTTATATTTGCATAATCAATTCTTCAAATCATTTTCTACCACATACACATCACAAAGTGTGCACATTACTTCAGCAACGAACTGTGCCCCCAAAATAGACCTACTGTTGTTAACTTGGTAGGGTAACACCTTCCGCAGAGCATTTTCTTTAATATGCGGTGTGCTACCTTTAGCGAAAAGGAATTTTACTTTCACGCTTGCAGTGCTATTTGAAATGAAGAAACACTACGGAGTGAGGTAACCAGAACAATGAATATATTGTATTGTAACTATGTTAACCTCTCAATTAAGCGATGAGATCAGTGTTAAAGAAACGTCAGAAAAGTGATAAGTCTATTTTGATGTACAAATTAAACCTCAATGTCCTTTTGCTTTATTCTGAATTACAATGGAACGATGTGAACTACAGGTTTGATCATCATGATGTTCCAGGGTCTCTCTTTGACGATTTTTCTCTTCTGAATTCCTGATTCTCGGGCCAAGAGGTCAAGCGTGTATTTATTATAAATACAAAAAACACTTGCAAACCAAGCACTAACACAAAATCACAATTATATAACTTGTGAGGGGCAAGAAGTAAAAACGACCATTTGTTGTGATCGTAGACGGTAATGCTACACATGAGGCAATGCACTGTGGCTTCTCCCAAAGAAGTGACGTAGGCATTTGATGTTGAATCAAATCCGTGCACTTGCAATACGGTAGACAGATACCACCTGTTAACAACTTTATCAGAACTTTAGCTTCTGCCAAGTACCGATTACAGTACGCAAACAACAGAAAAGAACAGTAATACCATGGATAGCAACAATGACACGTCACCACACTAACTCAGAGGCAACAAGTATTATGGAACTTTTGAAATAAAATTAACATCTTTTACCTAAGGGAGAGTAAATTCCAGTTACAAAATAGGAAATATTGACAACGTTGGGAGTCCTATCACTAACGAAAAAGCAAGTTCACTGACATTTGAGGTGTGCGTTAATGTACAGAGTGACGGCTTACATGCGGATACCAATCCTGCAGACGTAAGGCAACTTGTGTAATATTTTACTGGTGTAATGACATCTTCATTGGTAGCGGTACACAGACAGGGAAGAACTATATAAAAACGTTAAACCCTCTTCCCATTGTGGACTCCCAGTCCCAGATCGTCAAGCTTGCCTACGACGAAGTTGAGTTACAGTCCTGATGACCGTTATAGGTCCGAACTGTATCGTGCAAGATACAAATGAAATGTTCTGTGCCTGGCCTTCAAGTTTATCGCATGTCTATTAACAGAAGAGGATCTCTTTATACCAAACAAATTAACAAACAATTGGAAAATATTTAAAAATAACGAGAGTTAGAAGCCGTATGGTAATTAAACTTAAGTAATTTACATACACTACAAAGATACGACAGGATATATTTACTGGCTTTTATAACATTTTAAAGACACTATCCACGGCTTTAAAACTGCCCATAGTTAGAACTATTATATTTATATTTTATTTTGTACAATGAATATTTACACGAGGCAAATCAAATCATTCAGATATGGATGCAGCATTTGGGGGATTCCCTTCTTTTTTTGTTTTGCTTTTTTTGTGCTTTGTAATAGTTTGGATTGATGGGAATCTTTTCTGAGGGGGGAGATGGAGGTTTTGCGCCGTTAGACTTTCGTATCAATGAGCCATTAATTGGAACAAAATACTTTTGTTCCTACGTTTTGGAAGAAACATGCTAAATTTTGTCGCATTTTCTATGGTAATCGGATCTTCTTGCAGTCACATACTTCACACGTGCTCACAATAAGTTAATGAAAATTAGGATTACTAATTAATGTACTAGAGGTATGCTTGAAAAAAGATATTTGTTGCTTTGTATAATTTTATCCCTGGTACAGAAGTCCAGCCCTCCCTTTTTGGTGGCCACGGAACGACACAATTTTGAAGGAACCGCCTACTAACTATTCAGTTAACAAGTTTTTGTAGCAACTTCAGATGACCTCTGACCTCCATCAAAACCCTTATGGTTCACCTCTCTCTTAATATGGCATATCTACAGAGGGACTGTCCATTGTATTTGCGACACGGATGATCAAAATTCAGGTTTCATTATTTATCACTTATTTTGCCGTTTTGTGTAGCCAAGGTAATTACCTACCAAGATCTGAAAATATTTTTGAATCAGGCTATTCACTTTTAGAAATAAATGTAATTACCGAGAAAAGTATAAAAATTGCGTTAGTCATGGGACAAACAATGTTGTAGAAAATTTTGAAATTTTTAATTAAAATGAATTATTTCATACAGGGAAATAAAGTACCTCAAAAAACTCAATGTGACTTTACAAGCAGAAAATTATTTCATTAATCAGTTATTGATTAGCGCCTTGTCTAATCAGTCAATTAACCAATGACTAAAATTTTTCATCGAAATGTTTAAATATTTCAAAAATCGTGGTAGACACTATGGAAAGATTAAGGATCCTCTTCATATAGCTGCCAACACAAAGATCTGTATAATTAGTTTGTACAAAAGTGTGTAAAAGAATACTTATTAATTTAAAAAAAAAAAAATTTCATGGGACAATTTTGTCAGTAATGGAACAAGTCCCATATAGACTGTACAGTAAGACTGACCATGCTTGGCCTACTAGTACTATGGGTTTACCTTCGTTACTAGCATCCGGTATTTGTGGTATAAATTTCTGTTAATGCTAATTTATCTGAAGGGATTATCAAGATAATAACAATTCTTCCAATTGTTTCTTCCTCTTGACATTGTCTAACAATACGTAATTGAATAAAGGGTTTGTCTGAATTTGTGTCATTTGTGTAATTCAGTGATATGAATTTTTCTCAACAGTTTACTAAGCAGTTTACTAATCACGCTTTGATTTGTTTACTAATCACGCTGTGAAAGTCAATGCGTTGTATGTTTAATGCAAGGTCTAAGGGAAGGGGCATGTCTTCTAAGGGGAGTGGATGAAACCTCTTCCTTCGATAAATTTTTCCATGCAGTGGTTTAGTTGTAAAATATTGCTCTTTGACGTAGATTTGAGGTGATTTTTTCTTTTTCTCTTTTTTGAGAGGTGGGGTGGGCTGGAAAAATCCTCCTCCCTGTTTGCTAGTGAAGAACTGGTTCTACAGCCCACTAGTTCCACAGTTAATGGGAGTTTGCATTCAGGTATGAACTGTGGGACTAAGGTGTTGTAATATAGGACCAATGGGTTCAACAGTAAGACCAAATTTTGACCATCCCTCCATGTCCCGTCCCCCCCCCCCCCCCGGCCTTTGTGATAGTGGGAAATGTTACCAACATCACATCTTAATTTAATGTATCATTGTAAGGGTAAAAAATGAAAAAGGGTTTAGGAAACAATTCATTCTGCCACATTTTATGTTTGTAAGCATTTGCCACAAAACTGTCCGATGACGAACGTTTTATTTGTCCCATGACTAACAATCTATTGTTTAAATTGCACAAAATGGGGATGATATTTTGTTCAAAAAAGTTCGCAACAAAACAATAGTCCAACTTGTCCTTGACAAAGGAAGCAAAAAAATAGCGATAGTACCTTAATGGCACATAGCTTCGGGACTAATTAACTCTAGGCAGAAACCTATGTCGCAAAGCTGCCCCATGACTAATGGTTTATTAATTAGTAAAAAGTAATGTTGGAGTAGACTTTGATTCCTACTTTTTTGTTATTTTGTAGAGGCAGTCCCGCTCTATAAATTGAATGCATTATAAGTTTGTCACTCTTTATAAGATTCTTTTTTATGAGCCAAAATGTTCTCTAAAATATAACATAACTGTAATGCAATACCACAGAATGTCTATTAGACCAAGTTTGAGAAGTATCAATCAACCCTGTCTTGAAATATTGTATTTATCTTTCAAGGTGTTCGGCTTCCTATCTTCGGTGACCTCAAATGAATTTTAACCTCCACCAAAAACAATAGGGTTCTTCCCCTCAATATGACAAATTTAAATGCCAAGTATGAAAAAATGTGCTTTTTACCGTAAGATATAGTCTTTACAATATTTTCGGTTTTTGACCTTTTGTGACCTCACATGACCTCTGACCCGAAAAACAACAGAGATCTTTTACTAACATGATAATTTGATACGTCAAGTACTTATTACTCGTCACTGCTATCTTGAGATATCGTGTTTACAAGCTAAGCGCCACACAAGCACACCAACTCACACGTAAATACGCAAATACATACACTCGCCCTTGATACCACAGATCCCTTTTGCCTTCGACAAGGAATGAAAAAGGCGTTAGGCCTAACCTTTAAAAACAAATACAAACACTGCATCTGCACATATTCTTACATATAATGTCTTATCCCTTTTCCCAGAAACCAATAAAATTGTGAAGTCATAGGGCACTGGTTTTTTTAACTTAAACCAATTCTTCCTGATTTGGGTTAAAATTTAAAAATCCAACTGTCATCTCAAAAGTTTTGTTTTGGAAAGTAGTAACACTGACATTTTAAGAAACCTAGAAGTTCATAGCTTAACTCATTTTTATTTTTCTGTCATAAATACTGGTTTGCTACTAAATACCCATTCCTAATGTAAAAACCTGTATTAAGTGAGGCTTGCCTGCTTTAGTAAAAGCTAATCAGAAACATCTTTTAATTCATTGATGTAATGGTTAACAAGTTGGCAAATAATGCAAGCGATCTTTTTCACTGATAATAGTGACAAGAAACATTTTACAGCAAAAATAAGCTCAAACTGTCCTGATTTTGGAAATTCTGCATCAAAAAGCTTTCATTAAAACCACAGGAATCAGTTTATGTTGATTATTTGCTCACTGTGTAATTATGTAATATTAATTCTGCATTCTTTTTTATTTTTATTTTGTAGGTTGTTTTCTTTATTATTTGTTTTGAGTATAATTCAAGAATCAAATTCATTTAAGTGATCTTACTTCATCAAAGGTTCTGCTTTGAACCTGCTGTTTCAATTTTCATTACAACTCCACTTCTATGCATGCAGCATGTGGTACTTGCTGAAGTAACTTGTGCAGAGTGAAAATCATTCTTAGAAAAAAATAATGAAGAGTATATGAAATCTCGACAAAAATTTCAAAGATGATCCCAAAGGCTTCAGCTTAAGTACAAGCTGAAGAATATAAGGGTATTGTACAGTCATAATAACGAGCAAAATATGTACTGTAGCTTTTTAGGCAAAGGTCACAAGTTGGCCTTGTGGCTGACTTACTGGCCTGCATGGTCTCCATTTATTGAAAATTCAACTTTTTCTTGCAGAGTTTGGAATATTTACCATATAATTTAGTAAACAAGAAATCTTAGAAGTAAAATTTACAGTAACTGCTCGTAACTGCTAATCTGCAAAGTGATGAAATGCCAATGAGCAAGTTAGGCCCATGAAACTAGGGTAGACTTATGCCAGCCATTTCAGCTGTCTGTAATGTGGTTTCCTAACAGTAGTCTGGGGAAAGATGTCAATATACACCTCTATTCAATGTATGAAGGTGTAGGCAACAGTAGGAATTCCTGTCAAAATTTCAATAATGCTGTAACAGACTGGACCCTATCCATGATCATACTATCCATTCCACAATTTTATTCTACTTCATGGGCAATCAAAACTCTTTCAGGTTCAGGTGAATAGGGTTCATGTGGTAATTCAGTTGTATCCGGTTTTATCATGTGCATAGTGTACTGCTGTACGGCCTGTAGGAAGGGAAATCACCAGATTTTGTAGCAATCATGTGACAATTAATTTGTTCTGGTATACAGTAACATAGCCTACACATGTACAGTACCACAGCCCACTACTCATTGTGAGCAATATCACCTCATTACTGAATAAAAACTGGCATAAAGAGAATCAATTCTGTACCAAGAATTAAACAATTGCAGCTCTACAGTAGGTCATTGCCAAATTCATTACAGAGGTAATGGGTGAGGTGGCATGTATAATGACCATGGATCCTTCCCCTATGAAATCCCCTTCCACCTCATCCACATGAACATGAAGTACTTTGATCCAGTAAACTGACTTTACTTAATTTTGAACCCACAAATTTGCCTATGGTCTCATATGTATTTCCACCCTCCCAGCGCACAAATATACACTTATATTCAGCTGCTTTGATGACTAGGCATCAAAATCATGGAAAGGTTACATTTTCACCAAGGATCGGCATTTATGGACATGATTATATCATCATGGTCATCACAACTTCACTGGTTATCATAAACCTTATTGTTTCACAGTTCACAATCTCTATTCTAATAGAACCATCATCATACATATTTTTCACATCGTGTAGACTATAACCCTTACAAATTGTCACCAAATCTACAGTTCTCATTTCAAGCCCAAATTATTCCTACATTCAAAAACGTTCACTTAGATTCTAGCACGCAGTGACAATTGTCAACATTTTGTGTTACGTCCGAAACAAACAAAGGAGGGCACACAATATGATACTAAGTTTTTGGTACATGCAAGACATGTAGAGTTTAACAACTGCAAAAAATCTGATTCAAGTTTGTGGAAAGAACAAAAAGTGACTTTGCTAAGGTCTCAAAAGACACATTTGTCCTATTTTTCAAAAGTTTACAACAAATCATCGGAATTAGGGCAATCATTCCCATCTTTGACCAAACAGGTGCACCCCATGTTTAGAAAACATTTCCTACCCGGGTGGTCACAATGTATTCACATAATATACCTACTAATATTATCTGATAATAAAGCAATGACCAATTCCTTTTAATAATATGAAACAGCAAATATAAAATGTTGGAATTTCCGTTAACACCCGGAGCTGTTACGTCCGAAACATGTTTCCACCCATATTGTACAAAAGATCACAAAATGGAGTGAATGATTAGCTTTTGATCATGACTTTCCAGAGACAAAATAGATAAGAACTCTTTCACCCTATTAGAGCATCTTTACTAAAATTTCTGGGAACATTCATTCAAATATGTTTCGGACGTAACATGTGTTGTCGGAATTCTTCTTTTGTTAACGGTGAAATTGGGAAACAATTTGAGTAAGTTGACTAATTACTATGAAAATAAAGTTTGTAGTTATGTCAATTTAAAAAATGTTACCAAAAATCAAATTTATTTAGTTGCATTGGTCATATCAACCACATAAGAAGTTTCGGACGTAACAAAAGTGTTGACTGAAAATTTAGATTTTTTTCAATTTCTCATAATTTTTTAATTACTTGATTTAAACCATTCAAATGCACTTATTATACATACTGACAGTCATTGCTGTTCTACTATAGTCAATGACTTCCAATATTTTGTTTTGTGTAAGCTGTGCAAGCTTCAGATCTATAGCTACAAATGTTGACGGAAAATGTTACGTCCGAAACGGTGACTTTACTTCAACACCCTGACTCAGCAATGAATGCTCATAAACTTTGATACTTGTCAGCATGTTGACACCGTGCCAACTAATGTTAGTAACCAAAAACTAGGAGGAAGTAGCATTTGTAATGTTCAGTACGAGTAATTAAAAATTGACCTTCGAATTTCGGCCATATTTTCCGTCAACAATTTGCCAGTATATCACATCAGGTATATACTTAGAAACACAATACTGGTATGGTTAAGCTATTGGAGCTTAAGCAAAATTGATAGTATGACTTCAGACTGCAAAACATAAGAGAACATCTGCTGGTGGATTGTGTAATGCCTAAACCCCATTAAGCCAATTGGTATAAGTTAAAAAAAAACCAAAGCCATAGGCCTACTAATCAGCAATCCCCTGCAGTGATTTCAGGTGCAAATAATCGTACTTAACTTGTGTCTTACATAAGTTCGCTTTCCCTGACTGACCTTACAAGCCATGCCCTGCTTCTATCCTGGGCATGCCTTTCGTTGAGTTGCAATAAGACAGTCCCACAGATAATATATTCGCATGATTACTGATGTATCGTGCACAGTAAACATTTTCGTGGTTTGTATTGCCTGCTCATGCGCAGATTGGAAAAATAATACATGCTTGACTATCTTACTTTGATAATTCTTGACAGGTCGTCAGTTTTCTGTCAGATGGGAGAGACAACCACTTTTTCTTAACCTTTGCGTTGATCTGAGCTGAAGTGAGGAAGGGCAACTTTGCCTTTAGTGCTTTTGCTTGCTTATCACAAAACTGGTGGAAGAGACGTTTCGTTGCTGGGGTTGCCGACCTTGGCGTTGCTGAACCGGTATTCTTGTCCATTTTAACTGTGGTTAACAAATAAGTATAACTTGTATAATCGTATTATGTATGCTAAATTAACAGGGTTGGCATTTTCCCGGGAAAAACCTGCTTTTCCCAGTAAGTGGTAAAAACCGGGTAAAAACCGGGAAAAACTCGTAAATACCGGTAAAAACCGCTTCCGTCTTGAAAACTGTTGTTACATGTCTGTTATATGCAGGGTCTACAGTAGGCATAATACTCGTCATGACAGGCATATATGAAGACAGTCTGTAAGCTTCCTTTTAAGCTGTTTTACCACAACTTAATTTACTTTTGGGGGGCTAAGAGTATTTTTCATTTAGCACTTATTTGTCACTATCTCCTTCCCTGCAGTAGGTATTGCCTGTTGCCCCAAACTGTTACAGGCCTACCCCCACCCCTCCAAAATTCTTTAGGCCTACTGTATTGCTCAGACACTTCTTTTCACAAACACAGTCTATTGAGGTAAACTTCAATGCAGGTGGCTCAGTGGAAACTGCTTCAAACTGTATAAGGCACATACTGTATAGGCCCAATTAAATGTCCACTGTATTGAGCCACACACATTACACACAGCCCAATTGTTCACCTTGATGCACACCAGGGATGTCACTACACCGAGCAGCGGTACTAGTGAATTTCGCCTGCCTCTCATGTGAGAATAAAAACGTTCTGCCCACAACTTTTTCCCAATAATGGTATTATGATTTGATGATTTTTGAAAGAAGTTTGTATGTAGCATTAATCTCAGAATGAGACGGCCAACTGGAGGCATTAATTAAGGGTGCAGAAAAATATCCACATCTTCTCTAAATCCGAGGACAGTGGTCACTAAAGGGTCACAGTCAAGAATTACCTGGCACTAATTTTGGCCTGGTGACAACCCTGATGCACACATAGTCCAATTATTATAACCTCATGTATGAGTGATTAAACAGTTTGAGGTGGACAATTAAGTGAGGTGAATTTAGATTGCTCTTTCCAAGTTTTTGTGATGTGTTGCATTATATAGGCTGGTGAACCGTCCAAGTAACAAAACCTAAAAATGTGACATATACAAGATGAAAAAGCATAGCCTACTACGAAGGCACCAACAGTTTAGTACTTGTCAGTTCTCTAGGTTCTAGAATTATGCATCAGTGGAATGGAAAATAAGGTTGGTTGATGTGAGCATCCAGTTTATGTTAGATTTACAATACTCCCTAGGCTAATTTATAGCAAACCCACAAAGTTATTAATCATGGCTACACTTTGGATTAACCCTACCCCCTACCCTAAAAAGTCATTTTCTTGTAGTTTTTATGCTCTTTCACAAGTTCCACATGATTTTTTAAGAATTTTACATAATTTCAGGTTTTTCCCAGTTTTTCCCACCTGTAGTTGGGAAAATCGTTCCGGTAAAAACCGGTAAACACCTGGTTTTTACCGGGTGGTAAAAACCGCCCGGTAAAAACCGGCCAACCCTGTAAATTAGTAATGTTTTTTGCAATGCAGTACGTAACCACTTTTTGACAACAAGAACTCAGAACCTGATAAGTTGCGTAAAATCTGCATAAATAATCATAAGGTAAGCAGTATTCCGGATTAATCTTCGTTTTTGCTGCTTCCTATGTATTTTAAATCTTTGATTTCTGCCTTCCAACTTCCAATTTAACCAGGTTTGTCAGCGGTCACCAAAGTCATATTCGGTACTGATTTTTACGCACGTAGGCCAAGGACTAGTGTTGTGAGCATTCATAGGTTTTACAACGAGAATGTTAGGCTACACTGTCTGAGATGTAATGTGAGCAAATTTGGCAGGTATACAATCTTGTCAGTAACACACTTGAGTTGACATGAAAGGTATGGATTGTTGCGTAATATTTTAATTTCACCCATCAGATCACATCAAATTCAAGCTAACACTTAACCAAATCAAAGTATAATTCTGCTGAATCCAACGAGGCGGACATATACCCCTGAAGTTTTTTACTCTCCAGTGATATACCAGACCAGCCTACTAGGCCTTGAACATAGATGGAGTTTCGTGCACCCAAGTACAGTAATAGGCTATTTCTGAACATATGGATAACAAAACCTTCAAACGATGGATATTCTGAATGATGATCAAATATAAGCTTAAATTAAATGTAGGTATAATGATTTCACCTAATGAAAATTAAATATCATCCCAAATCCGTGATTTTACGACAACTCGCTCGGTTCCGCTGACAAGATTTTAGACCTGCCACATTTCGCGCACCTCAAACATTTAAAATGATAATTGATAAAATCAAGTTAAGCCCACGATATGCAACAAAATACCGAATGAACTTGATGGCTACATCGTTAAGTCATTATGGAGTGTTTGCAGAGGTAACCTGCCATGCGGGTACTATAGTAATCAAATCTTCCGTCACAATGTAAATACGCACACAGCATTCTGACTGTCTGATATCAACAAATAGGCCTATTTGGAACCCTTACGTTAGCCTACAGTATATTCTACAAAGTGGCAAAGATGGTGATTTTATATCAAATTTTCCGACCTTTTCAGAGGTTTGAAGTGATCAAAGACAACTGCAATATTAGTGTATGATAGAGAAGCAAAGGGGAGTAATTATAAAATACCCTGCACATCGATAGCTCCACCTCGTAGCTGTCTACGAGGTGGCAAAATTTGACCTCACTCCCTGTAAATCGACTGTGCGGCTGCATGGACACACGAACTGAAAAAGTAAGTTCAACTGCTCTTACTTTTTGGTGGCTAAACGGATACGGAGTCAAAGTCGAATAGGTGACCCATCTACACCTAGCACATATTCGAACCCAGATGCATAGCAGGCAGCGTGAAATTTTGTAAGTCTTACCTCCTTTCCATTAAGTGGCTACGCGGATACACAGTCAAAGCCGGGGGTATCCATGTAAGCAAGCGTCATCTTTACCTATCTTTCTACGAGTGGCTACGTGGATACGCAGTCAAAGATAAATCCGTGACCAAAAACATACGTAACCCTAACCCTAGCCCTAACACTGACCCGAACCCTTACCCCTAACCCAAGACAAGCATTGCAAGCAGCCGGAAAATATCTTTCATGAAGTGGCTATGCGGGTACGAAGTCAAAGTCGAAAGTAGTAGCGCGTGTTATATTAGTTTGCACGATTTTCGCACACGCATTAATTTGTATAGACCTTTTGCATGAAAGAAAGTGTGTATCATTGCAAGTTACACCAGTAAATGCAGACAGCTGATTTGTCAACCAATCGTATACGCGCGTAAGTCTACACACGTGCGGCAAAATCCACTCCGTTCGTGCACGTGTGCTTCATTGTTTTCACCCAAAATGACGTCAGTGTGATGTCAATGCATAAGGTCTATTAGTTTTTCTGCGTGTGTGTTTGTATTTGAACTGTACATCTTACACATTACGTACCGTATTGGGCAATTGCGCGTTCAGTGTGGGCTAGGTCCAGTGTTAGTCCGCAGTCTGCTGACCTAGTATTTGGGTCGCCCTTGGAGCTTCCCATACTAGGTCAGCAATAAACCCATTGGCAAAATTGGGCTACCGCACCATCAAAAATTTTGAATGGTCTTGATCTTTCTCAAAGTCATGTATACTCCTATGTGAGTGACCTCTATGGGTCCTTTATATGTTTAAGACCCTTCATTCTAAGATTATTTGCACTAAGTGTCCAAAGATAGATAAAAAATTTTTATTTACACAAACGATCCTGTGTTGTTTTTTAAACATTCTATCATGCTGCTAAATCTTGTTACTAGGACGTTCACACTATTGTATGCTAAATAGCACGCATTGCTGTTCAAGTGTAACATAGTCCATAGCTGTGGTTACGTTCATACACGCGCATACGCGTATATAGCAACAATCACTGCAGCAACGCACCCAGACGATGTTACTCTCACAGTAACATGCGGTCAAATGTTTGTGTTGCAATAGCCTAGGCCTAGTTCAGGGAGCAAAGTGTACGTGAGAACTAGGCCTAGGTACCCTAGGCTAGTCCAGTGTGTGACCTCGTAGCCGGCTGCGAGGTAAAACTATAGATGTGTGGGTATTCTACAATTGTACCAACAAACGTAATGGCAGTAAATCAAGACTATAGGTCCTAGCGTTGCTAACTTTTAAGAAGAAAATCAATTTCGACTAGCACTGTGCTGGTCTGAGACCCCAGATTGTTAATGGATCGTAGTAAGGACCGATATAATGGGTGACCGTCGAATGCGCACTTAAGAAATCTATCATTCTAAGATTGTGACATGGAATTTTAGGCTAGACGCGCACTCGACGGGCCCCCGCAGTCGACGGGCACCCCCAATACCCTATTTAGGGAGCTAACGGCAACAGACTATACACGTGACTCAACTGAGGATGAGTGAGGACTAAAGTTAGGCCTAGCCTAGTACTAGAAGGCCATAAGATTGTAGGCTAGATGCAAGTTAAAACAACTAGGCTAACAGGTTTTGCGTATTCCTGACGTGAGAAGGCCTAGTAAAAAATAGCCTAGGCTGTGTAGGCTAGCCCCATTCTACTTGCCCAGGCAACTGCTGTGACTTGGCCTAAGTTGGTCCTAACGATAGACCAAGGCTTGTCCGAAGTCTGCTGATCTAGTATTTGGGTCGCTTTAGGGCTTCCCATACTAGGTCAGCAATATAGCCATTGGCAAATTGGGCTACCACACCTTCAAAAATTTTCGATGGTCTCATCTTTTTTCAAATTCACATAGGCTATAGGCAATTCCTAGGTAATTGACCTGTACGGGTCATTTGTGTTTAAGACCTATCATTCTAAGGATATTAGCTCTTAGTCTCCAAACAGAGACCAAAAAATTTTGATTTATAAAAACGATCCTGTTTTGTTTTTTAAACTTTCTATCAAGCTGCTGAATCTTGTGACTAGGACGTTCGCACTATTGTATACAAATAATGAATGTTTAAGAGTGCGATAGTATGAATTATTTCATGAGTTGAAAGACTGAATAGACGAATGGAACGTTGAATCTTTCAACGAATGACACTATTCATACTATCACACGAATGAAAAACATTTATTTCTTTATATAACACCTTTTAAGTTTCATCTAGTCGTGGATTAAAGTTGTGTGTTGGCGGTCACTATGGTTCGTGTTTGTCCGTGTGATAGCTCCATGGCTGTTTGTTGTTTGCTAACTATGCGTACGCGTTTATGTGCCTATAACGGACGACATATAATATGCGAATCAAAGCTGCATTTATTCATTGAGTTGCGGCGCGGCATAGTTATGTACTGCAGTGATAGTGCCGTCACAGCCGTGTGTAATGTACTAAGTATAACGCACGATCGTGTGTTATACTGCACTATTGCACGATGGATAACACACGACCGTGATTATAGTGCCAAATCACGCATGGCATGTGACAGCCAATCTTCCAATCAGATGCAGGAAAATTAATAAGGTGTTACATAGACCTTATGCCTACGATGTCACAAAGGAGAAAGTGCTCCCTCGTGTGGAGGAAAATGGAGGAAAAGCGCGTATCATTGCAAGTTACACCAATAAATGCAGACAGTTGATTTGTCAACCAACGGGTATACGCGCGTAAGTCTACTACACGTGAAGAGAAATCCACGAGGTTTGTGCATGTGTGCTTCATTGTTTTCACCCAAAATGACGTCAGTGTGAAGTCAATGCAAGGGCTATTGATTTCACCCAAAATGACGTCAGTGTGATGCCAATGCATGCTATAGAGCTTATGCACGTGACGTCAGCGCGTTTCAATTTGGCTTACTGGATGGAACTGCCATACGTAGTAGGTGTGTTAAAGATACGCGCTCACGACAGCACCTTAGTAACAATTGTTGCACAATGTACGCCTGGATGGAAAAATAGAGAAACGTGACGTAGGTGCATAAGTTCTATATAGATAGTTCTCAGTGACGTCACAGCTAGGGGTTAGCAACCGCCATGTCTGAGGGCAAGCCTGTACACACATGCCGGGGTTGCCCTCAGACATGGCTGAAATAATACACGTGAAACGCTCCTATGACGTCACGTGAGAACTGTCTATAGCACGCACCGATGTTCAATTGTGACATTTTCCATAGCTATGGTTACGTTCATGTACGCACATACGCATATTTAGCAACAATCATTGCAGAAACGCACGCAGACGATGTTACTCTCACAGTAACACGCGGGAGAAACGTTGTACAGCAATAGACTAGGCCTAGATCAGGGAGCAAAGTGTATGGTACGTGAGGACTGGGCCTAGGTACCCCGTGCACGGTCCTTACACCGACCCATTGAAAAGCCGGGTCTTTAATAGACCACCACTGTGCTGATTTTCTTCTTATAGCAAACCTAGGACCTAAAGTAAAAATTTACTACCATTCTTTTTCCTAAGTTTCTAAATCTTACACTTAAATTCCAGTTGTTTTCTATCACTTTAAACCTCTGAAAAGTTCCAAAAATTTGAAATAAAATCATCAACTTTGCTACTTCTTAAAATTTACTACTGCCAAACATTCTCTACTGACGTAACGATGTAGCTAATGAGCATACTGATGTAACCAAAGTTCCACAGTAACACAGTAAATTTTACGGCCCGAAAACGTTGCTGATTTTATTTCACATTTTTGGCACTGACTTTCCCGAAATTGTCTGTGATAAAACAAAAAAAAAACAGCTGCAATATTCCTGTTAGATCTGGAGAAGAAAATTCATGGTAGTAAATTAAGATTTTACTTTCAAATTTTGCTGTGAGAAGAAAGACAGTTTCAACCATTAATACACAGACTGCCATCCCCCCCCCCCCCCCGCGTTTATATTTCCATAGGTCGGTGTAAGGACTGTGTATAGGGAGATGTAGCGAACGACGACAGTCCTTTACTGAGGACTAGCCTAGGCCAAGGCTAGTGCATAATTGCGGTTATGGAACCAGGCTAGGCCTAGGCTAGTCCCCAGTAAAGCCTAAGGACTGTGGCCGTTCGCCTACATGCCCTAGGCCTACAACTCACTATACACTATCGGCGACCGGCCAGCCTATATACACGTGCCTTTACTCATGAGGACTAGGCCTAGGCCAACTGTTAGGCCTACTTTAGGGGTGCATGAAACTTGGCAGAGTGTAAAGTTCGGTGTATTCACTACAATGTAGTCTGTGCCAGTACCAGCATACTACGTAACGTAGGCCCAGGCATGAAGTAACATGACTGGCCTAAAGCTTAGGCCTAACGTAGTAACGTTAGGCCTAACGTTTCCCTTACTTTAGGCCTAACGTTAGGCTAGCCTGGTGTAAGTTAGCTAGCTAGGCCTGGGAGTAGGAGGATAACGTTACTATCCTGAATAGTAATTTGTAAAGAAAAGGTTGCCCGGTTCTTCATAGCATAGCCTACCACTAAAACTTCTACAACCTGCAGTAATTAAAGCCTGGTTTAAGAAGGAATTGGATTACCAATATGACAAATTAAACCATGCAAACGTCGAGCCCCAGTATGGATACTGTGTAAACAAGTGAGGGTTATTTCCGCTAGTTGGCTGCGTACTTACGTAAGTACGTACCTACGTGCATATGTACAGCACTGCATATACCATCGTCATACGAGCGCGCTCGCATAGTAGCAGGCTCAGTGATACAAATGCTGCACCTTCCACAACTCGAAACTCAATTTCCTCTAGTAGAGTCACAAACTTTCCAACATTTAATGGTTAGGTTATGGTAACCATCCGTCCCGATTAATCGGAATTGTCCCGTTTTTTTTTCTAGGCAGATACAAAAATCTAAATTTTAGAAAAGGGGAAGGGCGACCCTCCCTTAGACCTCTCCCCAGATCAGTCTCCAAAGTTATGTCCCACTTTCAGCTAAGAGAAATACAGTAACCATAGGTTAGGTTATTTTCTAAAATTTGCAAGAGCAATTTCTACATGCTTTATGTCCTCGCAGTTTTACGAGTGAACATGAAAGTCAAGATAAAAAAAGAGATATTTCATCTAGCCTTACTTTTAAGCGGGCACAGGACCATTTTCCCCTGTGGTGCTCAGGAGCGGCGGAACGAAAAAAAATATTCGGGGGGGGGGGCTGAGTGCACGGAAGACTATCTAAGCGGAGCGCCACCATTAGTTGGCGCGGAGAGTACAGGGAAATTTTTGAGTAAACAAACCCTCCAGATGGCCGGAAACGGCACTTCTAAGTTGCATGTACCCAGCCTTGAAATATGGATCTCATGTCAGTCTGCAATTTCTCAATTAATGAAAAACAATCAATCTATGAAAAATGGTAATACATATCAGATGAGATGAGATGAATTATGCATCCTCTTTCATTAACTCTGCCTGCAATATCTCGATCGTATATTCACCTTCTATATCTCTGTTACAATTGCGTGGCATCCAATCCATTCAAGTCCATTACTAAATTATACAACCCGAGATCATACCATTTGTCCCCAACTCCGCCCCCCCCCCCCGTGGTTCCTCCCCCAGGCTCTCACCAACCTATTGTCCCATCCACCTTCTAAATCTCTGTTACATTTGTCCATACATGTCCACTACCAAACCATATAAATGCACCAACATTCCCCTCTGTGGTGCCTTTCACCCACCACAGGTTACCCGTCCCATCCCACAATAGAGGCTGACACAATGTATACACAACTATAAAATTGAGAAACAAATTCATCAATTGCCCTGCGTGAGAGTTGCCCCACTCTGTCAATACTAAAGAGCAGTCTGTCTGAATGTACTCATTTTAGGGAAAATGACAACACCATTCCAAAGTGTTTTTTCGTGGTGGGGCCCTCCCCCCCCCCCCTAAAATTATTAGTATATTGTGCATTAGACCGATCAAGATTGTGCACATTGTTCAGCACTCACTTCGAAATTCTCCCCGCGGTACCAGCTTCTTGAAGTACATGGCAAATATGCACCCCAATCCCCCGGTTCCGCGGCCACTGATGGTGCTAGGGATATAAAGCCTGTTTGACGTCAAAAATGCATGACCAGGCGACTTTTAATTTTCATACAAAGAGCCTGTACCTATCAAGCCCAAACTGAGGTTAGTGTTTTAATAAGAACGGCAGGCTTTTTGATAATTTGTGCATGTAAAAGTCCCACGATTTGTGTTCATCGACAAGAGTTTTTATGTCCATGTATAATAACTTGTAATAACATTGCATCCCTGAGTCTTGGCCGGTGCACCTGGGCCAAGCCCTTATTTTGTGGAAGGCTTTTCCGCCGTGCATGTAAAGCAACAGTGAACGGGAAATGAAGGTGATGAGGTCCTTCTGACTTGAATAACATGTTACCCCTTCAAATTCCCGAATTTCTCGAACTTTTAATCTCGAAAGTGTATCCTTCACACTGATTACCACAGGGTAGCACAAGGATTTCCTCGACAGGGGCCAGCTTCCCTGAGGAGGAGGAGGATAACAAAATTTGAATAGCCCTTAATGAGCAGTATCTGTATAATGAGATAAAATTATTTACAAACGCATACTACACAAGTGCAATGTACCAACTTATAAGTGCCTCCTATATCTAGAGGTGCACAACGACTTCTTTATTAATAAATGGAAGAAACTGTCCTCTTTGAGAAACAAAATATGTAAAATTTATTTCGGGGTATTGGATCCACCCCCGGGCACACGTATAGGTTTTCCATGTCATTTAGGCTACTGTATAGGCTGCCTATCGAAAAATAACAGAGAAAAAAATACTTGAATGAGAATGAAATTCAGACGGGTCTAAAAAGTGTAAACTACAATCAGACGATGTGTTTTGTCATGCATTTGATCAGAGGGTTATTATTTATCGAAATAAAATGAAATCAACCTATGAACGGACAGAAATGAAACTTAACAGCGCCCGAAGTTCTCTGAAAACTGTAGCATCGTAGTTTGGAGGGTTTTTTTAGAGAATTCAAGAAGCGTCTAGAAAACTTTACACTCACTTGGAGCAAACTTGGATAAATTATCTTCCACTGCAAGTCAGTTACCTAATGTTTGAGAGTAACTCTGAGAGAAGTAATGAAAATACTGACCTATACGGAAAATTCCGTATGGTACCTGTTGGTTATATGGTAAACCTATTGAACTTTTCGGCTGGATGGAATTAAACCATCAAAGAAATTGAAACAACCGGTCTTCAGCGCGCAATCTGAAAGCTGTGGGTTCCTATGAAGTAATCTCCTCTTCTCTTTCACCAGGAGAAGAGTCGGGACGACCGGTTATAAAATACATATTTTTGCAAATTGAGGGGGCACTGACAAAATTGGAAAATTTCCCAGCCGGTTAAGCTACGACCCTGGACCTTGTCTCCACCTGGTGCTACTCAGAGTTGAATGTTGTCAACATGTTTGTACTTTCCTAGTCAGCTACTATAGGTTAAAGACAGACTGTCATCACCCCAAAGTATATTTTTAGTGTATGTATATCAAAATTCTCAGTTGGTGACTGCTGTTTGATTGACATCAAAGTTTGAAAATTTAAAAGATGCAGAGTAGCTCACATTCCACACAAGGCAGAGAGAGTACTTTTATTACATTTAATAGCCTTGTGTGCTCACCAGGACATGGCCTTAAGCAATAAAACAGGCCTTTATTCTTGCACAAGGAAGAGCCTCATACAGTTATGGGAGGAGCTAGAAGATGCATAGTTGGGAGAATTGGAACTGTCTGGGATGATGAAAATTCCCCTTTAAGTTGTCCTGAGAATGGGTGTAAGGGTAAGGGTTTCCTACTCCCGACTGAAAACTTTTTATCAATTACTTCCACGTAGATGGAATCTGATGAGATAGGTTATACCAAAGATTGGTATATCAAAGATTTGTCATTTCAGGCCCTGAAACAGTACCAGACACTGGACAATTGAACGAAAAATGTGTTTATATTCGAGAAAATATTTCCTTTGCCTCATAGGCCTTTTTATGTTAGAAATAAAAGACACTACAGCAACTAGGCGAAGGTCATCCTTCTTGCCCCCTGTAGTACTGTACGCGCACTTGGGATAATAAAGATAATAAATAACCAATATTTCTGGATCTTCGATGACTTCAAATTTTCCCCAAGGGCAGAAGCCCCCTCAAACCCCTGTGGGGTCACCTCAGCCCAAACAACATCAAAATTCTTTAATTTTGGGAACTTCCGGGAACAGTGAAAGTACTGTTGATACAAGCCGCGCTCTGGCACTGCCTCTTTAACCACGTTGCGTACGTGTAATCCTTCAATTCGATCCTACAGATATCTGCACGTATGTATATAGATTAGAGGGTTACAACTAGGCTGCTTTTATACATACCCAAAGCAAAGGAACCCAATATAGCTGTACGTTAAGTTTTTCTTTATTAATCACCAGACATTTCAGGCTGCCCGCAGTAATAATTTGAGCGGGATTTTATGTCTGAGAGTGAGATGGGGTAGGGTAAAAACCAGGGCAAAATATTAAAGAGTGACTCCGAAGCCACTCCCCTCAAGAAGGGTGACGTCGGATTGTGAGCTTCGGGTCCTAAATGTGGGGTGGGGAGACGACGATCGGGCAATCGAGAGAAACTTTGATTAGGTTACCAAAACTTTCTGACAACAATTTCCCATTTGCCCGTCTCATTGAAGGGTAAGAAAGCATGTAATCCTAGACGTATTTTCTTTCAAAGCAAGGCATATTCTACAATAAAAGCCTACTGCTTCCAATATCCTTACTAGAAAACCCAAAATTTCAGTTTCTTAACAGAAAATAAAAGTTTTCAGTTTCTTCAATAAGAACCAAAAGTTTTCACATTTTCTTCAATGAAAAGCCAAACTTTTTGGAGCGGGAAGACCCCAAAATTTCCGTTCGTCCTTTTTCTAGTCTCCTTTATCGGTTTTGGGTTACTGGTCCCCTGTCGGAGAGCTTGCCCCTCGGGTAAATCTTGGCGCCACCTTGCATCAAATATATTTTAATTACAAGAATGTCATAAACACTACCCAAACTCCCACCCAACGGCCCCCTCACTTATTGGCTATTTTGACGAATACAGAATAATTATTTTCCTGCCTGTTCTGGAATTGCATGCAGGGTGGTGACAATGCACAATGAACGATTCCAGTGTATGTCTTTGTTTACTTGAAAACCAGATGCCAGATAATTGCACCTACCAGATTTCAATTCCCAAATGTTCCCTAGATATAGACCCAAACACCCCTCGTCATGGCTTCTCGCTCTCGTTGCGCGAAGACTACGGCTTACAGGCTTTCAAAAATCAGCCCCTCTTGTTCTACAATCTATGGACGTTGTCAACTGGTAGAAATCTGCGTAATTTAGTATAAGCGGACATGCTGCCCTGTTGGCCTATTCGTAAATATTATCTAAAGGTTCTTGCGCCATTTTTCGCCCTTTCTTCCCCCACTTTGGCTTCTGGCGACGCTACCGTGCGCCAAAGCAGAGGCCGGGGAGGGGGGCAGTCAAACATTTAGAGATTCGGTCCACGATGGAATTCTCTGTCAATTGTCTTCGTGTAGACTGATGGCCCGCGTTAAACTCCGTACACAATTGAAGTTGTAGTTACATTTTGAACAAGGGAAAATACCCCGATATAATAACGTACACACTCACTGGGAGAAATAAAAGCAAATCACCAAATTAACCAAGCCTGCGTGTCGATCTTCGGCGAGTTTGATCATTCGTATGCTGAATGCAATTGTGGGCGTATACATGCCGGATAAACAAACTGAGCTCTACACATAGTATACTGCTGCCCCCTATTTTCGTGCCTCCGCAATTTTCACTTAGTGTTTACCTATATATCTTTAAACCTGCACCTATTTGTGGCCATCCTAACTGCACGAAAATACGCGTATCCATCGTACATTATGGCAGATTATAATACAAGCTTTTATACCTAAAGAGCTTTATTCTTCGTGGAATTATGAATATCACAGCAATTAAAGTGCACTTGGACGGCAAAATTTGTTTTCTAGATTTACGTCTCGGATTTTATTTGAAAAATGCTTGCAAAAGCTGAGTGAATGGGACGGGATGTGTAGAGCTAATTAACGTCCTTATGATGGGGGTTTGGCTTGTGGGTAGCTACTATGATAATAGAAGAGTTTGTATGAATATGGAACACGCAAGATGTCCTATAGAGCGATACTCAGTTAACGATACTTAAAACGGGTGCGCGCAGCCGATTGACAGCATTTTATGGTAGTCTTCTGTTTTTCTGTAATATTATCCATTACATGACAGATTCTCCAACAGCCATTCTCTCTTATGTTTCATTAATGTCCATGGTCTGTTACTGTGAAAAAAGCATGGTTTTAAAAGTACAGGTTAAAGAGTAATTTTGTAAGAACGATGAAAGGTTCAGAGTGATGGTGTTTATTACCGTTAGTCCAACCGGTAGTGGTCCAGCAGGGGTGGCGCCAGGATTTGCCCAACGGGGGGGGGGGAGGGAACGACCCGAAGCCTCGACAGCCCCGATGCCGTCGAGGGGTTGGTAAGGGGAGATTGGAAGAAAACCTGTGTACTATACCATGTCATTGCCGGGCATATATTGCGTAAACCTTTGTATATACTCGAGGAAAATAGTTCCGCCCGATTTGAGGTTTTCCCGAAATCTTAACTGTGAAACGAAAAGAATCTGTACTTATTTAAAGCTTATATAGGTCAACCAGTGGCGTACCCAGGATTTCTCTCAAGCGGGGGATGCAATATGTTGTGTGATCGCCGGCCTGTGGGAGGGGTGTAAGGGCCCCTTTGAAAATTTTTGAAAAATTAGATGTCCTTTCATGAAATCTGGTGCCACATATGCCACCTTTGGAAGTAAAATTTGTGTTAAAACTACGTTTTTTAGGACCTGAAAAAATTAGCCCTAAGGCCTCCCCCGTGTGTACGCCACTGAGGTCAACTGCCCAGGCAGTTGGGCCCTATCGGGCACAACTTACATTATAGTCCAATCCTCGAGTCACTAGCCGTACCGGAAGACAGATTCAAGAGAACATTAACTTAGTTTAGCGAAATGAGATGAGATTCCCGGCATTTACATAAAACGATAAATTCTACATAAGCTACTTGAAAAGATGGAGAGGGTTTGTTCTATATTCAGCTATAAGTAACGAAACTGAGGAAGAGTGGGCAGAGCATACCAAAAATTTGGGAATTTATCGCCTGCCAGAAATAACCCTTCTGAAAGCTAAAATAAGTAAACCGACCATGGGTGGCGACAGAGTTTTCCCGACATGGGGCCGGGCCATGCCACCGACCCCAAGTTCCGACAGCATGTCGAGGGGGTGAGAAACATAGAAACTGTAAGGGTTGTAGACTGTAGGGTTGGGGACATCATACACTGTGTCGAAACCACCTTGACTACCCGATGAAATAGCCAAACTTTGCTCCGTGAGTCGCTCACCAACTGACCGTATATACCGCATGACACACACTAGAGAACGGCAACTGGGCTTTGCGATATGGGATGAAATTTACGACCTCTACATAACCTGTGTACCCTGCCTACCCTGCCTAAATGTTACTTGGTAAGGTTGACAGGACTTACGCTATTTAGCTATGTGGAATGGAACTACTGAGGAAACTGTAGTGACATTACAGCGCGCGTAGTGCGTCGAAACTTTTGGGTTCTGATTACAGAAATTGTCCTCTTTCTTTCACTCTTTTCCCCTTTCTTTTCCTCATGTTTCCTTCATTTTGCCGACTGGTGCAGAATTTACCTACTCAATGCCAGAAACCACATGAACGATGAACTTGTCTAGTATACAATGATCCTGAAAAGCCCTATGCAGCTTTTTTGCCGACAGAATGTTTTAAGTTTCAAAAAGTGTTGCTTACTGGCTTTGAAAATATTGTAATAAACGTTGTCTACAAATGCATTCCAATCTCTTGTCTTCCGTCTGCACCAGCCTCTTTCTCTTGCCCTACTTTGTCCCTCCCTCACCTGTCCTTTTCTCTGTTTGCTCGGTCTTTCTCTCCCCCCCCCCTTCTCTCTCATCTTTTTTTCTCTCTTTTCCTCTCTTTCTTCTTTCCTCTAACTTTCCTTCGTTTGCACTTCCCTTTTTCCTTCATTTTGCCTACTAGTGCAGGATATTGCCGACTGCGTGGATCTTGGGGGGGGGGGTGTGTCACACCCCCACACACCTTTCCTCTAGCGTCGTCCCTGGGTCCATCACGAGATTTTTCAAGTTTGATGCCTTTTGGGGCCACTCTGGAACATTTGCGTCCCTATAGGTATAATTTGCAATGCTAACGGAATACTTTTCTTATCATGATTGCAAATTTCAGATTAGTAACCTTCGATGCATGCATGGTGGAAGTTGGTGGAGGAAGAGAACAGCAGGAGGGTTTCGAAATAGTATTTTACTCAAGAAATGATCCTACAGGAAGTAACATTGAGGCAATTCCACAAAAGTTCTACTACGGAGAACGAAAAGCAGTATTAATGAGACACCTACTCTTCCACTGAGCTCATGCGAACCATGGGGAAAAATTTATTGAAAATCGCGATTCCCTTAAGGCGTACACGGTTAGGTTTCTGAATTATGCATGCAAGAACCATGCACGGTGGGTGTAATGACGTACATTTAGTGCTTTGAGTAACCCTTATTTCAGGGCTTCATGTCATAAACGTGTAACTAGGAGCCAACGCCCATGCTTTGGAAGATATTTTCAGTATCTAACAACGTTTTCCATAACAGTTGCCCTTTGCCTCCCTCCAATTGAGCTCCGCCACTGTGGCATTATTACTACTCATTGCGGGTGCGCGCGAAGCGCACCGAGGGAAATTCCTGGCATTGTTTGATATTTGAAATTAATGTTTCCTCCATTTTACATTGCAAAATTTACCATAGTATTAAAAATTCCCTCCTCATTTCCCTGTTCACTCTTCCTTTCGTTCATTTTTTTTTTTATTTTTATCAGTTTTTAAGGTCTGGATAAAGTAGAGGGAAAGTGCCCCGCTTGCCCCCCACCACCACCCCCACCCCCCACGTAATCCCTCCTATGAGTGCGACTTTGGACTCATAAAAGCTATGCAGGGAGATACTTGGCGTCTCTGCTCCTGTTATTCATTTATTTTTGGACGTGAGGGCCAGACCTTGAAAGCAACCGAGGAAGATGAAAAGAATATGCCAGGAAAGCATTTCGTTTGGAGAAAAAATAATACCAATATCTGCGAGGTAAAGAAGCTGAATTTTCCCAAAAGTTGAGAGTTCAGCTTTAGCCTGATAAACTTGAGAACTTTGCTGAAATAGATTTTTATTTAAGTCATTTTAGGGCGTCCGTTAATCTTCACAGATCTTATTAAAATAGAACGAATCGTGCAGATAATAAAAGCAATAAAGAGAATATTCGAGACTGGCAATGTCTACTTATCTATCTAAATCTTAAACGTGAGTTGAACAAGTTTTCTTCGACAAACTGTGCATAGGCCCATACCAATTTGCCAAATTGGTAAGCTCACAAAAATGATCTAAGATTCCAAGAGAGTAGCAAGTGACTTCCAATCTATGTCTACATTAACGTTTCTAACATAAATAACAAGAGTTTCAACAGCAAGTAAAAAGTCAACTACACAGATAGTTTTGGTTACGACTTTTACAACGACATTTCCTAGTTACCCTTTGGCTATTAATAAGCCTTGAAAAATTCATTGGTACACTCGAAGGGTATATAGAAATCATCTCCCCTTTAATATACGCCTAGACTCCAGAGGCACATTCACACCTTCATAATGTATACATTTCCGCCTGTTATCCGCAATGTTTTATTCAAATTTCAGATAACATGATGAGTCCTTCCTATTCTTGACGTCTCAAAGGGAGACATGAGACTCTTCTCGAGAGAAAACGATTATCCGAAGATGGATCTGTCGGACCTAAAACTGTGCTGACACTTTTGAATACAAAAAGGACAAACAGGCTAAATTTCAAAACTGTTCGTACAGGATACAAATGCGACTGCTCATTGTGGCATTGATAGGAACATACCGTACTGGTGATGTCCAGGTACCGTAATAATTATTCAAAGCTGCTGCATTAATTTTGCTAAGTTGTAAACCTGTTAATGGAGAGTGGTGTCAAATTTCAGAAAGGATATCGCCGGAATTGATTGAATCTATCAACCTATGCAGTGATAACTCGTGCTCGTAGTCACCTTCTTAGAGTTGAAGGAACGAAATTTGTGTTTGGAGATGCATTGGGGATTAACCATTACAGTATACGCGACTGAACTCATCATAGTCTAGCTGTAACCCCTTTAAGTTTCTATTACCTCTGCGGGACTCAATACACTTGAAAGTACAGAATTTGACATAGACAGTGATCACCAAACTCGATTTGTTTTTTCCGTACCTTGAGCTTGTTCTTCGTTTGAAGAGTGAAGCTTTCTAGAGACTGCGTTGCTCTTCAAACGAAGGACAGGCTCGTGTTCCTGCATCATGAGGCTGGCACATATTTCACCCAACCCGAAATATTGCTATTAGTGTCCGCTAACCTTACATCCAAACACTGAGGATTACTCTGTCGAATCCCTACAATTTTGAGTGTTTTCTTCCAACACGTTCTGATCTATAACACAGAATTGTAACGAGTCAATCAATTTTGCAGTGGAGTCGAGTCGTTAACTTCTTTCAATGTGACTCGAGTCGAGTCAGTGACTCGAGTCATTGTATTATTTCTATGAAGACATTTATGATACAATTGCTCGAGTCATTGCCCTTTTAAAAATTAGTGACTCGAGTCTTGACTCGTTACAACACTGCTATAACTTAATGCTTATAATGTGTGGTGGAAAATTTGATTTTTTTTTTATTTTTTCCATTTCAAAGTCCACTTCTATCTTGAAAATTAACGTTATATCATTTTTTTTATTAATGTTCATGCAGGCACTATGCAAGAAGTGACGAGGACATCGAATTGCAAATGTAGGGGTTCTAAAATGTAACAGCTATTCCACCAGCTCAAATATTTTAAATGGCTGTAAAACATGGCATTTTTCCCTTCTGTCGCAAATTAGGAACGACTGGAAATTTTTGATATAAAAACAAGAATCCAAATTGCATACCATTAATTTTTACATGGATTGGTTTTTTCATTGGTTGTGAATTTTGATTTCAGTATGATTAACTGCGACTGAAGGTTGGTGGTGATCACATGTTTGCCCCACATGAAATTTCAGATACAGTTGGTTACTTTATTAAATTAAATGTGAGCGTATTAGTATCGAAGGGTTCTTTTGAAAGGAATATTATCGAACACATTGGCGTAGGAGCCCAAGTTGATGAGGGAGGGGGGCTGTAACGACTTGCCCGAAAAACAAAACCAAAATTTTCCGCTCCACGTTCAACATGTTAATGTACATATTATACAGGCATGCATCGTTTATCACACCACATGCCAATTACATAAGATCATTTGTGGTAGCCAAGATTTCTCTCATAGGGGTGGGGGTATGAATTATGTTGTGTGATCGCCGGCCTTGGGGAGGGGTCGAAGAGGAGAGGCCTTTAAAAAGGTTTGAAAAATTAGGCGTCCTTACATACAATCTCGTGCTACATATGATGCCTTTGAGGTAAATTTGTGTTAAAAAATTCAACGTATTTTAGATACTAAACACAAAAATCGGCATCAGTGGTGGGGGGGGGGGGGCATGGCGCCGTGGCCCCCAAAATACACCACTGATAACCATAACAGAAGTTTAGCCATTATAAATACACTCGTTAGTAAATACCGAATATATGAGTGCTGGTGCAATTCAAATCTTAACTTTATTTTAATTACCAAGGAACTTTTTTAACTATTGATTGCCGTTAACTACATCATTGCACTATTTTCCTTTCAGTAGGTGACCGAAAAATTTTCAGCATATTGCCCGAATTTTCACAAAAATATTTGCAGCCCCCATCCCCCCCCCACCTCCTACGCCTATGGTCGAACGTTAATTGTCACTGACGTAACTGAGGGTAGGGGTTACTGCCAGAGTAGTATTTGTTGGGAGGCACTTAAGTTTCATCTACTGCAATGAAAAAAAGGATTTATTTTACTTCGACTGGAAGTACTGCAATCCCTTTATCTCTTTACCAGAAATGTTTCGAGCGTATGCCTTTCGGTTACCTTTTCTGAAAAGAAGGTCTGAAAGATAATGGTCTGAAAGATAATAATTATGTGTTAGAGTAAGCTTCATCACCTATTACATTTTGTGCCGATTAAAGGTTATTTGTAGTCGGTAGAGCCTCATGTTCAAATTCCGACAATATCTAATGGACACTTTTCCATCTTCAGAGTTTGGTATTTGTGCTCATAATTTGCACAGTAGACAAAAGATTGTTTATACAACCCAAATAGATTATTAGATAAGGAAAAAAGAGCCAGACTTGTGGTTTTGGATTAATTGCTCTTAAATGACACAACAAATGAGAAACTAGAAATGTAGTTACAGGAACCGTAGCTACCGTAAGACCTAAGTCGACCGCGAGGGGTGTAGGAAAAATGAAAAAAAAAATAGTTTTTCTATGTGTAACTGTATTACACTTACAGTGTATGTTTTGTAAATCTAGGGAGGGTGGCTACATGAAAAGTAGACCTTGGGTCAAGAAAAGGTTGGGCACCCCTGTTGTAAACAAAAGTTTCTCGTAGGCTATTAGCAGCCTCTGTACGTATACAAAGAGTGTATGGGCCAACAACACAACTATAAGTGTGGACTACATATGTATGACACCTATTTGACCGAAGAGGCCAGGCCTCACGTTAATATTCCTAGGCCTACAACATTATTTCGTTTACTTCTGTTTCAGCCACTGTGGGGGTTTACTGTTTTCGATAAACACGGCTGTAATACGACTGTACGATATAGGCCTAGGGCGGAAACAATCTCGACCGAAAGAGTGGCAGGGCGGTCCCGGGCACTAGTTTTTTTTTTTTTTTCGTAGGATGAAAATGGAAAAATCGGTTTTTCAAAAATTGTTAAATTTGTTTCAAAATCATGGTTGGGGTAAGGAATAAGGTTAGGGTTACGTAGACAAGAGATATTTGACCTGTTCTTTCATAATCCGGAGTCAGAATTACAAAAAATTAGTCGAAAAGTTGTTATTTTGGAATTAGGGGTGTGGACAATTTCCAAGAAGCTGATTCGCCCATTGTCATGATTCTTCCATTTTCATCCTACGAAAAAAAAAAAAAAAAACTCGCGTCCCGGGCAGAACATAAAAACTATCCTGCATACATTGTGCAACTATGGCCGTACTAACGGTACCATACTACTATGCACAAATGAAATTGGTTGTGTGTTCCGTTCTTCGCGGTTGGTCACAGTGACGCAGACTTCCATGTTCTAGATCTTCTGCACATAATCAAGGATGTCAAAAGGGTTACTCCTACTAGCACCAGGGAGGACTAACAGTGTTGTTATGTCATGATACAAAAGTGAGGAAAGAGTAAATGCCACATCTTTCTATGAAGACTAATAAATGATCTTTTACTTTCAAAAAGTGTTATAAACACAGCTAGCTTTGATTTTTTATTACATTAGGCCTATTGTAATTTTTAAATTTTGTACCAGTCACACTTACTGGAAATCATTTTAAGCAGGGGTTTTAAGACACTTGAATACTTATTTGCCTAAGTCATTCAGACGTTTGGACATTGAAAAATCATTATAGTCTTATTTTGCACTGACAAGACCATTATTTTCTTAGTGACTGCTTTACAATTATGTACATGTGGTAAGGAATGTACAGTACTTGCGGCAGTCCTGATCATGAACAGCTTCTTCAGATAACGTGTCACAAAGAAACTGTCACGTGACCCGATCCTATGTTATCACGATATGTTTATGAGAAGCTGCGCTTCCATAAACATAATAATAATAACAATTAATACCTGGATTCTTATTTAGCGCGCGTTAATTTCTATTCTATACAGAACACGCCAGGTGACATACACAAATCTCTCACAATCTAACCATCCCATAGATCCACCTCAAACTCCTGGGGGTCATATCACCAGGTAGCTATGTTGGCGCACATGGTTAAGATCCGGGTTGATCTCTGTTCGTGTATTGACTGATACCATTCGCTTTATTTTAATTGCTTCAGGTTTTATGAAGAGCCGACGTCGTTTAACTCAGAAACTGTGTAAAATGCATTTTCATGTCGGTTAGAATCACACCTTCATACCCGAAAAAAGCTGCCGAATATCCTGCGGAGCAGATGTTAGTTTGCATTATATAGGCTACATCCTCAGCTTCATTTCTTTCATGTACGAGATAGCTCGTACGGTGACATGAAATGTAGCTTGGTAGAACACAAACCAATAGTAAAACGGTATTAGGTATTCGGTATTGGTTTACAAAAGAGGTTTCTCAACCTTGTAGAACCCTCCTTGGGTTTACCATGAAAGGATATTAGGTCTATGCATGACAATGCCAAAACCCTCTGAAACCATAAAGCTAATACCCTTGGGAGGATAGTACTTCCATGCTGAAACCGTATGAAGAAACGGGAGGGCATTGTGACAATCCCATGCACATACACGTTGACGAAAACTAAAGGGGGTGGGTGGGTGGGTGGGTGGTTGAATGATGGAAATGACAGCTTCCAGGTTAAGTACAGCTTGACGACTGAAGCTGGGTTGTGGATGCATGGGCGAAGGTGCGAAGGGCTAGACCATGGACGAGGGATATAGCAAAACTTGCCAAACTATACATAAACTATGGTCAAACTTTGCAAGAGGAGGGAGGAAATGATGAGGGGGAGGAACATTACAAGATGAACCGTCGGGTAGTCAGCACTTAGAAAGAAAGGGCCCCTGTGGGCTGGGGGTTGTAGAATATACCCACGGTGTTCCCCGCCTGTCGTAAGAGGGGACTAAAGGGAAGGGCCTGAACCGTATTGAACTGTATTAATTTGAAACCGAACTTGAACTTGAATCGTATTTGACACGGTAGTTGAACTTTACCTTTTTATCTTGCTGACACTATATAACACATTCATTTTGGTGTGCCGTTAAATCCCATCTAACTTAGAACGAAAGGTGCAAAGTCCGGCAGAGTTTGAAACAGGACGGAAAGGAGAAAGGAAAATGATGACGAAAGGCAGGGAGGGTGGGAGAAGGAGCTATAAATATTTTTATCACTTTCATTTCCGGTTAGTTTTAATTGCTGTCTCGGTGAACATCGTCTTAAGCTTCAAATGGGTGAAAGAGCCAGATGCGTAGCTTTTGAATGGGGGTTTGGGGCCATATATAAACCCAACGAGTGGATCGCAGAGAGCAGAATTTTCACTCTTTATCCTTGCCTAAAGAAAATAGGACATGCCAATCAGTTCCCTCATTTTGTCGGATGTCGGGCTGTGTCGGGTGTGCAAGGTAGTGGCAGCACGAAAAACAGTGGTATGAACTGTTTATAGTACATGAAATACACCATATTTACAAGATTTTCAGTTTGACGTCTCGTGACCCATGGGGCATCTGCTCTCCACAAAACACGTGGGGTTCACAACCTTAATGTGTAGCATCTTCATGCGAAGTATGAGAACGCCCAGAGTTAAATTTCTTACTTCCTTCTGCAAAGTTAAATGAGGTAAACATAATACCATAAGGCGTCTTAGATTCGCGCTCATCACTTTTATTTAGCTAGCCTATATCAAGACCCCACAATGCAGGACAGATTGAGCAGTTAAGCAGAATAACTATTTCAACCCAACACCACCCCCTCCCCCCGTCCTCCCATGAGACCGGCCTATACCATCATCCATGCACTAAGATGCCAATCTGTGGGATCCCTCTGCTCTCGGCATACAATAATAATTACAATAATAATTTAAAGAAAACGAAAACCTAAAATGTCTGTGTAGACACGTAACCAAAACAACTGGTTTACTCAACAATTACGGATTAAAATCCTTAGATGAAACATCCGTTGATATAATTTGAATATCTTGTACTGTCTTCAATATACACTTCTTCATAGTTCGACCATTTCTGAGATTTCTTACTGGCTATGCAGAAATTATGATGCGGAGTGTGGCACAGGATTTGTACTTTCTTTTCTTAATCCTTTGTAAATTATATTAATTACTAAGCAAGTTTCTAGTGAGGTGTTTAAAATAGATAGATATGTAGATATGTTCAAAATAGTCAATGTCTACTTCCAAAATAAACCCCTCGGGGCTTACCTAGATTACAAGTGCCCTTGGAATGGAGCTTAAACAAACAAAGGATAGCATAAGGCATTTTTCATGAGGCCCCCCTTTTTACGTCACAAATTTGCATATGTACCTCATGTTTATTTATTATAGAAAGTGCAAACACAGTAATTGTCTGTAAAAGTAAAATCGTCAATATCTGATGGATTGTAAATGATGGGAATTGCAACTATTTTTAACGGTTTTCATGATTCTTATAATAAATAGGCAGGTGTGTGTTTTACATGTCCTTTGACTTTTAAGAACGAGTTTCAATAATTGAATAGAAAATATTATTTCAAATAGTCAGCTGCTTTTAAAAATTGCCCAATTTTGGTTAGCTTTGCACGTACCTATCTGAGAACTTGGTTTTCTCATGGTCATTATTGCCTCTTTTAGCAAAGTATGAGTGGAATAAGAGCAACAAAACCCAATGCAACCCATACTCTCAGCCATCCTCCCTATTCGCACCGAATTCCTTGACGGTGTACCATCAAATCGCATAGCTTGTACATTCTCCTACTACTGTTACAGGCAAAACCTGATTTTACTCCTCCGGCAGACATAGCCCAAAGGCATCAGTTATTGTTCGGCCAATTCAACAAAAGTTTCCTGTTCACCAAGCTGGGAGATTTAAATTCATCCGATAACAGCTCAGTGAGCTAGATGGGATGAATAGTTTCGAGGGTAACATACAGTTGCCTTCAGACTATGTTACGTAACACATTAACTCAAGTTACACTTGACCAGGAATAGTGTGTAATTAATGCCTTAAGCAATTGCTGAAGTTTGAAAGTTGTAACCCATTCTCGCACATACCTCTGGTCTGCTGTTTGCTGTAAAGCGGTAAGGCAGATGAACACACTATGGAAAAGTCAATAGTCCAGGACGGGACACTATGATAAAAATGGTCAAACTGATGCTTCTGAGGTCTGTTAGTGCCATCTAAATGCCATTTGCAAATTTTTTATGCTTCTTCACCTTGTGTCAATAGGTAAGCCTATACTCCAAAACATACACCAGCTCCTACCATAATGCTTTTACAATTTGGAAAAAAGCTTAATGATAAATTCCTTCTCACAATATTTAGCTTTTCAAATTTCTTTCCTTCCCCTGGCATAGCCACCTGTGAGAACTATTCCCATGTGACCTCAAGGATTTTATGTGGCAACTTGACAGTTTTACGGGCACCGACGGCATTTGTCGACGGTGCAGTCGTTCAAGTCGAGAACTGCTGCCAATACCAACAAAGTTGCTTATAAGCGTACAATGTCACGTCCAGGTGTGGTTAATTTAGAGGAATGTTTCATACGTGAAGTAAGTTGATGTAATTCAATGCTTCTTGTTGACTAAGGATGAATTCATTATATTAACATAACATTACATAACATAACATAACAGGTTAAAGGGCAAAGGAGGGCTAAGTCCCCATAAGATGCCCTGAAGTCCATACAACCTTAACTGAAAACAAACAAACAACCAACACCAAACGAGCCCAGCCCATTTAGATTCTACCAAAGTTGTGGAAGAACTTGCCAATGTTAACCTTAAAGCAGTGCACAGATGTGGAGTTAACTACCCACTCAGGCAGACTATTCCACTCGTTAACAACTCTGTGAGAGAAACTGAACTTCATAATGTCGAGCCTTGCAAAACACTTAACTAGCCTAGCTTCTTACAATGGCCTCGAACCCGAGAATTACTTTGATCCTTCAAATAATTGCAAGATGACAAAGGATTCCTTTCAGAGAGAAATTTGTACACATGAAGCATGTCCCCCCAATCCTTCTCAACTCCAGGGTGGTAAGCTCAAGATGCTTAAGTCTAACATGATAAGGTAGGTGTTTCAACTCGGGTATAAGGCGAGTGGCTCTCCTCTGAACTTGCTCTACAAGAAACTTGTCCTTTTCATAGAAGGGACTCCAAGCCTGGGCTGCATAATCGAGGTGGGGTCTTACCAACTGCTTATACAGATGTAGTACAATTTCTTTACTAAAACTACTGTAATTCCTCTTAATCAATCCAAGCACCCTATTAGCCCTAGCAGCAGCAGCTGCATACTGTCTAGATGGCTTTAAATCGCCTGTAATAAGCACACCCAGATCCTTCTCAAAAGTCACATCACTCAGAATACTACCATTCATGTTATAATCATAGCTGAAATTTTTAGGACCAAAGTGAAAGACTTTGCACTTATCTGCATTAGAAGACATTTGCCAAGTCTGAGACCAAGAAGATAACCCATCCAAGTCTTTTTGCAGTAAGGAGGCATCATCCTTATCACTAACCTTTCTATAGAGCTTCGTATCATCAGCGAACTTACTAAAACTAGATGTGAGAGAGCTATCAATATAATTGATGAATTAAGAAAAGAAGCGAGACAAGAACAGAACCCTGTGAAATTCCACTTGTAACTTCTTTCCAAGAACAGAAATTACCATTAACAACAACTCTCTGAGATCTACCATTGAGCCATAAATTTATCCAGTCAGCACAACTGCCCTTGATGCCTAACCTATGCAGTTTAACCATAAGTCTACCTAATGGAACTTTATCAAAGCTTTTTGAACATCAAGGTAAATGACATCAACACTGTGACCAGAATCAAGAGATAAAGAAACATCCTCAAGAAAGCTTAGCAAATTAGTAACACAAGATCTACTAGGTAAGAAACCATGCTGTGACAGATTGAGTAACCCATTATCTAAAAGATATTTAAGCAAACAATCCTTGATTACAGATTCCATAACTTTGCACTCAACACTGGTTAAACTGACAGGCCTATAATTGCAAGGCAAGCTCCTACCCCCCCCCCCCTTTTTGATAATGGTTCGAATATTACTGAGAAAGTTTAATCGTACGAAGGGAACGAATAAAAAGTTGAAATTCTTAAAAATGCGGGGACGGGGGAGCACACCCGTACACGTTTACGGCTCTTCTAAAACGCTACAATGAAAAAAACAAACTTTTGAATTCTAAGTGTGTCAAATTGCGAGTAAAATACGAAAATTATCTTAGAATAACCCTTGAAATATTATGCTTATTTTCAAAAATGGCTGCCAATCGTGGAAAGCTTTTGAGAAAATCATATAAATTGTTTTTATTGTGTACCGTGTTATACCCCATGTGTATGTTAATAAGTGTCTAAAGATTGAAGGTACAGAGGGGTTTCACTGAGTCACGTGATCGCGAGTCTCTTCGATTTTGACGGGCAAGATCGCGCGTCTCTTTGGTTTTGAAGGGCACGCGTCCATTGTCTAACAGTAGTATCTATGGTTATGCCGTGCGCGTGTGCTATAAATACGCTTACTGCGTGCGTGTTTTGCCCTTCAGTGCCTGGGATCCTACTCGTGTGACGTCACAGAAAATTCCTCTATAGAGGGAAATGGTATTAAATTTGTATGAATTTAATTAAGAAACGGAAGTCAAACGTGTTCAACTGCTAAACATGTGTTTGACATTGCAGTCCCTATTCCAAATTCAAGCTGCATAGCAACCATCCCGTGCGTTACTTGCACGTGAAATCGTTGTGAAATTCTTTGCTCAACACTGCAAGTGTGCTTTGCATTTGTACCCTTTCCAATTATCAGAACCTGGAAATAAAATTCATTTCATCTTCTTTGTTCGAAAGTACAAAATTTGTTCTTGTAATTATGACATTAACATATGGATAATGAACTCATTTATTACTTAAAAGATACTTCCAGTCACTTTGAACGAAGGATTTTAAGAGTATATGTGTTATGATTACTTTCCCGTTTGTTGACGTAAATAGTGCATGTATGCTCAGCAATACAGGAGTATGTTTCTGAAGATAAACGTCAATAATTGGGTAAATACGCTTTGTTCCCTGACTCTTAAACTGATAACCATTTCATAACATTTTTTTTTTATTATTATAGCAATGATTAACACGTACTCAAACTGTATCTTCAACACCCTCCACTCCCTGATCATTTTGTTTACTGTTTGCACACAAAATTTTTACCGTATTTGTTGGAACAAGCTAAAATAAGATGGTTAACGTTAAAGAGGATACAGGAGATTTAAAACAGATAACGATTTCAGAATATCTTCAGGACTTTCTTTTTCCACAATTGGATAAGTAATTATAACAGATTTAGAAGTTTTCAAAACTGAATACGAATCCAATTACTATACCAAATTTATTGTTAATTGATACCCTTAACGAAACTAGAAGCGGGCCTGTAGTCAAGAAGGGAGCGTTGGCGACGGCACCCAGGAAATTTTCGTACCCTATAGTAGAAAACAAAAAATGATACTATTTGCTTATTAAATGTTAGCGTATATTTCGCCTCCTAAAACATATTACGACCCCTGGAAGCCATTCATCTCCTACGGTACCTTGCCTGACTACGGACGAGACTAGACCTGACCAATTTTACTAGCCTGTTGTAATGGAAGGATATTATTTACTTTTATATTTTGATTGCATATACCTGTAAAGATTCCCAATCTTTTGTGAGTTTGGAACCTTTTCCATGCCATATTATTGTGAACGATGGTGACTGACATTGGGTGCACGCAATATCAGTCACCATCGTTCACAGTAATATGACATACCGTAGCACTAGTTATCACCACAATTGTATCAGGTATCGATACTGGGCTGCAAAAAAGGCAAGAGGTGTACCCGTATAGCCTGTATAAATCACAGGACAATGCAAACTGAAAAATGCCCTCGGCTAAGGAAAGGTCGTAACTATCCATAGTATACATTACATTTGTTGTTTGTCCTCTCACATGAAGTTGATGTCTGCTGCTTATAGTAAATGGTGACGTCAATGTGTAGGGTGTACTATCACAGTGACACAATATCAAGCAACATCACGACGCTTAGTGTAGAGGGCCAGAGGAAAAAAAGTATTTGCTTGTTTTACTTTGTCGCTTGGGAAAAAGCAGATGACGGCTTGTTGCCTTACCGCCATACTCCATGAAAAAGAAATCCTTCCTATCTTTTAAGTAAGTAAACAATGAATGGTGTTACAACTGATAATGTAGTAACTGGCCAATAATGTATCACTAATCGATAATGTAGTAAAAATTGACCGATAATGTATCATTCATTAACCGATTATGGAGTAAAACTTGACCGATAATGTAGTAACTTTTTAACCGATAATGTATTACCCCAACTTGATACCGATAATGTAGTAAAAAAATTTAACCGATAATGTATTACCATCTGATCAATTATGTAGTAACATTTTGTTAACCGATAGTGTATCATCAAATCAAAGGATAATGTAGTAATGTTGCTGTATTGTATGTCTCTCTTCTCTGGATTATCAAATTTGGTCATGTCTGCTGCTTAATCCCCTTTCACAATTGGACTATGACCTGTTTACGAGAGAGGTCCTCGGATCCACCACCGCAGAAGGGCACTTACGCCAGCAGGGACCTGTTGCAACTCCTTGATGCGAGTAACTCGCGCAACACCTTTCAACGGTGCACAACATTCGTAGTACTATCAATGCGACCTGATACGACTGGATCGGTTGCAATCTGTCGCGTCTGATTTTTTAACATGTTCGCAATTCAGAGACCACCTGTTGAGACCGCCTGCGCCACTGCAACGAGTGCGACACCCCCCCCCCCCCCCGCAAGACACCTTGCAAATGCTCGTGCAACAGCGAAAAAATGGTTGCAATATCTCGTAAAGAGGTCGTAATCCAATTGTGAAAGGGGATTAAGCAGCAGACGTGACCAAATTTGATACTTCAGAGACGAGAGACATACAATACAGCAACATTACTTCATTATCGGTTGATTTGATGATACATTATCGGTTAACAAAATGTCAATCCATTATTGGTCGGATGGTAAAAATTGACTGTCAAAAATTTCAACTGCTTACAATTTAACTGGTGGCTTCACACAGATACAAAAAAATAAAAACTTTAAAATTTCAATTCGTCTGAAATGTATTTCAGCTATACCAAACTACAACAAGCACTTTGAACTTTGCGTGTGCTTAGGACAAAACAAGAGATAGATACATTTTGAATTGCGTTCGGTACTCATTCACACGTTTTCTCCCATATTTCTAATATAAGGTATAATTTTCAGTGGGAAGCCGAGAGATCTCATTTGGGGACTATCTCCCTCATTACTGATGATGAAGCTGCCAAGGTTGTGTCCCTGCTATTCTTTCAACTAACATGCAATTCTCAGTTTTCGAAGACACCTAGTCGTAGTCCTTTGAACTATTACGTTCCTGTACAGCTGGTTCTTACCAGCCACTTTTCTCTATATATTCAGTCAAACATCGTTGCTGTGGCAACCGTCTGAACTGAGCGACGTCTAGGAGCCGGTTGTCGATGAAAAGTATGTGCTGTGATTGGACAAGAACAAACTTCATATCAGAGAAATCCTGTGCTGCCATTCATTCTGTGCCGAGGCCAGATGGGACATGTTTACACATGTATGTTTATCTCAGGTTTTTCCTAGTTTTGCTTATTCGGCGTTTAATTATCAAGTTGCTTTGTACTGTCCCTTAAAAGTTTCAACGCGTAACAGAAACTGGACACGACTCTCTACCTACAGAGGTAAGAATCTTCCTAGTACGATGCATGTAAATTAAATGCAGAAAATCTTTTCTTTTATTGCTGACTGTTGAATGTCTTTTAATATTTTAATATCTTTGTTGCATTAGGCTATGACTCTGAAAAAATTCACACTTGCGTGGAGATAATTGTAAGAACGAAGTTTCGTAGTAAGAGCATTTTGTTTTTAAATTAGGTCTATTTCCTTTTATCGACTTTAGAAGGAGGCAGTGCCCTATGATCCTTCAGTATGTATTGCCAATTATTCTCTAGAACTGTTAGTGGTTCGAACACTTTTGCTAGGAGCAGAATAGCCAAATTTGAAAGAATTCAGTTACACTGAGGACATTTTATCACATAAAAACAAATTTATCCGAATTATGTCAGTCATAATGTGGCTCTTTTTTCACCTAAATATGCCAAATTGGGTTAAGACTGAACCTAGCTCGACTCTGCGCCCTGCAGTGAGAAAGTCTTCGGGCTATGTGGAAATGTAATTTCTAACATTATTCTTGTCCGGTAATCATATTTGATTTGAATGATGTAACAGCATCGTCTTGAGCCGATTGCTGAAGAAAAAGTATAATTCGGCCTGGACCAGATGTTAAACTTAAGAAGCACTGAACAAGCCTATCCAGAGAGAACGCAAAGAACAACCTAAAGACAAACAATAACGGTGACTGAGCAGCAGGTTGTTTGCGGATAACGTAATCTATTGCATTTTGTAAAAAATAAAGAAAAACAAGTAGTTATCGTAACATTGCAAGTTCAAATGCGTTTACACTCGAATGATTAAAATAAATTGTTGAGACTGAATGGTTGTAAAGTAAGAGCAAACTCAAGATTACATTGGCACGAAAACATATTTAAGACAAAGCCTACCTATTCTCCAGAAAGCTTAATTTGGCACTATTACTTTCGTTATGTGAAATACACTACACGTAACTCAAACCATCGTATTCCATATGGAAAAACTTAAATCTAATCAAAGTCGTTTCTTACATGATGTTAAGACACCCTTACGCATCTTTGTTGTTTTAATGTTACCGACTGTTCTTAAGCAGATACAGACTTTACACAGCTTGCGGTGATGACGCAAGAAATCGAAATCGTCACATGAAGTAGCCTGCATTGCAAGATGTCATTCCTGCTAATGTTCTTAGATTAAAAGGAAGAGGTAACGGATTATATCGCGTGGGTTGGCAGCAATTTTTTTCTCGGGATGATATCGAAATGTCAGACCGTAGTCAGGTCCTTCTCCCAGTGATTAAGTTATTGTGTAGTACCCCTTTTTAGCTCAGTTAAAAGCTTCAGCTGAGCTAGTATAGCTATCGTACGCGACAAAAGTCTGTCACTTTTTGACAACGTGTTTAATACTTGGCATTTCGCTATTTTTTCATAGATTTTAATGAAATCTGGTTGGCGTATAGGTGGGATAAATATTATTATGATGCAACCATTTTCGATAAATATAAATGTTATTTGACCTTTCGAAAGAGTTTTGTCTGAAAACGTTAAATTCCCTTTTTTCTTCGTTCAATTGTGGACTAAATGTGCTGAATGAACGCTTCATACAGTTAGTTTGAATCAGGGGTGGCGCCAGGATTTCCCCGACAGGGGGGCCAAGCTCCCCGACGGGGGGGGGCAGCAACCCAAAGTCTCAACGAAGGAAATAAAGTGCCGAAACGATGTTTGAAGGAAAATTTTGGCGCGCCGAAAATTTTGGGCTCTTTTTGGAGAAAATTTGAAAAAATTGCCGGCATTTTCCATGGAAAATTTGAAAAAATGGGGCTTTGAAGAAGAAAATTGGAAAATTTGGGGTTTTTATGAAGAATTTGCCCTAATTTAGACCAAAATTAAGTAAATCGTCGGGGCGACTGAGCGTTGTCGGGGACTACATATTTTATCGTATACATAACAGCTCCCCGACGAAACCGAAAAATTTCCCCGACGGGGGGGGGCAGCCTTCCCCGACGGGGAGGCCATACCCCCTGCCCCCCCCCCGCTGGCGCCACCCTTGGTTTGAATAGTGCTGGACCAAAGTTGTATTTCCGAGTTGTTTTCGTTATCATTTGAGGGCCCAGAACAGTACTTTGTATACAAAGAAACTACGTACAAAAGTATACTGTGGACACATACAGGACGTCTCGTGCTTAAGGGTTTAGGCAACGTGCAGAGTATATCGACAACGATGATGTCGAGCGGGGGTCCTCCTACTAATAAATGCGGACCGATATTGCTCGCCGGTACTATAAATGCCCGACCTGTGTGAATGAATGCCAATGATGTGTTATTGATTGCCCGACCTGTGAATGAATGCCCGGACCAAGAATGATGGTCTGACCTGTTAATGATTGCCTGATTAAGAACGGTTTTATTTAGAGGCCTAACGTTAGGCCGCACCGTTATTTTGTAGAGAGATCTGGACATGAACGAGAAACGTGTTTATTTAGTTATGTGGTTGTTGGGGATCGTGTGTAACTTGGTAGCTACTCGTGAATTCCCCCCCACCCGCCCCCCCCGCCCCCCCCACCCCCCCCCGCCCCCCCCGCCGCCCCCAGCCCCGGCCCCGCCCCCCGCGCCCCGCCCCCCCCCCCCACCACCCCCCCCGCCCACCCCCCCCCCCCCCCACACCACCACCCCCCCCCGACCCCCACCCCCACCCACCCCCCACCCCACACCGCCACCCCCCACCGGCCCCCCACCCCCCCCCCCCCACATCCCCCACCCGCGCCGGACCCCCCCCCCACCACACCCCCCCCCCCCCCCACCCCCAGTATGCATCTTTTATGTGCAAACTCATGGAGTGAAGGGGATTGAAATTGAAAAATTCACAAGACGCACAGAACGAAGAGCAATGATATAAGGGACCATTATCTTCCCAATTGAAGAGAGATACACTGTTTTTAAATGCCAAATTTCCCCACACATAAAATAGGCTATGAAAATTAACCCCACATATGTATTTTAAGCCTTGTATCTTTTCTCCATTTTTGAAGATATTAGGCCCCCAAATGGCCAAAATCACACTTTCCGCATCTCACGAGTGCTTGTTTAGGGGTCGGGAGCAACTTTCAAAGAGCTGTCAACTCAAAGACCGCATGGAATTTTGACCTAATTTTTCTGTGTGTTCCATAGACTAGTACAAGCTATATGTTGTAATGAATTTCAGTTCAGCCAAATATCCTGAGATGGAATACGATGTGAACACAGCCATGATTTTTGGGAAATTTGTTGAGTTGACAGAGAATGACCCTTTTGGGTGTTGTTGAAGATTTGTGCTAGAGAAATTTTGCCAGGGAATCATGGTGTTAAAGGTGGATGTGCTACGGTATTTAATACTGTATGTCATTGCTCAGATGAAGAAATCATTGTTGTGGAGACTTACCATAAATGATGCCAATTTGGGTAGTGGAGTGAAGTGAAATATAAGTCTTAGAATGTCAGTGCTTCTTCACATACCAAGAGGTTATACAGTAAACAAATTGCGATTGTTGGGGCTACAGTGACATTGATTTGGTAAGTGGTAACATGGTGCAGGCTTGGACCTAATCAGTTACCGTACTGCAGTAAGTACTGTACGGTGGTAGACCCACTGTAGGCCTAGGCGCAATGACAAGATAAGGATATGCCTACCATATGATTTGCAGTGGCTAAAATACATGTACAGTACTATAGTGTAGGAATGTTCTTCTAATTGTATCAGATTTCTAGTTTAAGGTCACTTAACAAACCACAGTACATGGCAAAAATTCTATGCTACTACAGTAGTATGTACACGGCTGCAAAACTTGCAAAACTTCGTGGGCACACATACTTTGAAAACCAAAATTTCTAGCTCACCTGGTCTACTTAATTTGGGACTAAGATGAAATTTCTAGCAGCAGCATGATTTTCGCGGACGCAGTGAGTGTTTGCATCCAGCTTTTTGCAGGCATGAGTATGTACAGTAATCAGTGTAACTAACAATGGCTGCTTGGTTTGTAAGTGTAATACTGTATATCCCCCAAAAATTGGTGCTTGTACTGTAGAATTCATGCAGAATTAAAGTTTTTTTCTTAGTGATGCTTTTAAATGAAGCATCCAAATTATTCCAGTGTAATTAACCAAGTATTAAATTAGTGTCAGTGAGCCCCAACTGAACTGGAAAAAAGGCAGAGGCCGGCCTGAAAACTAAATGCTTAGAAACTGAGTCATAAAACCTCAACCAACCCTAACTCTGACTCCATTTTGCAGTTCTTGACATCAGTTGAGAAACTTGAAATACTGGAATTGTGGCAGTAGTGTGGATTTTTTTTGGGGGGGGGGGGGGTTGGGGGTATTTCAAGTACTGATGTTGGTGGATATTTTTTCCCCTTTGAGAACAGTAAACAAGTCTTTCTCTTCTATAATATGAAAAAAATAATTATTTTTTGTTAATTTGCTTTCTTTATTCTGTAGATGAAGTACTATGCAGTTGTTGTATTTGTTGAAGAGGACGCAGTAGGATTGGTGTCATCATCATGGATTGTGCGCAAAGATGAGGCAAGTACTCAGTGTTATTGTTTTTGCATATTCTACTATCAGAAATTTATTACAGCTGTTCTTGAAAGAGCATGAGTGGCCAATATAAATGCAGATAAAATCACATACTGTATACACAAAGGTGGTAAACTGCTGTTGTTTCCAAATATTTTGTGTCAGGGAGAAACAAGAACTCAGCAACTTCTGCAGTGCCTTATAAAATTTGTACGCATACAGTACTGTACAGTACTTCTCTTTAGGAGGTCCCTGTAACATTGATCTACGTGCTGTAAACAGTAGTTACAGTACAACTGTGTAAAGTATCTGTAAAGCAGGATTCCTAAAGGTTGTGCATGTGTTACTTTTACCACAAAGGCATTCGTAATGGGATTATGTCTGATACTGTAGTTCATGCAGTGTGATGGAGCAAAGGTAGTGACTATTAAAGGACCTGTTTAGAAGCTTAATAACTCACAGTTGGCTTTCTCATTTCTCTTTGCAGGAAGTACATTGTTACTGGCCAGCACATAATGCTACTATAAGGGCAAAAAATCATGAGATCCCAGATGTAGAAAGATGGGGAAAATACAGAATTAGGGTGATTAAGGATAAAATAGGTACAGTATGATTTACGTTCTGTTCATAGGTTTTGTTCAGACATAATGTATTTACTTAGTGCTACAGTATACTGAGGTAAGCTATTCCAGAATCATTAAGTAAAATATTTAATATTTGTGTATTTATCATCTTATAATTATAGAGGACTATGAAAAGGCAAAGAGTTATAGTAAGAAGGCAGAGGATACATCGAACATAGAATCCGATCATGAGGAAAGTGCTGCTAGGAAAACAAAACGGCCCTTAAGATTCGAATCTTCGGGATCTGATGCTGGTGAGAATATTTGAAAAAATTCAGTTTCATCATAAATGGGAGTGAGGCAATAATTACACTTTAAAATATTGACCTTCTCTAGTCAAGATTATCTATCAGTTGGGCCATCTCACTACTCTCATTCTGGGTTCTCTCTCTGTTGTTCATCTTTTGTTTTAGTTTTCAGATTTCACAGCTTATCCTTTTTTGGTACCTTTTATATTATCATCTTTGCTGTAAATATGATATTCATTGTTATCAAGTCAAATGTTGTTCATAAAACTAGTGTTGGATATATTGTAACAAAAACATTACCCTTAATACTGTAATGGTACTCCTCAACCAATACTTCTTGGTATGCATTTTCATACAAAAATTGCATCATTTTCTTTCATCTGTATATTGATTCCCAATATTTTGCATAAATATAAATGCAAAGTTATTTAAATTGAACCTGGGCACTTTGTGGTAGGCCTCATTAGACCATGTACAGTAGTAATGTGTCAAATATAATGCACAGTGCTACACAAAAGACAAAATAGTTTTGCCTACCATAAACTCATTATTAAAGTGTCAATATCAAATCATACTCAGCAGATACAGAGAAAAGGCATATGTCATATCTGACTATTGGTAGTACTACTACAACATTGATAACAACTATGGGTTCTCACTTTGTTGTTTTGCAAAAAATTTCCAGATGATGATTCAGAAACAGCAGATGAGGGGCAACCACCGAAGAAGAAGAAAGGATCCAGAGACCAAGAAGATTCTGGGCCATTGTTGGTCTTTACTAAGCCGTCGACTTGTGATGTTCCCATAGCCAGTACATGTAAGTTTTTATATTTGGTATGAAATATAGCTACATGGATTACGAGAAGTAGGAACCATTACATGCCCTGCATGTAGTTGACCCCAGTTGTTAAAAAATTTAAATGGCAAGATAACATTTGTGGAGGAGAAAAATTGAAGTAGAATGATAGCTAATTTGAAATATTTACCTAGGTTGTTTTGTTTCCAAGGAAGAAGTTTCTCCTGGAAATTACAGAATATAAACCACTGTTTTATAGCTGGTGAAAATGTGGTCAACCAGACTTGAAATTAAATGAAAAAACATTCATATCTCTGCTAATGTACTATTTTGGGAAAAGTCAAGCTTGACTGAGTTTTTGGTGAGACTAAATGATTTTATAATAGAGGATTGGTGCAGTGTAACCGCAGTATTTTCTGTTTAGCTCCTACTACATGCTCTGATATAAAACTGTATATATGTCTGTTGACTTCAGCAAGCAGCCTTGGGAGACCTCTTCCTCGTGTAAGCCCCAGGAAGAAGAAGGTGGCCTTGCCATCTCCACCAATTAAGGTTAAAGCAGCAGCCAAACCTCCCCCAGAACAACAGTTGTCTTTGTCACCGAAAACCTCACATCCTGCAGAGTCTACCAGAAGTCCTTCCAACGGTAAGTTTCATTAAAAACTCATAGACCCTTAAAGACAATCTCACAGAAACGTTGGAGGAATTTGCAGACTTTCTTTTGTTAATTTGCAGTTGAGACAGCTTTCATCTTTTGTAATTACAAGTAAGTGTGGGTTTTAATCAAATCAAGGATGCTGATTGTTGAGTTTTGTAACGAGGCTGTAAGTACTGTACATTGAGAAAAATGAACCAAATCACAAAACACCGAAGAAAGAGCCAAGCAACTTTTGGCTTAATTGTGCCTTGTGTTGGCCAAATTGTGAAAATGTGTTAAATCTGTTGTAGAAAGCACAGTTTTGATACATTTATCTAGCTATTTGGTTCCCTTAATCCATTGTAAGTGATACTAAGGTCATTTTCTAACCAGGAAGGAAAATCTCCCACACCTTCAACTAGGAATACCCAAATTGTGTGACACCATAGCCAGCAAAAGGAAAGCATTGCTAGAATTTGACAGCCAATTGCCTGCATTTAACTCTTTGCTTTTATAACCTCTTTATCATGCTATTGTTGCAATCATTGAAATGTATTTCCAAGATAAAATTGCTATTTTATCATATCAGCGTATTCAGGGATGTTCACGTGTGTATCAAAAACTTTTTACTCCTGTTGATGTATGTGGTCTTCAACTTTATATTCGTAATGGTCAAAATTTATAAAGATTTGCTGGGAATAGTTTACTGTCCAACTTTTGCAAAGTACATGTACCTGTAGTTTTGAGTTTTGTTAAGCTCTGTTTGAATTTGATATAAATTGAGTATAAATGAATCTTTGCTTGGGCCCCAGTTGCTTGATTTCTTTGGGTGGAATGGGAAATGATTGCGTACCATTTTGAGGTAAATATTAAAGAAGAAGTACAGTACAATTAAGATACTGTTCAGTGTTGACAGTGTTTCTGCTAAGCTGCTGTGACGCGATTTTGACCCAATGATTTGTCAGTTCGACGCACTCATATTCGTGGGAAAAAGAAAAAAAAGGTTTCAGATGCAGTGTGAACAACAACACATGTCCTGTGCATGTGCATTCCATTAACTTGACATTTCTCGTGAGCCAAATTTTCTTGTATGGAGTTACCAATGGATTACTGGAAACACTGACTGTAGGTTTGAAGTAGCAAAGGTCTACTTTGATCAAAAACAGTCGTACATGAGAGTAATAAGAAGTGTTCATGAGTGAGGTTACTAAATTAGTGTACAATTTGTTGATTTGCTGTTCCAACTTTTCTATTTTTGTTTTCTTTTTTATAGAACGCGACTCAAACCCAGCAACACCTGCGAAACTTAGTCTTTCACAAAGCCCACAGACATCAAAACATTGCCAGGATATAGCTGTGATGGCAAACCGTGAGTGGCAGTAATTGATGATATTTTTCCATTCATCCAAAACATATTTTATTAAAATTTTAATTGATCTGATAATATGTTAAAACATGGAAATCCAATGGATCAGCACTACGAAAGATTAAAGGTGTTTTGCTTTGCAGTTCATTGTGCATTAAGGAGTACAAAGGAAATTTCTGATTAATTGGATCACATAATCTGTAGGTATTTGTGGGGGAACAAATTTACAGGAATGTAGACCAGACCCAGGGGTCACAGAGCACAATTTCAGAGGTAGAAAAAAGTTAATTTTGTCATGTAAGTAAATGACATAATTTGCACAATAAAAAATCATGGACCTGTTGAAGACCTTTAGTTATTAATAGGGGCACACTAGATATTTGGTCTGGTCAGACTTTCAGGTCAGATAGTGAAGAACTCCTGACTCCAAGTCTGGCCGGATCTCAAAATTTTGGATCTGGTGCAACCCTAGTTATGGAATCTCTTTTTTTCCTCTGCAATTCCCTCATTTTACTGATAGCATTGTTTCTTCAAGTCTTTCAGACCAAACTTCTTTTTTGTTTTAATATCTTAATTCTTTTCTAATTTCAAGCTGTACTCTATACTATATATAGTATACTTTTAGAATAGTGTTTCTTAGGTCCTTGTTTCAATGTCAGGTATATTAGAACTATTTTGTGACAAGGGGGTTGGGGGGATTAGAAAACAACTAGGGGATTATTTTCTTTGAAAAATGATAAAGCTAGTCTTTTGGTGCACCAGATCTTTGGCCCTTCCAACCATGTTAATGCAAACAGCAAGTCCAAAGAACTTTTTAATACCATTTAATCAGTAGAAAGGTACAGCTACAAACATTTGGCCTTGTCATTCATTCAGTAGTTGCTACTTGATAAATGAAATATCAAGCTGATGACATAACCAAGTTTAAGTATCTTTCACCACCTGACAGCTCAGCTGTGTGACTCATGTTACAGGTGTACTGCTATAAGAAGAATTAGTAGATCACTTCTGGTGTCCGAAATAATTGTAATTTAGTAAAGAGATTTCTTGTATGCCTTCATGCATCATTTCCATCTGGCAGGAAGCTTTGAGGTAAAGATATTGATGAAGCTCAGCGAACTTGAAGAGGGTCAAAAGGCAATCCTTAGGATGTTGTGTGCTTCACAAAAAAGCACCCCACAAGTCGATAACGATGTCATGGATGATCCAGTCAACACAATGGAAGAATTTGACGAGCTTGAAGCCAAATCAAGGGACAAAGAGTTCAGCAGGACTCTAGTAAGTACATGTTTTTTATTCTCTGTGTCGTTTTCTATTCTCCCATCACTTTTGGTGTACACATTTTTGGTTGCTGTCAATGCCTTGTGGCCATGTAGTTTTCCCAACCAAAGCTTGTTTAACACAAAAGCTCAGCAGTGATGCATTCATGCATGTCATGAGCTGCCATGTGCATAGGTAGCTCATGACCCAGATATGACCCATTAAATTTAGTGAATAATGTACATTGTAATGAGAGTGAAAGTATTGTAAAAATCTTTAATTGACCATGTATCATTTGCATGTCAGCATTCACCTTGATGTGATAGATGAATTGCCATTTCCAAATAATGCATGTCATGGTACTGAACTTTAAGTGGTCTACAGGTTACACTTGATAAGGCATTAACCTTAAAGCAATGATATTTTCTGGTTTAAAAATTAAGCCAAATATGTGATAATTTGTGGGTATACATGGCAGTTAGATGTGTTACAGTTCTTTGGGTTTGGATATCATGTTATTTAGCATGAATGGCTGGAATAACTGCATACCAAAGGTGAAGTAATAGAGCACCAGGTGCTGTTTTGCTTGTTTCGCGCCCGTTGACCCTGAAAAGAATGATACCAGGTACGACTTTCTTACCGAAAGTACCTCCCATCGTCCTTGGAGTCCCTAATATGGGTACATCATTACCGTCTCCTGGTAGACACAAAGTGTGTCCTGATTGCACTAAAGCCCAGGAACCAGGAGATGATTTTTAACTGGGAGTGGCTCCAGTTTCACCTTTGCTGTATACTTTTCAAAACTTTGTATGTGTGTATGTATGTATGTATATATGTTTGTATGTATGTATGTACGTACGTAGGTACGTATGTATGTGTGTATGCATCCAAGCATGCATGCATGTATGCACACCATCCACTAAAATATTGAAACTATTTTGTTATTCTGTAGGTTCAGTATCTTAGTCTTTTTTGTGGGGCTGACTTGAATAGCACAGTACGAAGGGTGCTGCATCACCTTGGGACCAACTTCCTGTGGTCTTCTTTCAATCTGTGTGGTAGAAGAGGGAAGAGGGGTTTGAAGGCAAGCCCCATTTTCAAGATTATTTTGAGTAAGTTGCTTCATTTCTCAAACTCCTCTTTTGAGATTTAAGAGCAAGTTACTGAGTATATAAAAGCCAAAAAGTTAACATGCTAATAACCAAGGCTTTGTCCTTAAAATATCAGTCTAGATCCAAGTTTTTTTTTTCTTATTCCCATTTTGTTCAAACTTTTGGTTTGACCTTGGATTGGTCATTGTTTACAGTATGCCCAGAGGGCATGTAAAGGTTGCAAAATTCATTTCCCAGGATGTCTTAATGTCATAGGTGGTCAAGTTTCAAGAACAAAATTCGTTGTAAAGTATAAAGAAAAGGAAAATATTGGTGATCAATGTATAGTCCATGCTGAAATGATATTACTTTGGTAGATTTTGTCTTGAGAACCTAACATAAAAATTTTGGTCTGTACTGTTCTTTTAATATATGAAGGATAATGAATATTAATGTAAATTGTTTTTAAATGTAAATATCACATTTTCCCTGAGGACATAAGGCACAAAATTTGAAATACATATTTTTGTTTTTATTGCCAGAGGCATGCTTTAAGAACCATCCAAATTCAAAGGAGAGGGATGTAGAGACTGCAGTCTCAGAGTTTCTGAAGCGGACGCCAACTCTTCCAGGTGGAAGTAAAACTGAAGTATGTCATTGAAACGATGCATTTAAATAAGTTTGATTGTGGCATGAATGAATCATGCTAAGGGTAGGTGTGCAAAAGATGCAAAATTTTAGATCAGACTGGACTTTGCAAAACATTACCTAAAAATAATGTCTAGTGGGATAACAACTTTCAAAGCCTTAGTTCACATAATGTATGGACAGATAACACTTTATCTCTGGTGAAAACTGGTGAATGAAAAATTAAACAGAACAGATTAAGACATATAAAGGTCCACATTGGTACAGGACATAAAATAGCATAGGGTTATAAGACAATAAAATTACTCAGTTACTACCATATGTTAATAACAAAAGCTTCGGATCTGAAGAACTGTCTTGTACAAAAAGAACTTCCCTGTAACTAAAAGCTTCTTAAAGAGCTGGATCTAAACCATGGACCCATATTAGGATTTCTGAAGTGGTTTTTTAGTATTGCAAAGAGAAATGAGTTTGGAGTGTAAAGGGATGTATGTTCCATCATGAGTTTTTGGTGATCAATATCAGTCAATTTTTTAAATTTCAGTTAGATAAAATATTTGTTGAAATGAGACAAATTGATTTTTGCAGTTGTGTCATATGTCTAATGTTTAAACATCCAGTATCTTGCCTCTGCAATTATAGTAAACTTTCAAGTGATGATTTTCCTTTTCTCTTCAGATTGTGAAAGAAGATCAGAATGGGCCAGAAAATTCCATTGAAGAGCCGCTATAGTTTTTGACAGGGTTATTGATTTTTTTATCAACAAAAATCAAGAAGTCAATTTTTTTAAGATCAGATTTGTTCGAAGTGTGTGTTTGAGCAGCAGTCAAAGTACAGTGTTTGTTTTCAGTTCTAATTTACACTCTGCTCATTGCACCACAGAACTACTTTCAGTTACAACTTATAAGCCCGATGGGCCTTTATTGATTCCATTGTTTACTTTAAGTAGTATTTGAATCAACCAGAGCTTTCATCAATACCATGGTTTATGAATATAAACAGGTAATGCATGTTGAAGAAGTTGTCCACCAAGCTGATATGTTAATGGAGATTATAATCTCTTGAAAAATGTTAATTTCTCAGGAAGGAAGTCAACGTTTCTTCTATTGTTTCTGTATTTTCCACATACAAAACAGTAAAGTTCCCTTCAGTTCTCAAAATTTCCAAGGAAGGACCCATGGGAGGTTATTGTATTTTACCTAACATTAGAGCTGTAGATCAAAATTTTTAACTATTCCTTCTTTTATATATTTGGTTGTTGGTGTTGTATTCAGGTGCTAATGTCTTCCACTCTCCAAAATTGTGTGAGACAAGGACCTCAATATTGTTACTCAAAATTTTTGGACAGGTGACTTCACCCTTAACTAACATGTTCATTGGGTTTGAATTGTAACAATTTAACTTGAACAAAAGGAGGTACCAAGTCATTTTTATAGTCAAGGTTTATGACAGGATTTGGAATTATTACAAAGATTTCTTTGAGCAGGTCCTGCCAAGGCCTTATATGTGATTAATTATCAGTTGAGATTTTCACTCTGGATGATTATAACTTCACCCCTTAGTATTTTGACATCAGATACAGAGACGAAATTGCATAGCAATAAATGTCAACTTATCTGTTATTTGAATTTGAGAAATTAAACCATTTTCTTTTTTATTTGTAATCTGGTATGTGGATTTGGTGACCTCACACCTGATATGCTAAAAGTTAGTTGGGGAGTTCTTCATGGGGTTATACCTGTTTGAGAATCATTACAAAGGGTGTAATTAGGTAAACCCAGTTGATTACAATGACTGAATTTACTTGGAAAGAACAATTTCTGCTTGAAATGCAAGAATTTAGAAAAGTGATTAAAATCAGTGATTTCTTTAAAAAAAAAATCATGTAAATCACAATTTTAAATGAGTTTTTTTAATCAGTGTGATTTTAATGGGACAGTTCTGGTTTTTAATACATTGCCCAGTAAAGCAGAAGGAATGTATGTGATGTTGATGTCATGTGAACAGTATGTGAGAGTGTGTGTTTACAGTATGTGTAAGTGTGATTCTTGAAAACAATATCGCAGGAAAGTTAGGTCTTTGAATGTTGTCAGTCATCCAGGTATAATGCAAATTCAATGAAGAGTTTGACTAAAAACCTGGATATAATTGTTTGTGAGTAGCTATGGTATCATATCTTGTCTCAGATGCATTATCAGGCCAACTGTTTTTCCAGCAGCTCCTGCTCATTGACTTGTGATAAATTGGTACTGTCACACACAGGAGGTCAAACTTGAGTTGAAGTTCTGAGAGTTTGTGTCAAAATCTGCACCCATTGATAACTGAAGGTTGCTCAACCTTGACATGTATTGCCTCCTTGGCAACTATTTTTCAAACCACCTACATTCTGCATAAATTGTAACATCAAGGTTGCTAGGATTATGGTTGGTACTCTCCAGGTGTAAGTATATATCAGATTCTTCAGCATAGGCGGGATTGCCTATCCGTTCCCTTGCCTATCAAATGACCCACATTTGAGAAATGCTGCATTGTATAGTCTCTGTTAGGTTTGGTTTAAATATGCAGATAAGTGTGTGGGTGGTGTAACTGTTCAGTTCTGTAAGTTGCTGTAAACCTTGCCACTTTTTGTCCATAAGTCTTGCCTTGGGAGTGTTATAAATGATTCTTTACATGTTTATGTGGTTGATATACTATGTATTATGTGGAGATCAAACTTGACAAACTTAAGTTATTTTCTTCTAGACTTGGGCTTTGATGTCCCAATGAATTCCCTAATAATTATATGCTCATCATTCACACCTTGATTTAGCATTTGGCCATGTAGTACTTTGTAAAACAGGAGACAATTTTTGTAACTTCTTCTTTTTGTTTGCAGTTATATGACTTGATATCATTTCTGAAGAATCTCCATTTGTACTGCCATTCTCAATCCAGTGTATTCATTTTAATCTGACTGGTTGAAATTCAGTGACTAATATAAAAGATAAATCTAAGAATAGAGTATGTACAGGCATCTTAACATACCACTTAATTTGCTGCTATCATAAGTATGAGACCAGGGATTTCTTGTGGTTATCAAAGTGTCACACAATCTTTTGGTTCCTGTCCTATACTAAACATTTACTCAACTTGTATTCTACTTTACATAGAATATTGCTTTCCTATCACACTGAGACTACTGTACTTTTTTACTCAGGCTGTTTATTGGTTTATGCAATAGCAACATCATAAAGTTTATAAGTAGTATTATTGCTCCTATTTCTTCTTGCCAAGCAAACTTTATTTGAGATTTCTAACTATTTTTGTACAGCTTTTTACTCTAGCTACTTCCAAAAAGTGGTATACACACATTTTGACAAAATCTACATTCTTTATTTCATCCCAGAGTTTTTGAAAGTTAGTTTAGTTCACTTTCCTGTCACATGCAGTTGCAAAACTAAGCCTTGTTTTATTTGCATGTGTTTATGTTGTATTAAACATTGCTGTTTATCTGTGCTAATTAGCTTACAGCCCCAGACTTTCCATTCCTAGTTTTTGTCTGCTAGGCTTGATATGAAATTTATATTGTATTCATTTTTACATTCAATGAAACCGTCCTGTTTACATTAATAATTTATGTGTATTAAAGTTCATCCACAGCACAAAAAGACCATTTCTACAAAATATACTATTATGCAAAAGATTTCTCAGACTTCAGCTTTGATAGGATTACTATTAACTTGGTGTTCTAAGTTATTGGCTCAGGCTTTATTTCTTTATACTATAGAATGATGTATTTGTTTACTTTCAGGTACTTCCAAAAAACACTTGCCAGTACTAAGTAATTAAGAATAGTGTTTTGATGGATCATTTTATTAAAAGTAGTATCTGTATTACAAAGTGAAGAAGATGAAAAATCTTTCATATCATTTTTTACTTGCATTAGCCATCTGTTTGTCTTTACAGTCAAGTGAAATTTGCCTTTTACTCCCAGTAAATATTAGTTAATACTTTCCTAAACAAATGACCTCAAAGCATCACAAATGTCTATCTCGTGGAGGGGAAGGGGGATACATTAGCATTTGTTCCCTTTTATATGTTTTGGTTCCACTACAACGATATTCGTAAGCACCAGAGATGTTTCCTGGATGTCATAGAAGTTTTCCTTACATCCCGAAAACGATTTCTAGACGTCCGAGACATTTTTTGTAAGTCTCTGCACTGTTCTCTGGACGTCGTGCATGGGTATTTTGCATACGTCCCAAAAACGTTTTGTGGACGTCATAGACGTTTTCCTGATATCTCTTAAACGTTTTATAGACGTCCTAAACGTTTTTTGGACGTCTCTGAAACGTTCTCTGGACGTTCTGGGTATTTTCGTTAGTAATGTTAAACGTTTTCTGCCTACGTCCCGCACGATTTTGTTATGTCCCGGACGTTTTCTGTACGTACCAGTTTTCTCTTCGTGTCTGATACGTTTTCCGCACGTCGGTGTATTATCAGACAAAGGTTTTATTAACGTCATTTACGTCAAACAAACGTTTCTAAAACGTCTTGAAAAAACGTTTTAAAAACGTATGAAAAGTCCACAAAAACACGTGCTAAAAACGTAGGAAGAAACGTTTTGCAAACGTAAGTGATTACGTTTTAAGAACGTTTAGAAAACGTTTTGTTGTTAGCTGGGAAAGAGGATCTGTACTTATTTAAAACTTATATAGGTCAATTCTTCGGGCAGGTGGGCCCTATCAGACATAAATTACGTTTTACTTCCCTCCTAGGGTCACTAGCCGTACCGCAAGACAGATATTAGAGAACATTAACTAGGTTTACGGAAATGAGATGACATTGTGCAATATTTAGCTATAAGTAACGGAACTGAGGAAAAGTTTAAAAGTACCGAAAATTGTGAGTTTTATCTCAGAAATGTTCCTTTTGAAAGCCAAAATAGTGTTCTATCGAGTCTGAACCCTGAAATTGCAAAGTACACGAAAAATTTTGGTAGGCTTTCACAAAAAAATATGTAATCATTAAGAACAAAAGGAAAGAAAACCTCCTGGACTCGCTCACCAACTGACTGTGCAGCATAACACACATTAGAGAACAGCATCTAGTCATTGCGATATGGGATGAAATTTACGACCTCTACATAAGCTGTGTGCTTTGCCTACATGTTACTTGGTAAGGCGGACAGGACTTGGGACTTGTGTTATCTAGCTAAGTGGAATGGAAATATTGAAGAAAATGGAGTGACCCTTTTGGGTTCTTACTAAAGAAGTTGTCCTCTTGAGAGTAAAAAGCAAGTAAACCGTCGGGGCGACTGTCGCCTTCGGGGACTGCATAATTTATCGTATCGGCTAAGATCCCCGATGAAACTGTAAAAATTCCCCTACGGGGGGCCATGGCCCCTTCCCCCACCTGACCCCATCTCTGGAGAGGGAGGCCCGCCTTCCGAATGAAAATGACATTAACAACCAATACTTTTTCAGGATTTATTTATTTTGTATCAAAATCAGAATTAGGGTTCGAAAAAAGGGCTAGGCTTCAGTCCCCAAGGCATAATCTGTTGAAAAAAGGAGAAAAAATCCGGAACACTGTTTCCAGACGAGATGACATCATTAATATCCAAGGTTTTGATTGACTTTTCGGGGGCCTATTGCCAATGCGTCCTACATAAAATAAGTATGCCGTCCGTTCTGCTGTGGATTCCACCGTCATTACTCATCCCCGAGACCTTGATCAATACCTCTCCGCCCCACCAACTTCCCATCCCTCCCTCCTCTCGCCGTTTTTTATTTTTGTTTTCTTTTTTGTTTTTGTTTTCCTTCATTTTTTCAACATCTCCCATTGCGTCCCCAAAATTTCTGTGGGTGGCACTCTGCCCCACTGCCATCAAGGGTAGAAGTATGAAAGGGATACTATTTTCATGTTTTCAAATAGGGGGCTTCTTTAAATGTTGGGGGGCGTGGCAGCTGAGCTACGGCATCACTGATGCGCTAGTTGTTTCACTTCATGGTGGGTTAAGTGCGTCATGTTACCTGTATTTGTTTTTCTGCGAGTCTCCTTACAGAGGGCAATCTTTGTGGGACAGACAACCTTTTGTGAGTCTATAAGTCTCCTGCGGCACAGCAATCAGTGGATTCCCTCATTCGCACGCCATCGTCTCGTCCGCTTTGTTTCTGCTGTAGGGCATGCAGTGGCGTAGCCGGGGGACAGGGGGACGAGTTGGCCCCTCCAGAAAGTGGAATGAATATATGGCGAAATTTGCGCATGATCTGGTAAAATTTTTAATTTCCCAACCAGTACACTTTACTAATTTAAAAGTATATGCCACAAGTACAACCAGTCCTCATTAAGGTTTTCAGAGATGGAATGATGACACCATGCTTATAGTTGTACTAGTTATGTTTTACTATCTGTTTTATACAGCATGGGATCTCTGGACCTCTGACAAGGGACCCTGTCCTTTTACTGTATACTTCCAATGTTTCTTGATAATTAAAACAGAAGCATTGTGGTATATGCAGTTTGTTAGAATGGGTCAGTGGTCAAGTGCTATACTCTGATACTAGGGCAGGTCTTCGTAAAATATGGACTGATTGTGGTGAATATGGTAAACTGATGAAGGGAAAGGTGTACCAGGGTTCACTTACTTACTGTACTTCACCCATTGTGATTCTGAACTACCAGTAGGACTCCGGAGAAAATCACCAAGACAAGCAATATATAAGAAAAAAGCTTCCTAAAAATAGGAGTTCTTGGTGATGTATTCAATTTACATTTAGCACCAATTGTGGCACCATTTTGCATGTAGCCCACCTTACATGAGCACAAATTTATGTGTTTGAAAATAAACACTGTGTAATAGCTCTTTCTTGAAGTATCCCCTCACTAACTTTGGTTTTCTCCACTCTACATTATCGGTGGATAATGTAAGGAGAAATCGTATCTTGATTTCTCCTTCCCATGTTTACCGAAGAAAAGGGTGGGAAAACTGGCACGTCAGTTTTCACACAACCGCTATGTTCTCGGCTTCCGTACTTACTAGATTGACAGTAAGAAGAGACAAGTGAAAGAAGTCAAAATGAGGCAGTTATATAATGAACTGAGATCATAGGCGTGAGGTATATTTGTTATCACTAAGGGCCCGAGGAATTTTTCCAACTTTCAAGCAAAACCGCGGGCAAGCCCAACAAAATCGCAAAGGTTTTCCTACAATCTGCGGGAGAAATTAATTTTCCGTAACCCTAAACTGCTGCAGTCCTCCGGCCCTCTGGCTTGATGCAGTATCCATCCGCCATTCACCATCCACCATCTGTTTTCCAAATCCGTTATTTGACGAACGTCTGTACTGCTATATCGAGTTCAAAAATACGATACGATGATACGATTTCTCACCCGAGTATAAGTGGATGGGAGGGAGGGGGAAATTGGGTTGAAGCAATACTTTCGCCACACCAGGGAACTGAAGTAGCCGAATACTCTAACCTGTCTGTTGTCTCCATCTTTCCGACGACAGGCTTTGGGAAATCCCCAAGAAACTAGAAGTACATCAGTCCGCAATATACGCATGGGTAGTGACTAAATCTGAGAGGTATGGCCGATGGCGGGCATATGAAGAGTGCATAAATACATTAGTATGAAGGAGAATATTGCTGTTTTCTAATCTACAAAAACTGGAATATGGAAAAGCTGGTTTACGGAGTGCCAAGTGTATCATAAATATCGAAAAAAAAATAGCACATCAAAAATAATTTCAGCATATCAAAAAAAAATCCAGCACATCGAAAATAAATTCAGCATGTTCAAACTAACTTTAGCATGTTAAAACAAAAATCAACATGTTAAAAAATTTTCAAAATCTCGAATCACATTCAACACGTTATAATATGTACAATTTTGACTCTTCAATTCAGTCCAAATACGCACTGCTCTAAAAACTCCGTTTGTGTTACACACTAGCGATCTTCATGTGTGCGAAGTGTAACAAAAATATCCAAACTGATTTCAGCATATCCAAAGTGAAATCAGGGTATCACAAACTATTAACGATACACCGAAAATCTATAACGATGTATCGCGGTATCGTAGCTGCTTACGTGTTCAGTAAGCACATAGGCCTACTCGATACCCATTTTCGAAAGCCCCGTTAATAAATGCGTTCACACCATAGAAATTAAAGGGAGAATGACGTCTGGCGATCTGGACTGAAGCCATTGATTTGGCCAGGCTGTACGGCAACAGAGGAACGGCGCGTAATACAAATATCACGTCATTACTTTTGCCCCAAGTATTGGCGGAGAAACTACAGGTTTTCAAGTTAGGAGTATAAAACAAAACACTTAAGATACCATGACTTATTCCTGTTGTAAGAAGCTAGTAAAGTGTTTTGGAAGGCTTGACATTAGGAAATCCCCTGTGGGCTGGGGGTTGTAGAATATGCCTACGGTATTCCCCGCCTGTCGTAAGGGGCGACTGAAGGGGAGGACTTGCACTGTGTCTGAACAATATTTGAAACCGGACTTGAACCGTATTTATCTAGTTGACACTATGTGGCACCTTCGTGTTGGTGTGTGGTTAAATCTCATTTAATTAACTAATTGGCATTAGCCTGAAATTCAGCTTCTCTTATAGAGTTGTCAACGAGTGGAATAGTCTGCCTGATCAGTATAGTTAACTGCACATCAGTGTACTGCTAACAGTTAACATTGACAAGTTCTTCCATGACTGTGGTAGAATCTAATTGAACTGGATTTGTTTGGTGTTGGTTGGTTGTTTGTTTTTATCAGTTAAGGGGCGCTATGAACTTCAGGGCATCTTATGGGGCCTAAGCCCTCCTTTGCCCTTTAACCTGTTATGTTATGTTGTGGAAACTACTAATCTTTCGAAAAACGGATAGAATAAGCTATAACTTCTGCAGCAGAATGCACACTGTAGGTACGGAGACACATCAATCAACCTGGTATATTGCCGAACAACGAAAGCGCCCTCAGAATTTTCGTGGCTTCACCGGTTAAACATGCAGGGATGCACCATGGAAGTAGGCCTACTACCTCGGAGGTAGTACTTCCATGGATGCACTCCCTTACTTTTATTTCTATGGTTCACACCAAAACCGCGGGAAACGCGTTTCCCGCACAGAGGTGGTTCACACAGCAGGGGTGAAACGTGGTGGTCACTATAGTGCCAGGATTTGCCCAACGGACAGGGGATGGGTGACACGCTCCAGACGAGGATGAGGGCAGCAACTGGAAGCACAAACAACAGGCCGGGACACCCATTAGTCTGAAGGTGGTTCACGAAATCAAAGCAGTACACTAGATGAAAGAGGGGGGGGGGTACCTGCACTAGACCAAAGATTCGCTAAAATTCAGGTTCGCTAGACCAATCTTCTGCTTGAACAAAAATCAATTCGGGTCAGGAGTGGGGTTATAGATACCAATAAGGTCAGGAATAAATTAAGAAGTAGCCTTTGGTATGGTTAGGGGGTGAAGTGTTTAGGATCTTGGGGTGACCCTCAACTTAGTAAACCTTCAATCTATCAAACCCTGCCCCCTGTTGGGCACTGCTACATGCCAATTGATAAAAAAGGGTAATTTCCCAGACAACGGTCGAGCCTTCCCCAATGGGGAGGGGGGGGGGGGCTTGGTCAAGCTGGGTTTGGTGTCCCTTTCCCCAGCCTAATTAGTTATAACCCCTATGACCTTACTACAAGGAAAATGTATGCATGGTGCCATTCCTCAGTAAAAGCATATTGTCACAGACCTCGTTTCTTGCCTAGGTGGGAGCACAGGGTGGGGGAGCACATGCCAAGTTAACAGAGTGGTGCCTACATGCCACTCACAAGTTGTGGCACAAAGAGTAAGTTTGAATTTGTTGTTGGATATGGATGCTTTCGTTACTTATTAAATTGCTTGTGGGACTGGTGGGCAAAAATTCCTTAAGGTTTGACAAGTCAATAAGGAGGTGCACATAAACAGCTTAAAGGTAGGGCTGAGAGGGAGAGGGAAAGCTGGTTTAGAATGTGTGGAGAAAACCTCAGACAAAAACAAAACTTCATTTTATTTTTTATTTTTCTATTCTTCATAAATTGAATTATATACAAACTTACTAGTGTTATTCTCATGAAAAACTTTTGCTATAATCACTTGCCTCACTTGAAAATATGTATTTCTGCACAATCCATACTTAATTTCTTACCTTCCTTTTCCCAAAGAACCATACTTCTTCCCTGCCCCACTAAGGTGATTGTCATGAATTACAGAACGCAGTTTACTGTTCAATCATCATATTTTCAATATCACTACAAAAGAATCTTTAGGCTGCTTTTGGTCACTGCCTTTACCCCAGGCTTTGTTTTATTACAGTTTTAGGGTTAACAATGCTGACACGGTCATGACTGCATTCAATTCTATACGCTACAATATTTGAAACCACCTTGCTGTGCAATGCCAGAAATGGATGGATACTACACTTGAAACAGACAACCTACTCACCCCCATCCCCCTGCTCCTCAAGAAAAAAATAGTACAATTACTGTCACACAATGTTCAATTTACAAACAGGCTGACAAGATTTAAATTTACTGCTTCATTCAATACATTAAAAATGCTTGTTCATTGTCATGCTCTAGTATACTTCCCTAACTGGCAATGTTTATGGGTGAAATTTTATTTTCCTTCTTAGTCAAAATCTTCCTACAGAAAATCTGAAGTGACACATTGATTTTGAAAATTTTCTCTACACTGTGGTAATCCAGCGGAATAGTGTCACTGGTGTACACAACATCATCTTCTCCAAGAAAACCATCCTAAAGTGACTGATAAAGAAACAAGCTGTTTCTTATAGAGGCCTCTACACATGAGATGCACATAGAATGTTTTCCTCCTTGATTTCAGATGTTGAACGTGTTTGTACATTACCACATTCTTAACAACCACCCCCTGCCCCAACAGTTCCCTTGTCTGTGATATATGATAGGTAGAGTCTCCTGTGTGTGTGTGTGGGGGGGTGGGGGGATGTCACCAGATCACCACCTATTTTACTGAAAGTCACTGTAGTGTATATTGAAAGTTAATATGAGCATACAGTAAATGTACTACTGCCAGTGGACCTTATTTAGCAACTTTTTTCTCCAAGTGAGAGGGGGAAGGGGCCTACATGCTTACCTATACCCTCATTTACATTCAGAATTGGGAGATAATATAAGAAGTTCTGCAACAGTCTGTGGTATCTGCAGCTATTTGCCTTAAGAGGGAGTATAAACTATTACAACACTAATTTCAGTACTGGTCCTCTATGGGTTCTTGGAAAATTGTGCCTCTCTTACATTTTGACCTTCTTTTACCCTTCTTTAAGGGGAAATGCAGTTCAGAGGCGTCGGAACTGCTATGGCAGGTACAGACTCTGCCGTACCACTTTTCAGCGAATATTACAAAAATAATAATAATATTAAAAAATGGAAAAGTGAAGATAACCGTGCAGGCGCTGTGTAGTGAGTTACTTCAAAAGATGACAAATATATAGCACCAAAATGCATCTAATGACATGCAATAATTCAAAAGTTTCTCAAAGGGGAGGGGGTCAAAGTTACTATTTCATTCATACAGAATACACACTTTGTTTATTTTTACATGTTCACAGGTACACACCAACTCTGCCAGTTGGTCTACATCATACTGCAGCTACAGTACACTAGTTCTGTGAGTTTTCCACGTGTGAACACTTTCTGTACAGACAGTACTGTCCACTAAGGTAGTTCACAAAACCAGTTTGGTTTTATTCTGTTTCAACATTTTTGCAAAACCAGTTGCTGAAAAATAACCCATTTAAACCGATAGGGGATTAACTTCCGTTCAAAATTTGACTCTGCCATGCATTTCACACTTTTTCGCCACAAAGTCTGCTATCTTTTTAAACAAATGTATATGGGTATACCGTCAACCGTAACTTCAATCAAACTTTTGACAATTCCCAGTACATGGCTAAACCTTGTGCAGGGTTTATGTGCAAGGCCATTGTACTTTTAAAAAAAAAAAACGGTTTTGATTTAAAAACCGGTTGTAGCGGCTGTAGAAACCGGTTTCTGGTTTGGACTTACCACCACAGGCTTACTGTTCACCTTAAACTTCTCCCAATGGAAAGGACAAGGAGGAGGCAGCATTTTACCTTCTCTCCCCAGACTATGGAGTTACCTTTACACATGTTACTTCAGTACGGACCGTAGATCTTTTTTCTCTCATTTCTCATAAGGCTGTGAACATGTAGCAAAACTGTGAAATAGTTTCTCTGAAAAAAATTGATATATGGCAATTAACTGAGTTATCACCAATGCAATGTGGGGCCCAGGCACATAGCCAGGTTTTTGTCATGGGAGGGGTTTCATGGGGGAGACGTCTAAGGGGAGGGGGACCCCCTCTCCTTTGGAGAAAAAACAGCTTTTTTAGATGCAAAATGGTGCAATGGTTGTGCCTCAAAAGTAATAAAGGTCATAGTAATCATGTGTGTTTTGCCATTACTTTTTTCACTTGGGCCATGGGGGTGGTTTCAACACCCCCCCCCCACAAAAAAAAACCCTGCAGATAACACAGTAAAAACCCATTAACCACTGCTTTCTGTCAATTGGCCATCTTTGTATTTATAGATTCTTGAAGGCAGAAAACAGGGAAATTCACTGATATGTATATTGATATGAATAAAACTTGGGGAGAAAAAACAGTTTTGCAGTAAATTGCAAGAAGCTCTTTATTAAATGTTTAATTCATGTCAGTGTGATCATTTTGCCATTTCCCTACACTGTCACAGACATAATTTCCTGTATTCTCTTCAATGGCAAGCTGAAGTCTTATACAAGAATCTCTGAATGCCATAGGCATGTGGATCAAATTTCTTTGAGCCTGTCCATGTGGCACTTGTTTTCAATGCCTGGTATTGTGGCACATATGTTACTCTTCCAGTACACGTAAAAAGCACTTCCAGTATATACATTCACAATTAATACAGGTTCACTAGCAGCAACACTCTGATCATCTGCTCCATTTCCAGTACTGCAGACTGTGCAGTCTTCAGGGGGGCTTTGGCTGTCTCTGAAAAAGCTGCATTGAGACCTCTTGTAGTCAAACTCTTGACAAAATTATGCAATCTAGGTTGAGTAAAGAAAGAGAAAAAAATATGCATAGTTACTACTCTCATCTGCAGACATGTACTGTTGGAAATATAAGCACTTATCTCTCAAGCAAATACTGGTATCCCCCAACAAGTGTTCTTGGCACTATGTCTCAGAATTTGGTGCTGCTGTGGGGTGGGGGGGTAGTGATTCACCCCTTCCAAAACAGTTTGCAGGAAATTTTGGTTTAAAGGTGGGAATCACAAGAAGTTGCAACATAAAAAATTATTTCCCAGCAAGTAGGTCAAATTTTAAACACTTTTTACATGTTTTCATGTACAAAACAAGTCAAATTTTGCCCCCAAAGGCCCATATTTTTCTACAAATACCAAAATGTCCCTGCAAGGAGCTTTCCACATTGCTAATTTTTTGCCCCAATGTACAGGGTAACAGGGTTTTTTTTTGCTGGAAGAGTAAAAATGGAGTTATCTTCATACTCAGTACTGGCTTTTGGTGTTGGTGGCCAGTACCCCTACTGTAAGTATAAAGCAGAAACAGACAAATGCCTGCAGAAGAAATAAATTTTATCCAGGTTACAGAACATTCTGAGGCAGCATTGCACAATACATGTCAGTCACAACATTACTCTGAAGTTTGTATGAAAAGTTCAAAACAAAAAAGAAACAGTAAAGCATACAAATATTTAGTATGGTATTGCATGATAAACTGACACTGTTACAAGTAATTCAAATGTGAAAACAGAGGGCTTCATCATGCTCATGGGAGCACTCAGTGCGGACCCAGAGGGGTGATTTCTGGCTCCACCTCCCACTTCTTTTGCACCACTTTCTTTTGGGGACTGTCCCAAAGCTGCTGTACAATATTTATGCTTCTTTTGATTGACATATGCTGAGAAACACCATTTAAGTGTCTAGACTTCAAGCTTTCCCTGGACCCCTCACCACCTTCCAACCAAGGCTACATACATTGGACGCTCAGTGTGGGTGTTAACTTTGCCCTCATTAAGTTAGCCAGCCCTGCAGCCTGCCCCACCCCCTTTAAATCCTGGATTCACCCCTGCACTTCTATGGTATATAGTATATACCATATGCACAGCAACAAGACATGTTTGTGCACATTCTGTGATAAACTACTGACCTGGATAAACACAAATTAATCTTGCACACTGAGAAGCTGCTGCCAGTACATCATTGGTTTGGCTTGCTGCAATACTGTAGGCTACTGTACCATTTCTCACTGTCATGTGCTGTCATCATAACATATGGACCTGAACTCCCCTGCAAAACACAAAATGAGAAATACAGAAAATATTAAACATGCGTTCCTGAGCTACACTATTGTACTTGTATGTAGGAAAGGCAGGCTCTTGTAAATTGTGTGCACTTTATTAAAGTTATAACTTACAACTGGGGCTCCCATATCAGAAACCCACTGTAAAGCCTGACCATTCTCTCTGTTGATAAATTAAGAGAGTATACTGTACTATTCATTTTGACAGACATTCCAGTTCATTGCAGCCACAAACCCAGTATGGCACCGTAATGTTGAGGAATGTGTTATACATGAAGACATCCTGATTTAAATTATTTGATGTACTGTAAGTCTTGTGGACACTTTTGAAGAACTTCATTAGAAAAGATGACAATTACATGGTTTCATACAACCTTTCCTGCAAAGTCTACAACTTGATATTCATTACAGTATGTCTGTCAGTTGTAACATGTATTATTAAAAATCCACCCCCACCCCCAACCCACCCACCCCCACCCCCCAAAAAATAAAACATAATATATTACCTAGACACAAAACAATGCATTTCTCTCCTTCCTCTGCAGAACATTTTGCCACCTTCTACCCCTTCAGTGCAGTACCTTGTCAGGCAACATGTACAAGCCTGCTACTCACACTCTATACACCCCCTCCTCCCCCAAAGCTACTGTATCACATATTACGTCCTTCAACAATTCGTATAGCTTCTGTGTGAGTCTGTTCACAAAAAGGAATTTAACAAACTTGTCCAATACCTTACCAGTATACACTTAAAATTTTTAATTTGCTATATACGTATACTGTACATTTATGTCAGGGCTCAAAATTTCTAAAGGTTAATAAAGGCCAGCTCATAGTGCATCTGACCATGGAGCTCCATGATCTGATAAACTAAATTGACACTAACCCAGTAACCCATACAACATTTGTGCACTTGGCCCAACAGGAAGTGTACATTTGCCACACACTACATTTTTTGTTTTTTTTTTTTTTTGTTTTGTTTTTTTTTTTAAACAAGCCCATCTACGGGTTTCTGTAAAGGGACCATATATTTGTCACACCCTTATTTATGTTCATGGACTTACAGAGAATGGTGCACTGTGTAAAAGAACATGGGACCTTGATCCAAGGTACAGGGTAGGAGATGGATATTCAGTTGACTGAAGGTTCATTAAACAAAGGTTTGCTGGACCACAGAACCCCTTGAACATAAATCTACTTTGAGTCAGAGTTAGGGTTAGGATTCAGGTTAGATACAGAATAAAGTTTAGGATAGGCTAAGGATGAGCCTAGAAGAGGATTAGGTTTTGGGCAAGGACTATGGTTAGCATTTATAGGATTAAGTTTAAAGTTGGACTGGGTCTAGTGAACCTTCGATCTTGTGAGCCCAGGGCCTACCCCTTTATTGTACCAGGACGTCTCATGCTTAATCGTGTGGAAGTGTTTACGCAAAGTGCAGTGTATCCATTTTCGAATACTGTACGTGGGCTACCCCACTGTGTCAGATTATGTTTGCTCAGCTCTTTGCTTTCCAAACTAGGGATATGACATGAATAAGGAATATACCATACAGCCTACTATGGAGGCGTTACATGAACATGTGGCTCTGATCTCATTCAGGTGTTTTAATAATAGACTAGCTAAATTGGTTGGATGGTTAGGCCTACTCGAAAAGAAATACCGGACGTTTGAAAGTTGTGCAAGTTCTTGCGAATATGTGGCCTTGTGCGAAACTGTGGTATAAGCTAGGCCTACACATTTGTGTGTTGAGGCGGAAACAAGTATTCAACTTAGCCTGATGTCTGAATGGTTTAAGGAGTCTGGCTTAAAGTTTAAAGAGAATATATCCAGTCACTTCAAGTTTCAACTTACTTGTAAACATAACCTTAATCTTTCAAATCTTCTTGTATCCCCTTCACAATCATTCTTCTTAACATTTCTGGACAAAAAAATATTTAGTATGAAAGGTAAACAAATGACTTATCCTTCTTTAATAGCAAATTAGTTTACATTGTCACATGAAGGAAAGAAGCTACTCGTGAATTGGGATGCCGGCGCGGGGTACACTACTTCAAGTTAAGGTGAATGTTGTCCATGAAATGTCGTAAGAGGAAAGAGGAACCCACCCCTTTCTTTTGAACAAAGAACATAGCACGAACGTTGATTGAAAATACAATGCTTCATATGGTTTAAGCTTGTCGGTTGTGCTAACATTTCAAAAACAATTTTTGGTTTGAAAAGGAAAACATGCTTTTTGAAGGCGTGTGCCACATGTCAGTCTCGGAGCCTGCAGCAATTGTGCAGCTCAGGCTTTTAGTCAAGCGGGCGAAGGGGGAGAATCCCTCTTTGAAATTTGTTCGCCCCCTAGCAAGTTTTCAAGTCGCCATTGGCTTAATAGTGGCATTTGTATACATTTGGCCCCCTTAAGGACAGACAGTCATCACCCAAAGCATATTTTTAGTGTGGGGGTATAAAAACTCTCAGTCGGTGACTGCTCTTTGATTGACATCAAAGTTTGAAAATTTGAAAGATGCAGAGTAGATCACATTCCATGCTTTTATTACATTTTATAGCCTTGTATGCTCACCAGGACATGGCCTTAAGCAATAAAACAGGTTTATTCCTGCACAAGGAGAAGCTTCATACAGTTATGGGAGGAGCTAGAATTTGCATAGCTGGGAGAATTGGAACTGTCTGGGATGATGAAAATTTCCCTTTAAAAAACTGTTAGCCCCTGGAAGCCATTTCGCCCCCATTCAGTACCTTGTCAGGCTACAGCCTGGTGCAGTCACATGGGCGTTGACACTGCAGGAACCGCCCCAGTCTTGTTCTCCGTTGCCGAAAGCCCCACCAAGTTGTTAAGGGGAAGCCATGGGGGATGATATTTCAATAGCCTTAGACTTAGTATAAGTGTGCATATTTTCCCAACGCTCTCTACGAACTGTAGTTACCCTCTGGCCTGCCGTGTTGCGACACATTCACCAGCCTAAAAGCGATCGACGATTTACACCTGGTAGATCCCAATCATAAAAATGTTATGCAGTAAAATAATTTTGTAGGGAAAAACGGGACTAAAGAGCACTCAGAACTAGAATTTAATTTAGAAATTATCCCTTTATATTGAGCAATTGAGCAGTTTTGGTTTTTCCAAATCATAGTGGCAACACGCATTTGAACTTTTGTCCCTGGACAAGTGCAAGGAATATCTTTGGGGCAAAATATCGCTTTTAAGACCTTTAACCATTTGTAAAATTCCTTTATCGGAAGTTACTATCTGGGTCTAATTATGGAAAACAAATGAGGTCTACAAAGCAGCACAATGAAATTCATTATTTGTATACAAACATCTGTGCAGTATATAAAGTTAACTTTGTGTACCAGATTTAGTCTTTCAGAGACTTCGGGAGTTCAATACATATTTACTGCATTTAGTTTATATTTATCTCTTTGTTTTCTAACGTACGTATGAACAACGTGAGTTACAGACCCAACCAAAATGTTGACTGCAGACTTTTAGGTCAACAGGAAAAGCTGAGCTTCAGCAACATTGTTGCGCTTGTTAATTATAAGTTGAGCACCATGCAAGAGCTCCACACTATCACACATGGAAGTTTTAGCACGTGATTTTGTTTCTTCAATTACTGATGTTGTTTTTTCTTGAAGAACTGGTTTGTAAGAAATTAAAGAGTTCAAAGGCTAGTAAGGCCCCTGGGCCAGATGGGATCCATCCTACGTACCATTCTTCATGAATGCTCTGAGATTTTGTCAGTTCCTCTTTACATTATTTTTCAGAAGTGTCTGGACTCAAACTTTGTTCCTGCTGACTGGCGGGTTAGCTAACGTTACTCCAATCTTCAAAAAGGGGGATAGGAGTTTGCCTTGCAATTACAGGCCGGTCAGTTTAACCAGTATTGTGTGCAAAGTTATGGAATCTGTAATCAAGGCTTGTGTGCTTAAATATCTTTTAGATAATGGGTTACTCAATCTGTCACAGCATGGTTTCCTACCGAGTAGATCTTGTGTTACTAATTTACTTAGCTTTCTGGAGGATGTTTCTTTACTGTATCTCTTGATTCTGGTCACAGTGTTGATGTCATTTACAGTACCTTGATTTTCAAAAAGCCTTTGATAAACTTCCATTAGGTAGACTATTGGTTTAACTGCATAGGTTAGGCATCAAGGGCAGTTGTGCTTACTGGATAAATTCCTGGCTCCATGGTAGATCTCAAGAGAGTTGTTTTTAATAGTAAATTCTCTTCTAGGAAAGAAGTCACAAGTGGAGTGCCACAGGGTTCTGTTCTTGACCCACTTCTTTTCTTAATTTTCATCAATGATATTGATAGCTCTCTCACATCCAGAATTTGTTTGCTGATGATACTAAGCTCTAGGAAGGTTTAAAGTGATAAGGATGATGCCTCATAGCTGCAAAAAGACTTGGATGAGTTATTTTCTTGGTCTCAGACTTGGCAAATGTCTTTTAATGCTGATAAGTGCAAAGTCCTTCACTTTGGTACTAAAAATTTCAGCTATGACTACGGTATAACATGAATGGTAGTATTTTGAGTGATTTGACTTTCGAGAAAGATCTGGGTGTAGTTACAGTATTACAGGTGATTTAAAGCCATCTAGACAGTGTGCAGCTGCTGCTGCTAGGGCAAATACAGTAGGGTGCTTGGATTGATCAAGATGAATTTCAATAGTTCTAGCAAAGAAATTGTACTAAATTTGTACAAGCAGTTGGTAAGACCCCATCTAGACTATGTCGCTCAGGCTTGGAGTCCTTTCTATGAAAAGGACAAGTTTCTTTTAGAGCAAGTTCAGAGGAGAGCCACTCGCCTTATACCCGAGGTGAGCAACCTGCCTTACCATTCTAGACTTAAACATCTTGGTCTTACCACCCTGGAGTTAAGAAGGATTAGGGGGGCATGCTCCAGGTTTACAAATTTCTCTCAGAAAGGAATCCTTTGTTATCTTGTAGTTATTTAAAGGTTCAAAGTAATCCTCGGGTTCGAGGCCATTGTAAGAAGCTAGTTAAGTGTTTTGCAAGGCTTGACATTAGGAAATTCAGCTTCTCTCATAGAGTTGTCAACGAGTGGAATAGTCTGCCTGAGTGGGTAGTTAGCTCCACATCAGTGCATTGCTTTAAAGTGGGCATGACACGGCCAAAATAACTTTTGTGTATTGCAACATTAGATACAGTACTGTATAAATATCTTTTCTCACACAGTTAGAACGTGCGCAATTTACCGTAAATGGAATTTGAAGAAACACATACAAAAATCCGATTTCGAAAAATGCCACAACAGGTCACCTGACTTTTATGACGCAATTGGTGGCACAAGTACTGCGCTATATAAGGACCCGTATCTAGATGTGGAACTAATATAACGCCGATGTAAAGTTACCTTAGCTGCTTCATGGAAAGGCTTACATCACCATACCGGCGCAACCATTAGTGCAAAGCGCCGACCATGTTAGGGGTTTCGAGATGCATCACTGGCCAATATGCACGCATGCATATGCTTGCGCGTGTTTTAGCTTCCCTACATAAGCCTCGGTTTTTTTTTTTTTTTTGTGCACAAAGAACGCAGCCGGAGCGCTGCACAGAACTGCTATGCACATGTATGGACAGTAATACGCGTGCCTATGTACTCAGTGGGCGTTCAGTGATGGTGTTATTGCAAATGCTAAGCAGTCGCTGCGCAGCCACGCATCATTCACAATCTGGTCCCTGGTCACACAGGCTGCTCTAGTATCATACGTAGCACAGGTGTTTGCAATGATGTACTAATGTGTGTTAACATGCATATGACTTGGTGTATAGAAGGATGGGTGAACTGCCTAGTACTGTAGTGCTACTGACCGTGCCGCCAATGATGTCATGTGTTGAGACGCGCTCACATACGTTTTTTCGCTATCGGATCTCAGATGGGCTGAGCCTGGTCTGTATAAATGGAATTCGCATGGTCTTATTCCTGTATATATGGGCATACTTTAGTACGGAAAACATTCGTTTCATTTCAAGCTGTACCCAAAGATTATTTACTGAGAAACTTACTTTGGCCATGTCATGCCCACTTTAAGGTTAACATTGACAAGCTCTTCCATGACTGTGGTAGAATCTAATTGTACTGGGTTTGTTTGGTGTTGGTTGTTTGTTTGTTTTTATTAGTTAAGTAGCTATGGACTTCAGGGCATCTTATGGGGCCTTAGCTCTCCTTTGCCCTTTAACCTGTTATGTCATGTTATGTTATGAAGGTGCAGCACCAGGTGGGGGATAGTCAGGGCCATGGCCTCACCATCGGGAAATTTTCCACTTTAGTCTGAGAGCCTTGATGGGTACAATAAAGTATGTAGTATAATCCTTGATGGCAACCAATTTTCCTGAAAATTTACTGGAATTTGCTCTCATGGAAGGCAGATGCTTCAATAGCAACCCCACTTGTCAATTTCTTCCAATAAAAACAAAAATTTCTCAAAATTGTTTCAGTAAAACCCACTGGAATTTTCAAAATTTTCACAGTAAAAAAAAACCCGCATTTTTTAAATGCTCTGAGTTAATAGAACTTCCCAAATTTTCTGCTTGCTTTGCATGCCAATTTTGTTTTCATCCATCAACCCAAGCCTTCATTGGGGCATCGGATTGCTGGGTTGTTTGCAATGATCCTGTCTTTTCTACATAAAACATTTCAAAGCCAATTATCATGCAATCTCCTGTACCTCACAGATTGTGCAATGTATGTCCCAGTGTGAAGGGTCCAAGTTTGGAATCATCCGAATCATCCCAGTCAGAAGAGTCCAAGGGTTGGCATGTCCCTCAGCCATACTGCAGGGATGTAAGTGGCCCAAGAAGATTTTGCAGGAAAATCAAATGTGTCTATGTGGCTTAAGGGTGTGGGCCTAGGTTAACATTAGTACTGTATTAGGCCTAGGCCAGTCACTGCGTTAGGCTACTGTATACCAGATGACATCGTCAAATGTGCGCCATTCCATTACAGTACTGCTAAGTTTATCCAAAAATGACGATCATGGCCATAGGAGCTACGCTAAAAAGTTTGGCGGCACATTCCACAGCCACAGATCTGTGTGGAAAACTTGAAATTTCCTGTATGGTTTCGTCTCCCCTACCCCTCTCCCCTCCCCCCCCCCCTCCTAATTCATGCTACGGTAGGCTAGGTTTTTAAACCCAAACATAGCCTACCTACAGTACAAAACAACCAACAAACACCGCATTGAACTGTATACTTAAGCCCTAGGCCTAGCACTGTATTGCAAAACTTGTGGCACACTCCCACAGTTTATTTTTCTTTATAGCCCTACAAATCAAAGTCCAGAATTCTGGCAAACCATTCACAGTCTAATAAATTGATGAATAACTTTACCTGTGGTGAATGGGTCAGGCTTTGTCCCTCCTTCTACAAAGAGGTAAAAAGTACCATGCAAGAGCATTGCACGTCCAGTGCGGCTGGCCCCGGGTAGGCCTACTTTGTCTCCGTACGTGCACGGTCTTGGCATCGTCACTGCACCTCGCAATAAGCAGAACCCAAACACCCGAATTTATGCGGGGCGTCTCAGTTTCTCCGGATGCAAATAACGCAGCATTCCGACCTACAGATCAAGGAGTAATTACAATTTTTGGGTGTAATGGTGGAGTCCCACTTTTACGTTCACCGGCTACGAGAGGCGTACTTTTTCAGAGTCCAGCTAGCTGTACAGTACAGTTACACTCTACCAGTAGGTACAGGAGTTAAAGCGTAGGCTATATACCATACAGGGTGTTGTACACACGCGTAAACACGATGTCGTACACCCGCTTAGCTCACACGATACCGCGATGTTCTATAGTGCAGTTGTCAGATACCACACAATGTTAGAAAGTGTATTCTAACCTATACGGTATATCGGCAAGTTTTCGACACCCTGATTTTGTTTTCGACATGCTGATTTTTATTCTGAATTTTTGTTACACTCGGCACACTACAGTCTCGCGGTCACGTATCAAAAATGACAGGATGAAACAAGCATCCAACCTACGTGACAAAACATGTTTGTCATTACATACTGGACGTGCTGATTTGTTTTTGGATATGCTGAAATGTGTTTAACACTCTAGATACTTTTTGGATATGCTGAATTTATTTTGGGTATGCTACATTTTTTTGTAAAATGTTAGATTTTTTTCTGATATGCTGAAATTATTTTTGATGTGCTAATTTTTTTTTTCGACATTTATGATACACTTGGCACTCCGTACTGGTTTCCCGTATGTTCGTCTTTCGCCAGCCATATTTCGTCGTCCGACATTTACCGCACGTGAAACCACGTTTCCATAAATACGATAGACATTTAGATATTCTGGCAGCCACACTTGGTTTAATGAAAAGCCACACCAAAACGTTATCACTTCCCCTATTTGCATGTCTCCTGAGAAAAAAGAGACTTCGATCTCAGAAAAGGTAGCATATGTGGTGGGTTCACAGAGTAATGCAAAACAGCGGAAGGAGTTGGGACATTTTACCACCATGTGAAGGAACTTAAAAGTGGAATGGAAATTTTTCAGATCCTTTCGCAGGACTCGGGAGCAATAGTTATCAAATTCTCTAAAATTGTGCTTGTTTTCTTGAAACTTGCCGATCTCAAACACGTATACTTTGAGAATCCCGTGGGAAACTGTGTCATAATTAGGAACTTACCTCACTTAATTCAGTCGGCAAAACACGCATTAGATCATAGCCGTGTGCATGGATATAGAGGATGACAGATGAAGGATGACGGATATCGGGAAAAGGCGTACTTGTTTTTTAAGAAGGCGAACTTTCCTGGAGAATGATGGAGGACCTAAGAACTAAACGGTTATATAGGGAGCCAGCTTAAGGCTGCGATACTTCATTTATCAGCGTACACCTTATTTGAGTATCATTTACTTTCCTTTAAATAGTCACGAAAGACCTCAACCGAGGTTTTATTGTCTCATTTCGCCTTAAGTTTCGCATCAATCAAACCAAGTAATACCTTTTCAAGAAAAGACGGATTTTATTTGGTCGTTTCTAATTCAGAAATGCTCCAGAGTGTCATGTTCCAACAGGTCGACAAATGCAACTAACTAGAAATACACCAGTGTGTCATAGACCTAACTTTTCTCCGTTTGTTATCATTTTACCTCACATATGAACTAACCGAAGGCCTATTTAAACATATGTTACTGGTAATATATAATTGTAATGACGGGAATAAAACGAACAAGAGCAACAACGTTGCCGCAGCTCAGGTTATGCTAGGTCATGGAAAAGTGTGCAGTCAATATTTCGGCTGAGTCTGTAACTCAAGTTGTCCATAAGTATGTTAAAAAACAAAGAGGTAAATATATGGGAGGAAACAAATATTTATTTAACTCCTGAAGCACTGAAACACTGAATGTGGTACACAAAACTATTGTTATATACTGCAGAGATGTTTGTAAAGACTGGACATCGTGCCAGCATCGCAGCTATACTGGGTACGAAACTGTCTTGACTTACATGAACAACGAGCAGTTGATCGGTAGCGTCAAGTATGCCGATCCCACGTGAGCTTACTACCCCGCTTTTATATTTCTTTGGTAGCTTCGTTGGACCGTACAACAGTACCTTAACCTCCGGGAGGGGTGGTTACAGTCAATCAAAACTGAATTGTAAAATGTTTCCCGAAGGTGGGTTTGTGGAATGATGATTGAGAACGAATTTTCCCCCAAGCTGCCAACATTAAAGTTGTACGTCAGTCTCTCCCATACCACAGTACTTCTTGGCGTCCGTGTGAAGTAGATCTCTTTTGAAACGCGATATTTACTTACTATGTAACAAGTCATCAATTGATTATTCTAGAATTGTGCACCAGAGCAAGCAAAATAACAACAAACCGAGATATGACCTCCTGACAGGCGCAGCAAATAGAGCTTTTGTACAGCTAGTCACTTTGAAAGAACTATTGGCAGCAGACCCGAATGACGTAAGACGCTATAGGCCAATACGCAGATTAGAAGAAAACTGTGTTAAAATGTGTCTGGAAATGCTAAAAACTTCAATTCCTACTTATGTTTTCAAGGCCAAGGGTCAGAGCCAAGGAAATCGAATACACAGGCTCTGGTTTTCTTTTTCCGAAATCTTCCCTCGGAGGTCCTGGGATCCACCACCGCAGAAGGGCACTTATGTCAGCAGGGATCTTATGCAACTCCCTGATGCGAGGACCTCGCTCGAACGCATTAAGCTTCCCTCTAATGCATGATGCACGCGACACAGCTGAAGTATGAAGATATTATATACGTATTGTTCTCACGCAGTACAGTGCCCAACATGCTTAGCTTACGTAACTTTGCCATTGATTACCTTCGCTACACGCTAAATTCTGTGTACCATCTTATCCCGTTTTCTCCTGCAAAATTATTTTACTGCATAAAATTTTTATGACTGGGATCTACCAGGTATAAATCGTTGCTTTTGGGCAAAAGTAAAAACCATTATTTTTTAAATACTTCATTAAATAAGGTTGAACAAGGTTACAAGATGTCTAACTGTGCATATGCTCACCGAGAATGTTAACTAAAAATGAGATCTAAGATCATAAACAATGTCAAATACGATGTCATGACACTTAAGAAGGCACTTGCTAGCACTTTTATATGTAACATCATAGGCCATAGTAGAAAAGCATACATTTCTTTAAATCCTGATGTACCAGTCTAGACTTGACAAGCTTTTCAAAAGGGCAAAGTATACAAGCTGCAATTGACAGCAATAAATGAGTAAAATTTAGTGGCACAACAGTGTAGCAGAAAGGACACCAATAACACAATTGAAGTGTTGGTTTCATGCATATAAGAAACTCCGAGAATGGCACAGACAGCATAAACAGAAAGGCACCTTGGCAATTTGTGCTGCAAGGAGGGTATTTCTGAGAGAACCAATAGCATTTCTCAGTTGACTAAGGGGCATCAGTGTGCAGTAATACATAAAAACAATATACTAAACTTCAAAAACTACTTTTGTAATATATACAAAACACGACAAAAAGATCATGACATGCTAACTTGAAGTTGCTATGTTTCTTCTTTGCTGTTCTTTCATTCTGGTTTGATGATGTACATAGTTGCAGTAGTAGATATTCAAAAATTGCAAATATGAATAAACCACCTGGAGGTGGTGTGAGATATTACCTTCAGGAAACACAATGACAAGCCATGACAAAATATTTATTGATAAAGGTGGGTAAAATGGCAAGGTCTTAAGGGGTCTACACAGTATAGTACGCTATCCAGAGATTTTGCGAGTAGACCTACCTTTTTTAGTTTGGTTACATGGAACTGTAGTAAGCTCTAAAAGCTCTGACACAGTTAAGTTCCGGAGCTTTGTCATTAAAAAGTTCAAATACAAAATGCTGTAAAAATTGCCAAGTGGCAAAGCAGTCAATTTGGTAGCGTAAGTCAAGCACAAAATGCAACTTGAAACAGGTATCCACTGCCTTCAGTAGAGATGCTGACAAGAGACATCGCCTTTCAAACACTGTGAAGAATTGCCTTGTCTTCTGTTTCTCATCCCATAGCACCAAAATGAATGGTTGTGGGCGTTCTTCTTTTACAATGCTTTGGCAAAACTCGTCAATATTTGTTATGTTCTGCAAGAAAAATGTAAGAAACTTTTATGTGAATGAACAACGATGATGGAACATGATGTTATATGTTGATTTGTCTTGCGAAAATTTCTCAGGGCAAGAAGGCCGTCAGTGTTTTTGACTGTTGTAGTCTGTTAGTTAGATGTGGTTTTACGCCTCAACTTATAACCTTTTGGCTGTTCAAGCACTGTTGAACTTTGAAAAATATCACATTTATCCATTTTCCCTTTACATTGAAATGACATAAAATGCATACCGCAAAGTAAACACACAATTAGGAAAGGAAACCAACCAAGTTGCACATGGATCTATATCCAAATTTGATGGGGATGAAAAACAGATCAATCTAATCCAAAAATTAGATCAAATTTCTGAGTCAGAAAACACGAAGTGATTCATACCGCTGGCAATGAAACAAGGGTGTAGGGCTGGAAAAAACGTTAATTTCCCTGCAAGCATATCAAATTTCCCAGCAAGCAAATCAAAATTTTCCCACAGACTTTATATGGCTATATATAGAAAAACAAGTAAAATTTCCCTCCAAATACCAAAATTTCCCGGCAATGAGCTTCCCAAATTGCTTGGTTTTTTCCACCCATGCAAGGGTGAGTTCAGGATGCTGAGATACGAGAGTGGTATAGCGCCACCAGATAAGAATCCCTATTGACAGTGATCATTCTGCCGTAGATGGGACTGTCCAATAGTAGTAATAGGGGAGGTAAGTAGGGGTGATTTCCCTTTTTTAAATAATGATTGTACAACAGTTAGCCTAGAGAACTTGTTTGACCTCATGATGATATATCTACAAAGACTAATGGGGTCCCTTCACTCGATAGGGTACACATTCCAACCAAATTACAAGTAAATCTAAGTATTCCTACTTCAAAAGTTTACTGAATTCTCTGTTGATGAGTAACTGTTCAAAAAGTGTGTATTGTGTGACTGACTTACCCCCCAGATGGCATCTATATAATTTTAGACTATCTTAAAGTGATGTTAATTATAGGCTGAACTTGCATACCAATCAACCATCAAGTTGGTTGAATGTTCCCTTCATTGCAGAAATGGATTTACTGTGTTTTCATGTTATGACCCTCTAGTGATCTGATATGACCTTTGACTTCCACAAAAATAATAGGCCTATGCTTTATTTACTCTCTATGATAGAATACCAACAATGCAGGGAATCCACCAGAAACTCAAAAAAGGTGAGGATTTATTACTGCTAAAGCCCAAGTCCGAATGAATGCTGTCCTTGGCCAAAGTTACAAGTGGGTTCGGGGGGAGGGGGGCAAAAGCTTACCTCAAGGCCCCTATAAGGTGCATTCTGAAGGGTTTTAAAGGTCATTTATTTATGAAAGTTCAAACATTGCTGCAAAAGTGTCCTCTTTCTTAAGTAAGAAACCAAGATATTGACATTTTTTTATATTTTTATGGAAATGAAAGGGGATTGTCCCCCCTTCTTCAGGCAAGGGACCCCCCCCCCCGACGGAAACCCTGCAACAATGAAAGTTGTAAGTCACCTCTAGTGATCTGATACAGCCTTCGACTTCCACAAAAATAATAGGCCTATGCTTTATTTACTCTCTAGGAATACCAACAATGAAAGTTCTAAGCCACCACTTTTTCACAAGCTTACTGATATGTATATATTCACACACGTGATCACAGATGGATACATTTGAATATTTATTGTTATCAAAACCTATATTACTAATGAACACACTCACAACTTCCTAGAAAAAGAATAAACTGATAAATAACTCACAGGATTAATGTCTATGAAAGACCTTATGCTGCTTGTTAGTGATGCAGAACCAATTCCCTTTTTCCTCTTGTGTCTGCTTTGGAATACAAATGGCAATGACAAAAATGCTTGCTCTTCTTCATCCACTGCAAATAAAAAGTAAAATATAGCTGCCATTGTTAATAAAATCTCATTAAATATTTATTCAGTTCATCATGTCTTTGGTGAGCCTGCTTATCAAACCACAAAGCCAAGCAGCATAGGAATTCCTTGCCACAATTCTCTGTGATTTCAAATTGATCTGTTTCTTAAATTACTGTCTTTACAATTGAGGCACAAAATATCTAGGACAGTGGCGTATTTAGGAAGGGGGGGGGCCATTGGGCCCTGCCCCCCCCCCCCCACTGAAGCCGTTTTTTTTTACTAAATAATTTAAAAGTGGTGTCACGATGCAAGGTTTACCATAGGCTGCATACTTTATTTAATAACCTACATTATGTCAATTTTTGAACATTAATTTTACTTTAAAAAATAATGCATGTGGCACCAGATTGCATGTAAGGACACCTAATTATCCAAAAAAAAATTCAAAGGGAGGAGCACACCCCTCCCCTTAGAACTCTCCCCCGTGCCGGCAATCACTGACCTCACTGGCCTCTGTGACACAAATCCTGGCTTACGCCACTGAATATTTGGGGAAAAGTTGCAAAAAAATTTCTGGGATGCTCTCAGTTGCTACATTACATTGTTGAAGGGGCCCAAGAAGTTTAATGCACCTTGGGTAGTGCAATAAGAAATGATGTTTAGGGATTAAATGCATATGTGGAAAGATCTTCAGGTAAAGACCATGGTGGTCTCGTATCATGGCACCGAGAGCAAATGATTCTTCTTCACTGATACTTGCTGACATTATTAACTTGATAATATCAAGCAAAAGGAGCAATAATTCCCAAAAATTGTTGTTTTCTGGAACTTTGTGACCAATTATAAGTGGCAAATTAAATGTTAGGCACATCATCTGTGCAGCAGACTGACCACTTGCCCCTAGAGGGTTTGCAATGGAAGATGACTGAATCAAACTTGGACGACTTTTGCTATCTGTAAATCCATAATTAAATGATGAAATTTTGTGGTTTAACTCCGATAAAGTAAAGTGGCCATCATTTATCAGCTGCTCTAGGATCAATTTCACTTCAAGAGGAGCTACTCCCTCAAAAATATCATGCATTATATCTACAGCGAAATTCTGGGAAACATGATACTTTGGTAAATAATTTAGTAATGAAGATCTTGCCAGTCCAGTCTGTGTTAAATCTGCTGTTGCGATGTCTTTGTTATAGCTCTCTTTATCTCTAAGAAGGCCTACATCTTCTTGTAAAGCTCCTGCAGCATTACTGCGGTGCATTTTGCAGAATCTGCAGTAGTAGTTAGCAGAAAAACTGCCAGCGTAACCAAGCATGTTATGCAAGCCTAGGTTGTCCCCAATAACCTGAAATAGCTGAGGTCTAACCACACCTGAATAATCAGGACAATCTATAGATATGCCATGCAAGTACAGGTCCTTCATATCTTCCACAAACTGATACAGTATTGCATCCATTCCATACTTTGAAAGAATTTTAGAATTTACAAGGGCAAGTAAATGTATGTTATTTAAACTAGACTGCATATCCCTTGGTAAATTCAACACAGATACGTAAAATGCACACAGTTTATGAATTGATTTCTTTGATCCTAGAGGATTTGAAGTTTCAAACTCATCACTGTACAATAACAAATGAATATTTTTAATGCCTTCACAATTTTCTGTGCATTTCTTCTCTAAGTCACCATCCAAAAAACTTGACAATTTGTTTTCTTTCAATGATCCTTGTGTTTCCATTATGCTAGACATCATTCCTTTCTGTTCCAAGACTCTCTTGAGAAGTTTGGATATGGGAACATACTGAAATGTGTCATCTTTTGGAATTTGCATGGGTACACCTTCTGCTCGATCGATTTGAAAATTGATGCTTTGTCCCAGCACTTTTTCTTCAGAGAGGGTCATTACTTCTTTAGATTTGAGAAACTTCACCTGTTTGTACTCAGAATTGAAGTCCTCAAAGGGGTCAATGAAGTTAAATATATCTAATACCTCTGATATTTGTTCTACATTTTTTTCATGATGCATGAGCTTTTTTAGTTTTATCTCTGTTTTCCTTTTTAGATTCAAAATGATAGCTGCCAATATTTCTCTCACTTCGGCAATAATTTCATTTACAGCGGAGAAAGGTATGCTGTTGTAAGATCGCAGAGTGGCAAGGAAGGATAAATCTATTTCATTAATAGCATCCTCATCGAGCTCATCTTGATCTTCATGTGTGATGATACAGTCATCATCGTCATGTTCTAAATCTGCTTCACAAAGATTATTGTTAAAATTTTGGCCCACATTTTGGTATGCCTCTTGTTCAATATTTTCCCACAACTCCCCTGCTTGGTTTTCACTGTCTTAAAATGACATGAAGAAATATGTCTACTGTAACAAAACAGCTTATGAAAAGTTGCAGTGCACCCTTCTTGCATACAAATGAGTTGTGTCCTAGTCGCAGAGTGGATGCCATGTATGTATTTTAAGTGATTAAGAAGCCCTTTGATATTGCTTCCTTCTATAGTTTTCAGGCCCTTAAAGCATGTGAACATGGTGAAGAACAAATAATTGCCAGTGCAAATAATTATTATTTTAAAAACAAATAAAACTAACATATGCCTTCCATTTGGTTAAAAACTTGACTCTCAACCCAATTTTGGGCACAAGCTCACAGATAGAGGGCTCGTCAAGCAGCAGCAGTGCTTCCATGTCAATGCCATTGTCTGCAATGGAAAAGAAAATTTTTTTAAAAAATAGTTATGGGCAATACACTGCATGATTACTTCTACTCTATATCTAGGTATTTATGTATGTTACAAAGCAGTCTCTGTACCACTGTATATTAAAGGGTCCATTGGACAATGGCATATAAAGGGCAAGAGCAGTCCCCAAAACTTAATTTTGAAACAACAGCTAATTCTTATTAATATCTCCTTATTTCTCTTCCATGTACCTTTCTTTATATTTCATGAGTTATATTGCATATCCAAGGTGGAGCAATGAGTTGCACCTCATAAATTTCACCATTCTGTGAGAAAAACATTGACACATGATTCTCAAGAGTAGCACGGTTTAAATTATGGAAAAGCTTAATCCAGTGCAGTTTAATTGGATGGAATGTGTAGCCATGAAATGTTTATGTGGACTGAATTTAATTTTACAGTAATACTTTTAACTAGTCATGCGAGTGAACTGTTAATGTAATGAAAGCATATAATACTTCATGACCATAGGCGTATGAGCCCGGGGGGGGGGGGGAGGCCCTCGCCAAAAAAGTTTCTGAAAATTCAGGCAGTATACAGTATATGCTGAGAATTTTTAGGCACCTTTTTTCAGGCACTTAATGAAAGAAAAATATAAATGCAAATTGATGTAGGTATAGGAGATTATTTTAAAAACATTCCCTTGGTAATTAAAATAAAGTTCTGATATGAATATGCACTAGCACCTATATATTTAGCATACAATCCTTACATGATATCATGCAAAATTTCAAGTCTCGAGACATTCTTACTCTGAACCTGTATCTCATGTCTTCTCCTTAATCCTAACCTTGTGACAGTCATGCATGATATTTAGGTCTCGAGACTAGAATGTGATACATTACAAAACAAAGTGTGAAGAGTTGGTGAAATTGGTACTTCATCAGTTTTTTCAGTGATTCAACTTACATTATTATTATCAGTGGCATATTTAGGGCATGGCCATCAAGCCATGTCCTCACCTCCCCTCTCTGATGCTTATTTTTTTAGTATCTAACCTACGTCCACTCCATATTTTAACAAAAATTTTGCTTCAAAGGTAGCATAAATTTGTGGCATCAGATTGCATCTAAGGAAACCTAATTTCTCAAAAATTTTCAAAGGGGAGGGGAACCCCCCCCCCAGACAGTGATCAACCACAAGCTACGGCCAAAAATAAAACCAATAAAGAAGGCAGTAACACGTAAAAATTATTGTATGTAATTGGCATGCGTTGTGATAAGTGATGCATGCCTATATATGATATGCACATTAACATGTCAAACGTGCGTTGAGCATGCTCAAAATTTGGGTTATATTTTTCGGGCGTCCTTCCAGCCCCCCCCCCCACCCAAATCAACTTCGGCTCCTACACCTCAGTTTATGATCAGTTTAGATGACCAATATTTGCATATTTGTATCATCATGGTACTCCTAGGCCTAATAGTGTGCCAGCAGCAGCCTATAGCCTAGTCCGCCATAGGTACTGTACTTTCCGCCATGGAAAATGTGTTCATTCCGCCATAGCAAACCTGTCTTTCCGCCATTGCATTAAAGTGTAAATTATAATAATTTTAACAGTAAATGATGTGTCGTTCTCAAAATAACCCTTTAAAATCAATTTTGCAAGGAAATCAAGTCATTTTTGGTTCCATTTTAATAACGAGCCTTTCCGTCGTAGATTTTGCACCTTGCTGCCATGTTTTCGCACCTTTCCGCCATGGTGGAATGGTGCAAAACCTATAGCAGAATGTTATGGCAGAATGTACCGATGGCGGAAAGACACTAGGTTCAGCCTAGGCCTAGACTAGGCCTACTTGATTCATTCCATCATGTTAACCATTGCAAAATTAAAGTTTACACTGTACTTCTTTTACCATAATAATAATACAAAAAAAAAACCAAACAACTTTTGTAGGCCATGATGGAATGTAATAGACCTAGGCTACTTAGCCTAGGCCTACAGCTCAAAAACTGATGGCCAACATGGAAACAAAAAACCTTAGCCTATCACTTGCAGTGAAAGCCCTGACAGTGATTAGCCTACTCAAACTGAACAAATCTAATGTTTCTTTAAAACCCATCTAATCATCAACTGAACATAGGCCTACAGTAGGCCTATGTGATGCCTAGGCTAAAGTCTGGCTGGGCTATGCTAGCCTAACATTAGCCTAGGCCTAGGTCTAGCCTATTTTTGATATTTTTTGATAGGCCTAGGGCTAACGTTAGTGATATTTTTAATTTTAAACTTAAAGTTTACTTTTAACGTTAATTAGCCTAGTTTTGTCTTTTTCATGCATTTATGTGTTTATATGTTGTAGACCTAACTTATTTGTTTTAGTATGCCAGTCAGAATTTTCTGTGTTAGGCCTAGCCCTAGGCCTAGGGCGGTTTGGCTTGGCCTAATAACGGCCTTAGCTAGGCCTAGGCTAGCCTAGCCTACGTAAAAATAAAATTAACGCTACTCGCCGTCTGCTGTTTAGCCTAACGTTAGGATAGGCTATTGCTGTAGCCTAGGCCTAGCCGGAGTGTTATGTCATTCTTATTTCAGGTTATTAAAAGAATGGATTTGAAATACATATCTGCATAACGAATTAAAATTACCTTCAAAAGGCTTTAATAATTCTGTCATCCCCCATTCTTCTAGAAGGTTTTCGACTTCAACGTCAAGCATACTTGCACAGTGGAGCAGCTCTGTGAGATGTTCTAGCATGCAGTGCGCAAGTACTACGTACGTCGAGTCGAGTCGATCCTTCGAGCTTAAGTAACACTAGCACATATGGATACGTAAGTGAACGCAGGTGTGTTGAACATACGCACGGTTCCACTTCGAAGTGTGTGTACACTGAATTCAATGGATGGAGAGCGCGCGTTTTGATAAGAAGTTGAGCAAAGCTGTGTTGCTCAGCCCATATGGTAATAAAATGCTCCAGCGTGTAGCAAGTTTTGGCAAATTGTTGAGCAATTTGTGCTAAATATTTTTTTACCAAACTATTTTTGCCCAACTGTTTTTAGAGTGTGCCTTTTTAGGCAGTGGGATTTTGTATACGCTATATACAAGAGTGGGAGAACCTTTTCTTATTAGTACATGAGAGTGCAATCCCAGGAAATGGGTTTACCCTCCCCTTTGAGAAATTTTTGTTAATTTTAGGGGGCCTATATGCAAAATGGTGGTATCTTTGGGTCATTCTAAAGTGATTGTATGTTTAGAAAATGTCCACAATTTAGTGAATTCTAACTTTTGTTCGAGTGAAAAAGGGGAGTAAGAGACGGTTAACATATTGTCTTCAAACCTCCTTAAGTCCCAGGAAAAATCATGGGCGTGGATCCATCTCCAAAAGTGTGTGTGTGGGGGGGGGACTTTTTCACATTTGTGGAGTCCACAGAAACATCTTGGACTATAATAAAATTTTTCCTTTACATTTTAAAAGGATATCCAAGGTTGACAGAGAGCAGTATAGAGCCTCCCGGAAGCTCTAAATTAGTTACAGTATACAAAAGAGGGAGCAACGGGATTCTCACTACCCGACATTCATATGGGAGGAGATATGATATATCACCTTCTTTTTAGGTATAGCAAGAGGGATGGTGGACAGGCAAAATTCGTTTCAGAAAAGATTTTCGTCATATTGAACGTCGCGGTAAGATGTCTGGAAAATAAACAACGGCAATTACCTACTTTCAATCTTTCAAATCATGTGCTAGACTAGATTAGTCAAAGATCCCATAATGATGAGAGCCCTGCAGAGAAGATTTACTTTTTACAAAAATGTTGCATTGGAATAATTTCTTGCGTCATAGCCTTGTCAATGGTATATAAAATCGGGTGTAAACCCTGTCGTATGCGCGCGAAGCGCGCCGAAATTTTGAATAAAATATTAGTCCATGACAAAACCTGCATCGGACACTGTCACTTTCCCACCAACCTATGCTATTCAGAAACGAATCTTCTAACTGAGAATTCTTAAAAAGCACTTTTGCTCCTTTGTTCCCCAGTGAGTAGTTACCGAAAGCTATTGATAATAAGGACAACTCTGACACAAGGCTTGACTCTAGCGGAGCGTGCGAAAATTTGGAATTTGTCAAGAATTTCCAAAACTTATGATAGTTTGAGAACGGTTTGTGAAAGAAAATGGTTAGAACAAATAAACCAGTCATCAAAAATACATCTCACCCTACACCCTCTACAGAAATCTGTAGCTTAAAAGACTTTTGGGACCATTTTAAAAATTTTCAAGAATCGATGGGGGAGGGAGACACACGTCACCCATTGCCCACTGTGCCGACGCCACTGTCTGTAGCTTAAAAGCCTTTTGAGTTCATTTTAAAACTTTTCAGACAGTTTCGAAATCGAATAGGGTATGCACGCCGCTACTTTGCCTGCAACAGCTGGTGCCACTGTGCACAATAGCACGTCACCTGACAGCTTGTCTTCTGTATTCATTCTGCAAGATCTGTATGGCGAAAACTTTGCCTCTCAATCCCTCTAGATTACAAAAAATTTCACTCTTTGACACAAAATAGTTGCTAAATTTCAGTGCAGCTAGCCGAGCCCATACTACATATGTCACGATGTTTACTTATTTAGATCTTAAGTCAAGGATCATTACTCAGCTATTCACCTGTTTTCGAACATAGTAGCGCTCCTTTCGTCGCCAACCACTTTGAAAGATATATAAAGAGATAATCCAGCGATAGCTCCACCCAACTCCTACAGAAATATATACTTTGAATACGTTCTTAGACACTTTTATTCATTTTGTGCTCTTAATTTTTCTTTCTCCTTTTCTTTTTTTTTTCTTTTTCTTTTTTTCTCCTTTCGTTTTTTCTTTCGTGGCGAGGGGCGGGGGGCCGGGCCCACCAGGCCCCCCTGGATCCGCGCCTGTATGTGGCACCAGATTGCATTTAAGGACACCTAATTTTTCAAAAATTTTCAAAGGGGAGTGAGACACCCCCTCCCCTTACACCCCTGTCCCAGGCCGGCGATCACACAACATATTGCATGCTCCCCTTGAGAGAAATCCTGGGTACGTCACTGGTTGACCTATATAAGCTTTGAATAAGTACAGATTCTTTTTAGTGTAAGCTTACCCAAAAATTTCGCCCGCTTCGCGCCCTTTGCAATGTCACAGTTTAGGGAAAGGGAAAAGGGATTTCGAGAAAAACCTTATATCGGGTGGAAGTATTTTCCTCTAGTATTTACAAAATTTTATGAAATATATGCCCCGCAATGGCATGGTGTAGTGCACAGGTTTTCTTTAAATCTCCCCTCACCAACGGCATCGCGATTGTAGAGGCTTTGGGTGGTTGCCCCCCCCCCCTTGTGGGCAAATCCTGGTGCCACCCCTGCTGGACCACTACCGGTTGGACTAACGGTTCTCAGCTATAACTGCATCTCTTATCAACACTTTCAGTCGCCATTCTGTTTCTTCTCAGTCGGCAAATAAGGTACCACCCCCCCCCCATGATAAAAGCTCTGGCCACGCCCCTGTATAGTTACAGTTAATTCTATAAAATTGTAACTCGTTAAAGTAACTAGTTAAAATGTTGAAAAAATAACTAGTTACAGTTACTTTTAACTGAAAGTAACTAGCTACATTTCAAAAGTAACTAGTTACTTCAAGGTAAATATACGGCACCTCGGCACCTGAAATGGAAGGGGGGGGCATAATTAGCTAGTAAAAAGAGGCACATGACAGGACCAAACCTCATTTGTGCCGGTTATCGTTGGGTGTTCCCCAAAGAAAGTCAATGATGACAGCTGATCTTCACTGGGGATTCAGTACGCTCATCATGTAACAGCGAATCATGATATTGTGTCGGAGCTTAAACAAACTTTTAGTTAGACGAATATGGTTGTAAGCAAAACTTTTCCAGTTACGACAGTACTTCTTTGAGGGTGGAAATCTTCATAATCCCATCAGAATTTAGAGAGGTTAGCGGCTATTGGAAGGGGAGAGCGTTGTTTTAGCAGTAATTAAAGTCTTCACCCCTCAAGGCGCATAAATAAGGTAATACGATGCTCTATGGAGTCGATCGGTCACTTCCGCACAACAACAATACGTTGGAGTGAAAACAATGTACTGCGCGAGTGTGTTTCCATATGGTCAAATAGTAGTCAATTGTTGTTTTCACTCCAAAGTCGCTAGGGTAACGGAGAAAGACCCGGATGACCGACCGACCCCATATTTGTTAACTATAAAATTTTAAAACCTCACTGCTAAGATTGGGTTAAGTGATACTTCCGCATAAGTTTCAAGTTTCACATTGTGTCGATATAAAACAATGCATAGAAATATTGAGGCTATGTAGTTTACACATGCAGAACATGTGCCCATAATTCATTTTCCCTTTACAACAAATAGGTTAAGCTTTAAGGCGGACACTTCTCTCATCATTCAATTAGCTTTGTTGGATACTTGTAACGCCATTTGACCATTTCAATATTCTGCTGTTTTCTATATAAACCTTACTATTATTTCGGGCATCGAAAAGAATATGATATAGCCTAAATTCATGCGTTTGATTCATCAAATAAGGATACCATATATGTTAAATTAGATACATAAATGGATGCAAGGTGTATACCGACGATTGGCACCGTATAACTTACTGGGCTCCAACGCACGACTCCGGATTTGACTTGCTTAATGGCGGTCTCAAGAGCGTTTTTCTAGATTAGGAATTTGCCCGGAATAGAAGGTTCCGGAACCGAAAATTTTCCGGAATGTGATGTAACTGGACTTGTACTCGGAGTTCATTCCAGCCGAGTTCTCACATATGAAAGTTGCATTAAAAGTGTTTAAAGTTCCATTGTAATTTTTGCACAATGTACAGCTGTAAAGTATTGTCACACATTATCAACTAAATTACTGAGGAGGCCAGGCTATGGAAGTGATTACAAACGATGACGTTATTAATGGTGGACATGTACAATAGAATTAAAACATCTTTAAGTTTGATATGCTGTACATTGGCAAAAAGACTGGTCTCGGAATTGGTGCCATTAGAATCAGAACTGGCCGGAACTTGAGGGGTACGTACCATGATCGGAAAGATTAGGGAATCTAGAATCGCAGTTAGCTCCGCCTCGGATAGAGTGGACTCGGGTCCAGCCCTACCGTCTCAAAAGGTAATGATTAAACTTTCAAAGTAAGCCTAGTATTTGAATGCCTATGGGCCAACCTGTTTCTCATGGTACACTATCTCCACTGTGTCCTCTAAAGGACAGTATGAATAAACTAAGGCCCAGCTGACTTCACTTAGAATATATACTTAGCTATATAAAGTCATCTGGGCCTTAGTTTACCAGAGGACCGTTCAGTATTTTTCAACGAATAGCACAAAGATTCGGTCTCATGGATAATAAGAATTTATCTGTCTAATTACAGCCTTGGGAAGCGTTTCCCGAGGGATTTTGGCCCACGGGGAATGCTCACCGTAGGAAACGCTTCCCATGGGAAGCATTTCCCGTGGGAAGTATTTCCCATGGGAAGCATTTCCCATGTGGAGCATCCCCCGTGTGTCAAAATCCAGCAGGAAATTCCCACGGGATTTTCATGGGAAATTCTATGGTTTTTTTTCAGGGCTCCATCGTAATCTGACACTTAAATCAAAACAGCCCTATGCATGCATGCATAGTACATTTGTGGTGACGATAACCTTCTAGGGAATTATCAGCACTAGCTATGCTGTACAGTTGAGTATGTAACAGAGCACTGTACACTGTCTACTAGTGTTATGTAAGTCTGACTTTAGCACCTCTCGCACCTCAGCATTGACAGTAACAAATCATTCATTTCCCTTGCAGTAGTTAGTACAGGAGATGGTCCATTGTACTCGTTGTTAGGGCAATAAATAGTACCATACATACTAAAAGCGAAAAGAAAAGAAAACCAAAACGAAAAATGAAATAGAATTACTTCCTGATTTCTACACATACCATAGAAAAATAAAAACAATGTAAAGTCACTTTTCAATCATTTGTAAATCTTTCCAAGAGTTTATTTTCTTTATTTGAGCTTTCCAAAAATTGACCATATTAATTGCACCTACTCATAATGTTACGACGTACGACTATATCCTGAACTATCACAGACAAATTATGAAAGAGCAGAAATTTGGACTGCCTGCAACAATGGAAACACAATCACCATTGCATTTCACAGTTCACACACGAAAACATAACGAATGCAAGAAATCTATCTAGACCAGTAAAACTAGTCACAAACTAGACAGAAAACAAGGATTGCAAAACATTTCTGGTTTGTTCAAAAGTTCAGCTGACCATGCACCAATTAGCTCCCTAAAATGATGGGGAATAAAAACTGAACGCAATTTTCTTAAGCCAAACCGCATATTAGTAACATATACCAACAAACGGGAAAACAAAGTTCATATGCAATGAATCTGTGACCTACATTTTATCATGGGATAAGTTCTTTAAGGAGGGGTCCCATTTTAACCCCTTAAATGACGACAAAAATTTTACTGGCAACAATTTTTGTTCACCACCTTTAAAACTGTATAAATGAAAGATTTTATTACATTTCGTAGTAAGATTTGAAACAGAGGACTTTTTTATGTTTTCAGAAAATTTAGTCTCTCAACCTTAATTAACCTTAAAATTTGTAACTAATCATTGAGCATATAAAGACTTAGCTTCCCAAACCCACTAACAATATTTGAACCAAATCGAATAAAAAAACGACAAAATGACAACTATTTAAACACAGCCGCAAAAAGTGAGAGAATTCTGACTGTCCCGCACGAGCGCTATAGCTCAGCCGAAGGCTCTCAGTTGAGCTAAAAATTGAAGAAGAAATATTTACACCAGAAAACAGGGGGTCTTGTGATGGGCAAAATGAAAGAATGCTTGTGAAAATAAGGTATGAATACGAATAAGTGTAAAACGTAGACGTTCTCCTGAATGGTTCCTATGTTGTTCTTAAAACATGTCCGCTAAACGCGCAAAAATCATGATGTCACCCCTTAAATCGACAGAACTCACAGGGGTTCACATAACGATCTTGATAACTTAATATATATTATATCGGATAACATATGCGTTATCAGATAAAGAGCTTGGTATGAGATCTTGATAAAAAAAAAGAAAGACTCCATGTGAATGCACTCGTCATAAAGCTCCCTGCATCAAGACGTCCTTTAGCCTATTAACCCTCAAGACCATTAGCCATCGTAATTTTATGGACAGCTTGATGGCGCGCTCTGAATCTTTATAACTTGTTCAGTTGTTTGTCTACCCTTATAATTGCAACTGAGATCTTAATACCTTCTCGTTATCAAGATGACGCGCTCGGTGTCTCGTGTGGACTGAGTGGCAATTCATGGAAATGTTGTGATTTATTTCTTTAATCAGAATGAAAGTTCACTTCATTTGCACTTCATGAGAAGTGTAAAATGTATACTTGCATGTATTTTTTTAGTAATGAATGCCACTCTTACTTTAGAATGTAACAAAGTTCACACCAAATGCATCACTGAAGAGTTTAGTAATTGCAAATTAGCAGGTAGTACCCTAAGTACCGTATTAGATAGAATGAATGATAAATACGAGTTAAGCCCCAGTTAGAAGATTATCAAAGGGGCTTTATGTCTTCTCAATTGCAAATCATGCTTCCGAATTCATTCTACGGAATCGTCCAAAATTAATCACTCTGTATGCATTTGTTAATATTTCCAATGAAATCACAAGCTAACTCTAAGGGTGATTTTGTGGAAAAGAATTAATTTCTTTTGTACCTCAATTAAGCTATGGTAAGTATTGAATTTATAAACCAGTGTTTTGAGAAAACGCGAAATCTTCAACTTTCTAAATTCATGCTTGTTTTCTTCACTAGGTTGAAAATGCCCCTTACTTTTCAAGACAAAATCTGCAAACCATAATAAAGTCTGCACAGATACAGGCCTAAATATGGGTAAAGTAAATGTTTACACAGTTAAAATGAAGTTTGCATGTGTTTCTGAAAGGATAAATATATGGAGAGTGGCTAATGATATTGTTTCCAATGCCTTTTCATAGAGTTATGGTTATGTGTAAGTTACTCAGTATTAACTGTTTCGTGTAGAGTCCAACAATTAATTTATAGATGATGTAGCTAAAATTTTAATATTAACTAACAGTAGGTTGAAAATAATTTGATTTTGCATTCGTAGTTGAGAAGCACAACCCATTTTCAATGTTTCAGTCCAATTATGAAATATGAAAGAAATATAACCCATAAACTACTATTCCGTTAATAGCAGATCTCTCTATAAATAATGGAGCATTCGATCAATGACATGCAAAATCTTCAGCTATTTGAAAACAGTTTTGTCTTTTTGTTTCTTGCAGAAAAATATCCCCTTCCTCTAAAATCCGAGGAAAGTGAGAATATAACTTATACCGTAAAATTGAGTATTTCGTATTAAAAATGTTCCTCGGAAACAGATTTTTTAGTCCGTTTTAATTATTCTGATTAATTGTAGCTTATACCTATTGAGCTATCACTGCCATTACAACACCTAAGTTAGTAAAAAGAAGCTGTTGTGCGTATCATGTTTATTCATAGTCAGACTTTCCAGTGATGTTTATCCTCTGAGTACTACTCACGGCTTTGTCTCTCTGCTGCAGATTTTAGGAAACTTTAGCTACTCAAAACATATTTCAAAATTCATAACAGCTCTCAATGCATACATACGTTACCAAAACTTTAAATGTAACGTTTCTTTTGAATGGGAGTATCCTTCAAGTAGTATAGCATGCGGTATCCACAGTTCCAGCATGTGGGCCTACATGTCACAGATTGGAAGAAGCAGGGGAAGATAATCGTGGTTCTAAACTTGTCATAATGTACAAACCTTCAATTGTTGTTAGACTGACTTTAGCCCCAATTAAGTAATTGTAAGGACTACATCCGTTAGGTAATCTTTACGACGTAAACTAGTGGTAGCTTACATTACCTTACAAAATTACTTGATCGTAACAACATGATACGTGTAGGCCTACACTCCAATAAAAGGTCGACGATCTAACAAAAAACTCCGTTTAAAGTTGGCATTGATCTCCAGTATCGCATATAAGGGAGAAGGTTGCCATGGTACTCAATAATATTACCAAAGAGACTTTAAACAGGCTCCATCGTGTATGCTCTGAGCCAAGAAGGCGTTAGAGGGCGACGCCCTACGAAACCTTTTCGTCCCCTAGAGGATCTTTGATTACCAATGCCTTAATACATTCTAACACATCCCCCGGAAAAATATTCCGCCTCTGGACGGTATCCCACCCTCTTCAGTACCTTGTTCATCTACCGATCTAAGCCTTCTTTACAATTAACAAGCATTTGTTCCCGTATGGGCCTTGCCCAGCTCCACATGTTTCCATAGAACTGGGAAATATCTTCTTATCGTTACTTAACTAGGTTGTCTGTTTGATATTAAACATGCCACCCTATTTGCCGAAATATGACGAAAGACAAGTAAATTTAACTTGCTTATTGTGGATCTCAATTTATGTTTTATACCATGAACCATGAAGTGTGGCCGCCTCATTTTGAAACCAAAACGTCACACTTCGTTGCCCAATGTCTGGTCTTCCTTTATTAGACCTTGCCTTGTCACTTCACTGCGTTATCTCTTCGCTGGATTGTATTGTTATGGTGCGTGATGTTCACACGGCTTTGCTGTTATTTATATAATCATATCCCATACTGCTTTGCTTTAAATGAAACGTAGATCTGTCATTTTTGACAGATCTATTGTTCTTAGGTCATTTTTAATTGCTATAAAAATTTAGCACTCTCCTCCCCTAGAAATTGCATTAGCAGGGACTGATCGGCAGGTACTGATAATGCCCCTCCTTATTCCAACCTCTTGTCAGCTAAGGAGTTATATTAGATGATGGGGTAAACTTTTTCTGAGAACATCCCTGTTATAAAGTTCGTGGCATAATGAGATTCAAAAATATCTTCACTACCTTCAAAATGTCTCGCTTCAGTATTTGAGTTTACGCCTTACTAAGCCCTCAAAATACATGTGCGCTTCAGATTTGGATACGGTTTTGCTGGTAAAAGCTTTTACTTGTGTCTCCATGAAGTCCTTAGATGAAATGATAAATCCAACTAAACTGGCTCCGACTGTTTGAAGCTAGACGTAGGTCAGGTTTAAAAACTGAAAGGGCTCGAAGGTAATACTTGTCATATAGAAATATTTAAGAATATTTTAAATGCTAGTATACAATGCTTATTTCTGTAAACGTTTAGATTTTCAAATTCCAGGCCTTTCAACTTTTTGAAATATTCTAAGAGAACATTCTTTTAAAAACCTGTATAAACTTTTCAGTAACAGCTTACAGGATTTTCAACAATCTAAAAAAATTTTTTAACAATCTATTTAGAAATAACATCGAATTAAAGAATTTTACATTTAATAGATGGAATTCTATAGAAGTGATGAAGGTATTTTAGAGACTTTCTTAAGATTACTAAGAGATTTTTTAAATATTCTTCAGAGACTGATAGAAAAGTGTTTAGTAATAAAATACTAGATTTTGTAAAAATCTTGAAGTAATTTCTACAAAATCTGAGGAGTGACCTTAACGATAGAGTTCTAGACAGTTTTATGTAAGGGCAAAAATTAGATGCATGGAATATTTGTCACCTGTTTTGTCTATGTAGCACCAAGATGGACATTCTAAACGGATTACACACCCTTCAATTACCGAAGAAAAAGTAACATAAAGTGAAAGCATCGTGCAAGGGCGATGAAATTAATAGAATCGTAGAACACAGAAAATGCTACGAGTACAAAATATTGATGTTACCTCACCCACGTGACTGGATTGAAATCTTTAAAAGACGAATCTGTGTTGTATAAAAGCCATCACTCTATCACTTTGTAAAACCCAGAGTGTGTTTTTCTTCCTTCAGCACATTATCCATCAGAAACCTCTCTATTATTCATCATTACGCATTATCAGGGGAAGCTAAAGCTTCTTACTTTAGTACTGACTCGTGGATTTTTCAATTCTTCAGCGCAACATAACTCGTATCTCTGTCATCTTTTTGTAACAATTCATGTTACTGGTAGTGATGATATAATATTTGTTGCACTGTAGTGAATTACTCACAACTTAATTTTCTGTAAAGATTAAAATTTAAGCTTTGGGGTGCAGTATTGTTTATTGCATTTCCAGGCATCTGAATACTGTTTCATTACAATCTTCATTTCTTCACAAGGTAAAATGTATTGATGAAGTCCAGATAAGATTATGTTTGTCAAAACTGCCTTCAGGTAAAAGAGCCAACTATCTCAGCCGAGACGGATAAAATTTTCCCAACTAAGGTTATTCCTAGCCCCGCCTTCAGTTTAAAAGAGGAAAAAAAACTGAGTGCTGCCCCATTCAGACAAAGCTATAGTAGCCTACTGAGTACTTAAATTACTTATGACCATGTTCTGCTGAGTACTTTACTGTGTGTGGTTTAACACTTATGTAATCAGACCTGTCTGTGCAATGGGCTACATTACATCACACTTCATTGATCTGTACAAGTCCGCATAGACCAATCAGGGTAGATTAGTTGAAGTTATTTTTTGAATATATCTTAATGTGCGATCACCAATTCTGATTATACTCTGGGATACCCAGGGCCTCCCCCCCCCCCCTCCTCCGGCAACAATCCTTCATCTCCTACGTACCTTAAGCCTTGAGAAAGTCTCCTTAACAGTGTTTGATGTGTCTATCGGGTATTCAGCACTGCTGCCCGTTCAACTGTCAAACACTTTAGGCTAGGCCTATATTTAATTTTCATGGGAAATCTCTTCAAGAATATCTCATGCAACAACTTGTGCCTTTAAAAACTCTGGGACTTTTACCAGACATATGACAATGTAAGTCATTTAAAGGTGATCAGTCGTCTTGAAATATTCTTTGTGACGTCAGCCTTTTCTTGACATGTTTCTGCAGTCGTCACTGTTCAAGGATACACCGTACAAGCATGGTATAGCTAATCGGTAAGCAAGAAGAGACGGCTTGTAGCTGTATACCTACTAGCTATACCGACTTGTACGGTGTATCCTTGAACAGTGACGACTGCAGAAACATGTCAAGAAAAGGCTGACGTCACAAAGAATATTTCAAGACGACTGATCACCTTTAAAGTAGTTTAAACTATTATATATTAGAGTATCGTGAAACGTATTACCAGTCATAATCACCTCAGTGTGGTTCCTAAAGTCTGTGGTTGGACCCGGGTAGATTCTTTTTTTTTCTGCCCCTGCAGGGGATACCGTCAGGAAGGACTGGTCTAAAGGGTGGTTCTATTGCGTTTGGCGGGTTTGAGAAAGTCTTGGTAATGCAATAGATCCTTTTCCAAATAGCAACTGCAAAGGATTGTGGGAAAGACTTTTGGTACACGTTGATTTTGGCCACAGTAAAATGCCATTGACAAGAACATCGCACACCAAAAGTCTGTCCCACAATCCTTTGTAATCGCTATTCGGAAAAGGGTCAATGTGGCTTACATGCAAAATGGAGTACCTCCCGCAAGATTTTACACTTATTATTTTCACATTTTAGAGAAAGCTTATTTTTTGCGGGGGCTTAAAGGCTCTTTGTCTGATGTATGAGGAGGCAGTGTCCCTCCCTTTTGAGAAAATTTTGGAAAGTTAAGGTAATTTAAAATGCAAAATGGGGTAATCTTATGTTTTGTACTGACGATATGTGTCTCACTTAAAGGATTCCTCATTCTTTCGAATTTTTCTGTTTGTCTATATTTGTTTGAACTGTGGCATAGCACCCCTCTTGAACGGGCACCCTGGGCGGAACCCTCTCTGTTTGTGCACCACTGAGACACACGTAGTCAAAAAAGCTATCTCTTTCTCTTTTGTTTAATTTTCACATTAGAAAGTATAATTACCTGGCTTATTGGACGTGGCAACACACGACATTCTTTAAGCGATAATTACATCCTTTGTGTAATTGTTCAGTGTATTAATCGTGAAACTGAAGGTACTCATCAAAATAGTCACGTTAGAGTAAATGAGACATTACACAAGACTGATGAAAACGAGGATCTTCATCGATCAAAATTGCACACTTACTGGAATTGTTATTAGCTATTTTAATGAGCATTAACACAAAATATCTTTTTCGTCAAAGTCATCGAAAATGACACATTTGACGTTCATAGAAATGTCCCACGATTGTTTGTAATGACTTCAATATGTTGTTTGCTAAGAGCAATCTATCACGCCATGGTACCAAGGGTATAGTTATTATATATATATATATATATATATATATACAAATTCATATATATATATACAAATTCATATATATATATATATATATATATTTATATATATATATATTTATATATATGCATATTGCTATTTTGAATTTAAGCGAAATACCGTATAAAAAGGCGACTGTTGGGAAAGACCGACGTTTAGGAGAAAACATCGTTTCGCCTCAACTTTTTACACACTGTTTTATATGGAACACGTAACTTTAAGACTAAGTCCTATTTACCACACAAGTACATGCAAATACTTCTCTGAACGGGCCAACTTACATGTATCCGTTAACACTTACGACTTAGCTAAGCTATACGTGCTCGTTATTTCAATGGCCCCTTGGAGCCATTGAAATAACGTGCATGTATATCTCAGAACGTAAGAGGAAATATAATCTTATGTATTTTATTGTTTTGATTTCGCTGGTTTGTGTTGGCGGTATACCGATTTCGCCTAACAGTTAGATATATATATATATGTATGGAAATGTCTCTTTAATATACAATTTAGGGTTATATATATATATATATATATATATATATATATATATAAACAGAACAAGAATAGGCAGTAAAAATCATATGTACATGAGGTGAAAGGAAGTGCACAGAAAACCCTTCTGGGCTTGAAAATATGCACTCCCGAGATTAAAAAAGAAGTAAAAAAAAACACTGCGGCAAAAACTAAAGCACAAAAGAGGCAAATATAGGAACGAACCAACCCTCAAAGAAACTTAACCACTAAAAGAAAAGAACACCCGAACCCCCCCCCCCTCCCTGCTAACACCCTGCCAGACAGTTTAACATGGGTCAGCAACATAAAAGTGTAAATAATCGTTAAACAAAATTTACGAAGTCAAACCCAGTAGCACGAAAGTAGTATAACTTAGTAGGTTCCAATAAAATGACGGGGAGAAGTTTCTTCTAAAGGACTGAATGCTAGGCTTATGTGTTATTGTATAAGGAGGAAAATTCCACAGCTTGATTGCACGGTTACGGATAGAACTATGTTGTGAAGAAGTTTGGATTGTGTCTTGATGTAGGAATGTAGATTGGCGAGTATTGCTATCATGGATTGAGGAGTTGAGTGACAAAAAGTTTGAAAAATAATCGGGTAAGATGTTGTTTAGGGAACGGTAGGTGAAAGAGGCAATGCAGGGCTTTATTATGTCAGAGAGTTTTAGAAGGTTGAGTGACTTAATAAAATAATTTGTGTGGTCACGTGTTTTGGAGCAGGTGATATGTCTAATGGCTCGTTTTTGTAACATGTGTAGCTTGTTTAATTGACAATTGTTGGCAGTAGACCAAATAGCCGAGCAATAGCTGAGGTGCGGATAGGCTAAAGTTAAATAGACAGTGCGGAGAGCTATTTTTTCGTAGGATGAAAATGGAAAAATCGGTTCTTCAAAAAATTTTTAAATTTGTTTCAAAATCATGGTTGGGGTTAGCATTAAGGTTAGGGTTACGTGGACTAAGGATATTTGACCTGTTCTTTCATAATCCGGAGTCAGAATTACAAAAAATTAGTCTAAAAGCTGTTATTTTGGAATTAGGGGTGTGGCCAATTTCCAAGAAGCTGATTCGTCCATTGGCATGATTCTTCCATTTTCATCCTACGAAAAGAAAAAAAAACTCGCGTGCGGAGAGCATTTCTAGGGAGCAAATATTTTAACCTTCCTAGTATACCAACGGCTTTAGCAATATGACAAGAGGTATTAAAATATGATCCCTCCATGATAGCTTTGAGTCAATATATACTCCCAGGAATTTAACACTGTTAACGAGTTTCAAACATCTTCCATCGATAGAAATGTCAAACTTATAGCTACACTTATTGTTAAATACCATATAATTCGTTTTATCGACGTTCAATGAGAGCTTATTTGCAGCAAACGAATTAAAGTAAAGCTTAAGTTCGCGACACACAAGTTCCTCCAGAATATTTAGGTTATAATTACTGAAGAAAATATGGGTGTCATCAGCAAACAAGACAAGTGAGGCATTCTTAGATACATAAGTTAGATCATTAGTATAAACTATAAAAAGGAGGGGCCCAAGAATGGACCCTTAAGGAACGCCGCATTTTACCTTACTAACCTCAGAGTTGACACCCATAAAAGAAGTAAATTGCTCTCTGCCTGAAAGGTAGCTTCTAATCAAGTCATGTGAAACCCCTCTGAAACCATAATTGGATAATTTAGTAAGACGAATAGCATGATCGATGTGTCAAAAGCCTTTGACATGTCAGGAGAGATGCCTTTGGAAGTTTCTTTATTAAGGGAAGCTTTGTTGAGTGTTTCCATAGCATCTACTAAAGCAAGTTCGCTAGAGCGGCCAGGACGAAACTCGGACAGACAATAGTATAATATGTTGTGCTTTTGCAGGAAATAAAACATTGTTATAAATGAGTCTTCCTAGAATTTTTGACAAGCAAGGAAGGATGGTCATATATATATATATATATATATATACATATATTTCCAAGGATAAAGCAGACCAGTTATCAATTCGTAGTATATTTCGTGGATAAACCACTCTTCAGGCGATTCAAAACACTACTGACAACAGAGCGAACAATCGGCTTTTACAGAATAAATAAATGTACATACCTAAAGAGTCCGAACCCTACTTGTAAACTTGGACAGGGAGAATTTGTTATAATGCCTAAAGGTGGAAACTGGTTCAGACCGGGAATTTAGAGAAGCTAAGTGAGGCTTGCAGATTATAAAATATTTTTTCCACGAGCACAAATTGCATATTTTTGTAGTAAAGTTATAGACACTTGCCTTTTTCCGAAAATTTTTAAGTAATAGGATAAAGAATGAGTATTGTCCTTTAGGTGTAATACGTATTTACTGAGTGCCGTATCTTTAGGGCACTTACTATTATAAAATGATTTAAGGTTGTTATGATACCTGAGGCCTTTCTGCTCTATGCAGATAGCAGAAATGCCATTATCTAACAAATTGTCATCCGCCAAGTCTCGTTGGTATTTACTATGAAATTATCCTATACATTCCGCTGTATTATCATCCTAATACTGGTCATTAGGCATGGAATGTACATCGTAGCAATTGCGGGCGCGGAAATTTTGCTTTCGAATTGTTATAAAAAATCGTCAACGTACCTTTAAACAAATGGTATTAAACAAAATAGAATTTGAAGGTTTGAACTCTCACGGAGCGCGCCAAAAATTGATAGTTAAGAAAGATTTAAGAAAACTTTTATAGTTCGCGAACGGATTTTTGAAATAGATTAAAACATAAAACAATTTAAGTAAAAGTGCCACCTTTGGTTTTCAAAATTGTCTACACCCCACAGGTAAAACAATGCATAAAATACGTGCCGAAACTAATAATTGGCATATTATTGCTCAAAACCAGCAATTATCTTAACTCTTTCCCCAACAACCAATCATCGTCTGCAAAAGTTCAAAAGTCTAAAAGGTTATTCCCATGTTAAATCAAGGTTTGTGAGTTCAGGGGAGAAGGGCTATTTTAAAGCTTTCTCTTTCCTTGATGCTCTATTACAAGCAATTAAGAATATTTAAACCAATGCCGCAAACGAAGGTTTACTATAGAAAAAGCTGGGCTATTCATATGAGCAAGACAGCAGAAACTGGTTAGCTTGGCCATAAGAACCATATTCAAAATATTCTCACCAGGCAAGTAAACAAGCCATCCCATCTTTCGCACTAATGATGATTTCGGGCCTTTGCGAAAAAACTGTGTAACGTTCAGCGTAACGTGAGATAGTGACACCATGTACCCTTCTCTCACATAATACATGACAAAGAAATCATCCACTCATTCAAAGTAGCCCACTGACATTAACAGAAGGGAGACAGGTCTGTGGATAACCTCTCTCAGGGGACAATGAACTACAAGACACCAGCATTGCACATATTGTTTAAGTGGGATTGTTAATCCCAAGTTACACAAAAAAAGCCATAATACCTCGAAGCTCTGCAAGCCCCGCATGCCCTGTTACACTCTATGATTACAAGTCTTCCTGTCAGATTGAAGAAAGGGTTTAGAAAAAAACCTAATATTTGTAAGTAAAAGAGAAACTAGATCTAAGCAATTCGGTGAAACTTCCATTCAAAGCGGACGTGCAGTTCTCGAGATATCAGCAAATGAAGTTGGTACATTTGTGACCTAAAGTGAGCTTGAAGTAAGAAGGGGTTATATCATCTCCTCACATTGATGAGCAATGCTATGTTTCCTTTGTTTCTTCAGTGCGTTGTGTTGACAGTAAAGCTAATTGGGATAGGACCTACCTATGAGTAATTTGAAGTTTGTAAAATTCCCATGCCTCTCATGCATTCACATTCCTATAACATGGGATTATGGAGGAGAAAACTGGTTGCAAATGCAAAGTTTAAAGAAATACAAAAGGTTGCTAATTAATGTGAGGCTGTAATGTAATATGTGCTTGCTTCAAGTTTACTTTGGGCTGAAAATATGACAAATTTAACTGCTAATATCTTAAGAACCACACACCAGATTTCAAAGATACCATAAAACTAAATTACATTCCATAACTTACGGTTTCATAAAATAGCTGTTACATCATTGAGTGTTGAGACAAGGGAGAAGAGTTATCGCAGATTTTGTGCTTTGTTTTGTCATTATTCTTATCCTCATTTGCATTTCGTTCATGTGCAGTCACATACTGGTACATGGTTATTGTAAAGTAGACCATGATATCTCTTTAATCAAGCTCATTAAACTCTAACATCTAAGAGATTTCAAGATGATGAAGTTCCTTATTGCGCCATAGAATTGGTATCGATTTCATTCTTAACAACGCACTAGTCAAATTTACTCGGCTGTTGGTCACAGCCAAGCAGTAAAGAAACCATGAATTAGAGTTAGATTAGGTTTTACGGCTCAGTTTCTAACCAACTGGGGCCGGCCACGGCCTTTTTTCCCGTTGTGGCTCATGGGCTTGTTTCCCAATGAGATTTGGTTAGATTTTACAGGGGAAATACTTACTTTTAGCCAGGATTTCAAACTAGTCAGGTTTAGTAGGAAACTGTCTATTTCAACCCAGGTTTTATGATTAGTGTTAATAAGCAGGGGAAGGGGAGAGATTTGGTGTCTGAATGTGGGAGGGGCAAACTCGGACGGGATACCAAACGACGTCGAATGCACCACAAGGAGAGCGGAGCGCTCCATTGCAGGGATAGGGTCCATGAGACCGACCTAGGGCTACTGATGGGTCATGGGCCAGACCCTGGCGGTGGTCTCGGAAGCAATCCCTGGTGGGGGTCAATGATGTGACAAAGTCCCCGGAAGACCTGGGGTATTTAAAGAATTTAAACCACTAGACTGAAGCATTTGTCTTAAATTTCATCGGATGTGCACTAAGCAGATCAGAAGAACCACATTTTGACCACTTTAATAATAGCCTCAATCAGAATATCAGGTCATTTTAATAATGAAGGAGATTTGCCTTGTGGGTGGTTACTATGGAGTTAGTACGAATTTGGGACATGCGAGATGTTCTACAGGAAGTAACCACGGAGGAAGGTTGTAAACGATTTCGCTCTAAGCGAGAAGAAGAAAACAGCATTTTATTGTAGTCTTTTGTTTTTCTTCATTTTTGAAAGCAATATTACCCATTATATCAAAGACGCTTTAAAGTGGACCTAAAGTCTAAAATTACAAGAATATATATTTTAGAGTTTGAAAAATGAATTTCATTCATCCAACTCCCATTTTCATAGCTTACTCCATTGCTGAGATATAAAATGTTGAAATTTATTCGCTTAATTTGAAATAGTCGATTGCGCAATAATATGTGAAGTCCTTCTTGTACAACTCACATGAACTGCTTTTGTTCCCTTTTGATATTAAGATGTTTATAGGACCTTGAAACAATTACAGTTCCCTTGCATGGTATGTTGTAAGGAGAGGACTTATATAGCCAAATCACCCTATAACAGTAAGACAGTTATCACATTTTGGCATAAGGTGCAGTGGCTTTCGAAAAAAACAAAGAAAAACAAAGACTGTAATTTGAGTATTACAAGAATGACATCACAAATTATTGCACAATCCACCATTTTAAATTAAGTGAATAAGCTTCAACATTTTAACATTTTATATCTCAGCTCAGGAATGTCGTGTTAAGATGGGAGTTGGACCATTTGGATGCATTTTTCAAGCTTTGTAACATATATTTTTGAAATTTTAGACTTTAGGTACACTTTAACTTTCTTTAGTTTTTTATTGTTTTTTATACGTTTCATTTTTGTCAATGGTCTGGGACAAGGGACACCTCAAGTTTTTCGTTACTGTGAAAAATAAGACAATAGCGAAAATACACGTTAACGGCTGAGGATGATGGTAAATAATACTTTCCAAATAAAATGAAATGTTGTTATAGAGGGATTTCAGTCACGTGACTTTAACCAACTAGACGCAATTTTGAAGGGCGAGATCGCCCATCTTTTTTGTTTTGAATGGCAAGATCGCGCGTCTCTTTGGTTTTGACGGGCACGCGTCCATTGGGTCACCGTAGTATCTATGGTTATGCCGTGCGCGTGTGCTGTAAACACGCTCACCGTGTGTGTTTTGCCCTTCAGTGCCTGGGAATCCCACTCCGTGACGTCACATGAAATCCCTCTATATGTGCCGTCAGGGCGGTTACTAGCCTGCGGGAAATCTCTAGGGCAGTTCATGAAACAATCTAAACGGAGCACCAAGTGCCGTGCCTGTAGATAGTTGACACCCAAGCAGACTCTTCCTTTTTCACCTGCGCATGGGTTTCATCCTGGGGGAAGGTGTTGAGAGGAGAGGAGACATGTAAGGTCTGGTTTAGGTGTAAAATGTGCTAACTTTGAAAATGGTGCAAAACTTTGAACTAATAACGTATTTAGAAATTTTCTTCAGTGATCTTTGGTTTCGATGAAAGACAAACCTATGCAGTCATGATGGCATGTGTGTATGTGTGTGTGGGTGGGTGAGCCCATGGTGTGTTCAGTCATGATATGTGTATGGGTGTATTCGTGTGTGTTTGAGACACTACTTGTTAACGTGATATCTCAAGAAGGGAGACTCGGACAGTTCTCAAACTTGGTACATAGATGCCCCAAATTGAGAGGAAGAACCCTATTGTTTTGGTGGGGGCCAAAGGTCATCTGGGGTCACCAGGGGTCAAACTCCGAAAACCTTGTAAACAGGATATTTCAAAGTAGGAAGCTTGGATAACTTTCAAACTTAGTATGTAGATGCTTTACGGTAAGAGAAAATATCCTATTGTTTTTGATGAAGGTCAAAGGTCATTTGAGGTCACCAGTGGTCAAACTCTGAATAACTTGTTAACACGATATCTCGAGGTAGGAAACTGGGGTAAATTTCATACTTAGTATGTATGTAGATGCACTATGGTGAGACAAGGAACCCTATTGTTTTCGGTGTGGCTTAAAAGTCATTTGGGGCCACAGAGGGTCAGACTCTAAAAACATTATAAACACGATATCTCAAGACAGGAAGCTTCGATAAATTTCATACTTAGTTTGTAGATGCCTTATGGTGAGACAAAGGCCCTATTGTTTTGGGTTGGGTTGAAAAGTCATCTGGGATCACCGGTGTCAAGCTCTGAAAATCTTGTTAACACGATATCTGGTGGTAAGAAGCTTAGACAAGTTTTATGCTTAGTATGTAGATGTCTTATGGTAAAAGAAAATATCTTATGTGGAGGTCAAAGGTCATTTAGGGTCACAGGGTTCAAACTCTGAAAACCTTGTTAATATGATATCTGGAGGTACGAAGCTTGGATAAATTTCATAAATAGTGTGTAGATGCCTTATGCATGGTAAGAGAAAGAACACTATTGTTTTGGTGGAAGTCAAAGGTCACTTGGGGTCACCCGGTAAAACTCTGAAAACCTTGTTAAAACGATATCTCGAGGTATGACGCTTGGATAAATTTTATACTTATTATGTAGATGCGTTATAGTGAGAGAAATGACCAAAAGGTCAAAGGTAATCTGGGGTCACCAGAGGTCAAAAAGAAAAATTTCCCGAGAATTTCCAAGATCTTTATTTGGGGCCACTAGAGGTCAAAAAGCAAAACTTCCCAAGGTCTTTATATGAGTCACCAGAGGTCAAAAAATAAAATTTCCCAAGAATTCTCGAGATTGTCATTTGGGGTCACCACAGGTCTAAAAGCAAAGTTTCCCTTAAAATTCCTAATATCGTTATCTGGGGCCACCAGAGGTCAAAATGCATTATTTCCAAAGAATTCCCAAGATCAGATATGAACGGAAAACTATTTTCCCGACACTTTAAGGTAGCAGTTGAACAGTGACTGAAAGAAATGGGATAACATGACATTGTTTGGGAAAAAACATAAACCATCGAAACATCAATGGATTTTTGCAGTCTGGTTTTCCTATTTTTGGTTAGTCGAAAGGTAGGAGGTGGTGTATAAAAGGAAGGTACGACATTCCTACTCTTTCACAAATTTTTGTCTATGTGAGTAAGTGGCTTAAATGCTAAATGGTGCTATCTTTGGTAAAAATTGGTAAAACGTTGAACTGAATTCATGTTTAGGAAATCTCATTGTTTAGTAATGTTTTCTGTATTTGGTCTGGTGTAATTAAAGAGGAGGTTGCCCAAGGCAGGGATGACAGCCCTACTCTTTGAAGAAACTAATTCTAAGGTTTCCTAGATTGAAAATCGTGCCTTTTTTGGAGCCTACTTATTTAGTGAATTCTTTTGGCTGTGGCATGGCAGTCCCACCCGATGCTGGCTGCCGTCCCTTAGTGCGCTACTGCTGGGGGAGCCAGCATTGGTTGGCACTTAAGGGAGGCGTAGTCCTTGCAAGAAAACACTTGGTCAAAATGCCTTCCAGATGGCGGTAATGGCACATTTTAGACCTCGTAAGCTGGATCTAAACGATATCTGTTTTTTAGATTTCATGCTTTCGAAACAAAGTGAGATTTCAGTAAGCAAGGAGAAAGGTTAGATCTGATGAAGATTATAAGTTCCCTCACAAGCTCATTGAGTTTAGCATGTAATTAAGGGTAACAATAGGCATATTTTAGGAAAGCATGTTGTGGCACCGAATTGTAAATAATACTGTTTTTAGCCTGCTTATAAACAGGTGTATTCAAGGTGTGTATCATGTGGGAGGAAGAGGGTCCAATCGTCAGGAAGAGTAACCAACATAACGTGTCCAAGGCGGGGTCCGAGGGGCTCCCCAGGAAAAAAATTTGGAAAACCCATAGACGTGATTTCCTAGGTTCCTAGGGCCTTAAAATCATAATTAGGACAGTGAAATTTACAGCTTCCAGTATTTTTTCTTAAGTGCCAAACCTTTAAATCACGACTTGGAAATCTCAGGCGGGGGGGGGGTGGCAACTGCCCCCATGTCCCCACAGGTTACGACCCTGGTAGCTGTTAAAGAGACCTAGAAATGGGTTTTAGCATAAAAAATGCCGGAAAAGCAGTTTTTACTGGAGACTGCAACTTCCGGGGAGGCAATTTTAATTGGAGACTGCAACTTTGTAAGGTGTAGCCGTTGAAGCCTTAAAACCGGGAGTGGTGAAGGAGCGATGCCGAAACCTGGGGACTGGGGTTCTCCCCTAGAATATTTCTTATATGTGATGGTTTGTAAGTCAGGCTAGTCTGGACAATTTCTCGAGAAAATCCTGCTTTCCAAGTTATAACTTGAAATGCTAATGAAATACTTTTGTTATCGTGATTGCAAATTTCAGATAGTAACCGTCGGTCAATTTAATGAGGATGGTGGTAGTTGGTGGGGAATGTGAACAGCAGGAGGGGTTGCACGGGTTTTGAAATAGTAAAGTACTCAAGTACATATCCTACAAGAACTAATAACGAGGCCATTCGACAAAAGTTCTACGGACAGCAATGCTAACGACACCTACTCTATCGAGCTCAAGAGAAACACGCCAAAAATTTTTTTGAGAATTGCGATCCTATACAAGGGTAGGTTTTGAATCGTGAATGCATGGTGCGTGTAACAGAAGTACATTTACTACTCCGAGTAACCTTATTTCAGGGCTTCACGTCATGAAAGTGTGGCAGAGAGCAAATGTCATGCATGAATTTGGATGAAATTTTAATTAAGGTACCTAGCAAAGTTTTCAATAACAATTACCCATATTGCCTCCCCATCTTTCAAATCCGCCACTGTAAGTGGATAGTATGCGCGTGCACTCGAAGGGCAACGAGAAAGTTTTTGAGTGGGGGGGGGGGGCAGTGTTGTGATATTTGAATTTATGTTTGTCTTCATTTTCCATTGCAAAATTTACCATAATATTAAAACTTCCCTTATAAATTTCCTGTTTTCTCTTCCTTGAGTTAATATTTTTATTATATTTATTCTTTTTTAAGGTTTGGAAAAAAGTGGGGACAAGTGTCCCCTTTCCCCATCCTCTCTCCTATGACCAGGGAATTGGTTGGCTAATCTGTGATTACGATTCTACTTCAATTGAAACAAGGTGTGTTTAGACTGTAAAATAACGGATATTGAAGTAGAGATAAAAACAGTGTTTAGAAATAAATAAACTAGCCAGTGACATCCTCTTGATCATCCTTTAATTTGTTATTATTGCTATGTTTTTATTACTGAGAGTTGTTAGTTATTATACTTGCTAATTCTGTTGTAAGGGTTGATTGCAGCTATCTTCCTTGGTATTGCCCGCTTGTCCTTTAAGTACTTGAAACCATTTCACCTTTGAAATCACCATGCAAATACATTCATCCCGATTTGAGTAAACACCCTTTTTATTTCTGTTAAGTAGTAATGGACCAATACGTTTCTTACTGAAGTGTGACATATGACAGTACAATTACTCTTCGGTTTACCCATAATTTGCAATAAATTTGAGACATCACGAAAAACACTTGTGGGGATAGTAAAAGGTTTTTTATAGCTTCACTGATATTTTAAAATTCAAAATACGGTTCATGAGTCTCCCTAAGGCCTAAGATGATTATTAAATTGAAGATTGGATTGTTTTTAAAATTTGTATCATTTTCTGCCCTCCTTTTCCCTCAAAATCGAATCATAAAAACACTTATTGTGTGAAATATATGATGAACGATCGTTTTCTCAGGTGTATGAAGGAAGCCACTTTAAGACGCGTGTCCCCTGGGTTCCCCATAATTCGAACAACAAACAGTTTTATCAGACGCATGTTATGCTTTCGTCTTTAGAACTTGAAATCATTTTAAATTACATTTTGGCATTTATGACGTATCCCCAAGAGAGCAGAACTATTACTCGTTTTAAACGTAGGCCGATGAGTTTACCGATATAATGAATTTTAACATGTTCCTTTGGAAGCTGAGGATATTTCCTGTTACAAAAAGCATCTAATTCGGCCTCCAGGCGTATAATCTGGAACAACTCAAGGCGAATAAGGTGACAAAGTTGGGCCCAACATACTAGGCATACTGGGCATAATATTTGATTCTGAAAAACAAAACAAAATGTGGATTGTGGTTTTAGATGGCCTTTTACTGACATATCGGTAAGCAGCTGATGGCGGGCTCAAACCCTCGGTGCGGTTCAATTTTTTTCCCTGGTATTTTCTTTCAACCTGTCCTTCTATGATAAGGGCTATGCTCTATCTTAGGATTGGTTTCAACTCGGATCGAATGTAAACCTATTACTATTTCACTTTCGACCTACACATTCAAACTTCGATCTACCAAACTCGACCTACTATATATATATATATATATATATATATATATATATATATATATATATATATATATATATATATATATATATATATATATATATGTCTGTGTGTGTGTTAACGGGGATACTGTATTACAATATTACAACAGTGCTACAAGAATGAAAGGCTAGATATCGAAAGAGATACGCGAAGCACTAAAGTTTTGACATTTGGTAAGCCAAAAGCCATAAAAGGTTCGGGCTTAGAGTGTAATCCCTTCAGTGTGCTGCATGATAAATCGTTTTGTATATTCAGGCCGAATAGTGACGTAGTCTTCAAGCAACATTCCCAGAAATTTGTTTCTTCTTCTTATTTCTAGTGTTCCATGCCTCGTTTGGGTAGATAGTAATGACACGTAAATTGTTTATTGAATGATGCGGTAAATTGAAGTGGTTTGCAACAGGTTGATCAACGTTTTTCTGTTTTAATTGCTAACCTGTGCTGTGCCATCCTCATCCTAAGGGTTTTTTTTAATTCCCCACCTTCTGCGTTCCACATAAATTACAATAGATGAGATATATAGCGTTTTGGAAAAATAATAGGCTTAAATTGATTGTTTAAATTTGAAAGTTTGTGCGGTTTGGTAGCTCTGAAAGTATTTAGTGGAATCAATAAGAGTGTCAACTGCAAACTACCAAAATGTCCCTTAAAGTTCGGAGACCTAACAACGCGAAGATCGGGAAAGATAGACTTAAGGCGAACCGTGCTCTGAAGTATGGGCAAATGTCTTTAAATGAAGTTGGCGAGTGGTGGTAGACCGGAATTATACTCAATAACCAGTGGCACTCTATTAAAATTGGGCTCACGGTTCTCGTATGTCAGAATTTCAGAACGCGTAATTATGGTGAGTAATTGGGCAGTCCAGTAGATTTCACCGATGAGGAGTTTCCAGTTCATTTCTTCAGTGTCAGTGATACTTTCAATTGGGAAAAACGTAAATTCGGCCATACCATGGTAACTATGATTGAGTAGCTGTAACACAGGTTGTCTTATAAGTTAGCAATTACCCACCATATCCCCGTACGGCTCCAACAAAACGAATGAACTCACACCTAGATAGCGAATCAATTGTGCTTCCTAGCTTCATAGTTAACGATGGATACTAGTGCATTGTATATACGTCAACTGAAGAAGGTCAAATGACCGTAACATCTTGAATTCGAATTAAAGAGGAGCGGCAAAAGTTGTGTTTCTTGTTTTTGGTTCCAGGCGAAGCCGGGGACCGTAGTTGTCGCTCACCTGTTGAGCGTGCAATGAACCCGCCACGACCCCTACTGTGACTACTTTTGATATCTGTTGCCGGCTTTGGCCTTAGTTAAGTGCACCGTAGATGCGATGGCAAAATGCTCTCTGTTAAGCCGAAACCGTATCAAATAGTTTTCAAAGGTTTGCTTCTAATAATTCATATCCGTCACCAGCTTGGGAAATATGCCGAACGCACCGGACACGAGACTTCCACAGGTTGCACTCGCGGTGTGTAAGTCGAAACCGCGCTAGCGACGTTCAGTCAGATTGTGGCGTCATAGGAGATTCCTTGTCCACTGTCGTCTGCATGCCCAGCGGTGATTTCGCGTCAGGCACAAGTACAGTATATGTTAACTCCATACATTAATTTTTATTTTGTAACGTAGGTAGAAATATTTTGACCTAACTAAAGTATTAGGCAAACCTTCACTATCTTGCTAAGCCAACAAGCAAATACTTAGAGGCCAGACTACTTTTTTTAACAAACTTTGCTGCACTAACGTAGTTCTAGGCTACTCACAAAGTTCCATCATTCCTTGTGTTAATTTTGCACTTCCTGTACATGGTTAGGCAAGCTCAATTGCAACGTGCACGCGCATACTATACTTAGTTGAGGCGATCACCGTCTGGAACCATTCACAAGTTTTCATTTGATTCTATTATACTTACTATATTACTATGAGAGAAGCACCTTTGCATCCAGCTTCGTTCGTTTTTTGTAATATCGCTGGTTGTATATATATATATATATATATATATATATATATATATATATATATATATATATATATATATATATATATATATATATATATATATATATATATATATATATATATATATAAGGTCCGTAAGGTCCAATTTGAACAAGTCCTAATTCTTCAGAGGAAGAAAGTAAATGGTAAAAGTCAACTACAAGTTACAAAGATGAAAAAGAGCATTTATGTATGCATGTATGTATATATATATATATACATATATAGTAGGTCGAAACTATTTCGATCATGATATATATATATACACATATATACATATATATGTATATATATATATATATATATATATATATATCAGTTCTACCGATAAGTATATATATATATATATATATATATATACAGGTGTAAGAAATACTTTCAAAGAAGAGGAGGACGTCGCTTCACATTTCTCTCACTATTAAATACAATCTTTCGGCCTTCTATCTGTGCTTCATCAGTTACTGGAAAAATCTAATGTACATATGAAAGTAGAATTAGTATGACATAAAACCAAAATATTCTAAATCATGAAAATGTGGCGGAACTATTGGAAAAGAAAATGAGGGAAAACAAGTATCTTAAACGTGAACGTTGATGTGATTTCCGTCAGCTCACATCTGCGTTGTAGTGGATTAAATCCATAAACGAACAAACGACGTCATATTGAGTTGGGATGCATTAAAGTGGGATTAAAGGGAAATGCATTTATCCAATTCAAATGAGTCTGCCCTCGTATCCTATTGCAGGAATAGCTCTTTTTAGTCATTCAAGCAGACTACCTCCTTGTGCCTTTAATATTCATATTTTTGTTCAGAAACATAATGAGAGATACTTATAAGGACAGTAATAGAAGCTTTGAAAGATTTAGCTGATGTTTGATAATGAAGTTTGGGCGACTGCTTATTCGCTTTAAGGTGTGGAAATCAAAAACAAGGAGAGACGAATACTTAGGGCCTTGCTTATATAAAACAGAGGTCATGGGGATTAATGGCAGCGGTTTTACATATGCCTTGTTCAATAATGTGGATGGGGTGGCTGTTCGAAAGAAAGTGACCAGTGAGAGAAGAAATCGAACTGTCAAACTCAGGAGAGCAAATTCGTTTAGTGCAAAGACATTGCCAACAAATGATTGACTATTTGAGACTAGGCGTTTAGACGTTGTCGAAATTTAGCAAAAGATGTTTGTCAATGAGTTTAACGTGTACGGGAGTTGAGAAAATGCCTGGTTCAATTTCGTCGGTACGCGAAGGTACCTAATTTGAGAACCATAAACCTGAAAAGTCGTGCCTCTGCTTCTGTTAGTATCAAAAACTTGTGTAATCTTAAAAATCACTAACTGTTACTTTGAATACTCTTTTAATGTCATAATAGTTGTATTTGTCGAAGGACGATGGGCCACTGATTCTCAGGTACAAGTCGGATGATGTTTTACTAAAAATGTTTTCTTTCCTTTCTCTTCCTCCAGATTGCTATAGACCAGAATATCCTCTCCGCTTTTGACACTACGAATTTTCAGAGGAAAATGAAATGACATAAGGAATGTCACTTCCAACAAATTACTTTGACATCTAAAAACATATTTTTCAGCATCTTTCTTTTAAATGTCATATGAAGCAAACCCGACTGGAGGGAAATAAATACAGCTGTACTTGTTTGTTGATACAGCTGTTTTGCTAATTCACCGTGATTTTGTGATAGTCTTCTTCAAACTTGAAGGAAAAGATCTATCAATAATTCAAAACTGATGATTTATGCGGATATCTCATGTTCTTCCTGTGAAATATAAGTTTAATTGTGATGGGAAACGACCAAACGTTAGACACATTTTAGTACAAAATAAATCAACATTCGAAATGCCTAAGTGGCACCGAAAAGGCGAATGAATTTTAAAAAGCACATTTGTGTTTACTAACCGTTATTTAGAGGTTATTTCGGAAAGATTTCATCTACAAAGATAACACAAGCAAAATTTCAGTTAAAGGATGGCACATACAGAGCAAAATTATTTTCTTCACCCGACGGAAATCGAAGCATTTAATAATATTTCTACAGAAGTGACAGGTGCCAAGGATTGCTTAGCCAAAGAGTTGCTTACTGCTGAAAAACACAGTTCAACGGCCGTTTTAATAATATCTATTATCGTATCGATTGTTGGAATCGCTGGGAATGGCAGTTTAGTGTATCTGTTCTGCAGAGAAAAAAACCTTCGTGATGTCAATAATGCCTTTATAACAAACTTAGCAATTGGGGATTTCTTCTTCATCACTGTTTTTACGCCGGCGAAAATATTTCAGCATTTCTTTTTCTTCTTCCCTTTTGGTAAAATATTCTGTTACATCCAAATATTCGCACATTACTGCACACAAGATGTATCAATGTTCTCTTTAGTGGCACTTTCTTTCATACGGTTCCGAGTAGTCGTTTTCCCGATGCACATCCAGACCAACCATCACAGGAAATTGCTCATCCGTGTGACTTGCGTCGCCATCTGGACAGTAGCCTTGGTTTCCTCCGTGCTACCCGCCTCTCGTTGCGCCGAAATCAAAGTTTGCTCTTTCATTAAAGTCCACCTAGTTGAAGGGTTTAATGACACCACTATGGAATTATTCTTCACCCTTCGGTTTTTCTTGGTTTATTTGATACCTCTTGTAATGATAACATTTCTTTATTCAGCCATGGCAATGATTTTATGGAGGAGTAGCAAAATTTTGCAGGGTTCTGTTTCGACAAACAGTCATTCTTCGGGTCGACGGCGATTAGCCATAGTGGTCTTAGTACTAATTGCGGTATTTGCTGTTTGCTGGATGCCCAATTATATTGCACTGTACATAGAATATTACACAAAAGCGTCTGTTCCACCGTTTGTTTCCAACTCTCGGTTTGTACTTTCTTGTATCTCGTCGGCAGTAAATCCTATCATCCTGTACCTGACTAGTTCTACGTATAGATCATATTTAAGGCAACACGTGTGCTTACACCCCTTTCAGCGGTTTGGAAGTTTCACGAAAACTTCAAGGAAGACCCAAACTACGTCCAGGTCTGTAAGGTCTGGCCTGAAACAATCAGCTATAAGGGGCGAAAAGATTGGGGCGAAGAGCCGAGATGCAGCACTAACTGTTCTATAACATTGTGTATCACTAATTTCTTAAGTAATATCATGGTATTCCTCCTAACAAAGTGTATTGCACCGTGATGACTTAAATTGTGGGATATTAACCTTACCCAAGGGTTCATGCGTATTAAATTTTAGAGTGCTGTATATAAATCATTTGACCTGCATAGTTTAGCTAGTGTTTTAAGTTAACTTGGGGCAGATGGAGACTCATCAAAGACATAATCGTGGAGCGCATTGTCTTTATAACGTTGCCTTTAGACGAATTTAAAGACTCACGAAGCAGAAGTGTACAAGACATGTCGTTCTCTGGAACTGATAGCCCCTCTCTGATGACTGGGAATGTAATCCAAGTGTGTATTCTTGTCTCAAAAGGCAAAACGAATTATGATGTTTTGCGTGCAGCACTGCTCGACGGCCTCAACAGAAAAAAGTTGAAGTGTGTTAAGATTAATTATAGAATCAGACATTTGTAGCCACATTCATCAGTTTGCAATCACTTTAGATCGATGCCAACACATTTTCGTGTCTCCAGAAGGCCAGACAAGTTCCAAGTGAGTCTTAATATACGTGAGACTGCAAATGTGAACATCATGTTGCTGTTATATGTTTTGAGTCGTGCACTGTACATGAAATGTTACTCTGTCAGGTAGATTTATGGCAGAGACCAGAATAACGGTAAATCCTTGTTTCTAAGTTTTAGTAATACATATTAGCGCTTGTAAATATCGTACAAAAAGTTTCCAGTTTTAGTTAAAATACTTGCATGTTTATAGCATTTGATGATGTGTTGATGCTGCACAAATTAAAAGATATGGAGACCTGTCACCAACACAAATTCTACATCGTGTGATCAATATCAGAGAGGAAAAAGTGCACTCGACTTGGAAGCCCTTTGACTATTCAAATAAAATGATGGCCTGTATTGTGATATGCGTTTGATCTTTGAAACTCTCTGTAGGCCAAGGAGTGCGAAAAAGGAATGGAGTATTAAGGAAAAAAACAATAATTGTCGAATGCTCTTGATCTAATATCAGGGAGTGTAATTTACACGAAGCTATAGCTTGTAAATAGTTAAGCTGTTCCACATATTCATTCCGAAAAAAGTGTATCGTAATTTGTTTCTCCCAAAACTTTCTATAATTGGCATTTCTTTTTCCACTCACCCCATAAATTTATAGCAAAACATGAACATTATTTCGAAGATGAAGACGTTAATTGAATGTAATTATCAAAATCTTTGTTTTCATTGTTTTTCTATTTTATGTCGTTCTCACTGTAAAATGGCGGGCACATCGGATCGCTACGCTGCGGTCCGCGGCGCTTTACTAAACGTTGCAGCCCTGGCAGGCTGTCGACACCGAACAGCTCTGAAATCTCTTATCCTGCAGTAACAAAATAGCCTGAAAACATGGCTGTTTGTATTCATGTCTGTTGCAAGCGTAGAAGAACAGTCGGCGGCAATAGTTACCCCCTAGCCATAATTCCAGAAAGCAGGTAAATTTCACCTAGTGCTTGAGTCAGAGATAGCACCATCCAAAGAAAATGCAATATGTTTGAGGTACATAATGAACCAATGTATAAAAAGACAATCAGAGCTAGGAGGCGCTACATCATTCAATAACGTTCAGTATGACGTTTTCCTTCAAAATTATCATTAGCTGTGCCTGATAAGGGCCAGCAATTACCTTAGAAATTGAGGAAATCCAGGAGCTAAACGTTTTAAACCCACTCCTACAGCCATTTACATGTAGAACAGCCATTTACATGTAGAAGCTTTCGGACGAACGTGAATTGTAAGCCTAAAAAAATATTCAAGAAATATGCAAATTTTACATTTGACACAAGGCTGAATGTGTGGGATTTGTTTTTGGTTGTTCAGAAAAATATGAAAAAAGAAATATTAGCACCTTTTTTAAATTTTAATTAAGTACGAAACGACAACAGACCTATAGAATTTATATTGTTGATTTAAAGAGTCACCCCAATTTATTTGAATACATCATCTAATTCTTACAGACCTTTTGTTTTCCTGCAAATATCTTCCATTTTTTCTGAGTAAAAAAATTGAATTACAGGTAAAGTAAGGAGTTGTCTTGAATAAATTCAACTTGTAAGTAACAACAACATTGTCACATGATTAGAAGGAGCCATTCCTGAAACAGGATACCAAGTTATATTAATTTAGGAGACTTGCATTTTCCCTCTAAGTAATCATCCTGCATTTGGCTTTCGTTTACATGATCTGATGCGTTTTTGAAGTGTTACACCTTTTCAAAGATGGGTCTGTATTATCATGCGTGTATTTTTTACCCCAAGTTTGAAGCAGTATAGGCTACACACTGTTACTGCGAAATTAGTACAAAAGAGTGGCTCCAGGATTTGCTCGAACGGGAAGGCAAGCTCTCTAATGGTGGGGGGGGGGTGTCAGCGACCCAAACCTCCAACAAAAGTGGCGGGTTACTGGAAAGTTTCGTCATTTCATTACAGAAAATTTAAGTAGGCCAATTTTGGGTTTTGTTGACGTATCTGTGTTTCTTGAGGGCTAAATCGGGTAAACCGTCGGCCGCGTTGTCTAAGTCAGGGTTACATGTTTTATCGCAGACTGTAATGCTCCCAAGACGAATTTGACGTCTTTGAGAAGTGTTGTATTATACCAAAATCATTGCCGACTCTGAAATCAAACTTACGTCATCGATTGCCAGCATTTTTCTTGTTCTCTTTAAAGTTTAATTTGCTAGGTTGTATACAGTGTATCATGCATTACTGTAAATCATGTAGGCCTACGTGCTCTAGCTAGTTGTCAATGAACAGCAACCTTTTGTCAAAAAGGACGTCTTGCATACTTCGAGTCTTCAGATGAAGACCGGTGATTGGCTGCGAAAAAACAAAGGGTGGTGAAACTTAAAAAAAAATTCAATTCTGTTTCCAAAGCGCAGTGCGGTGCAGCGTCGTAGAGCACGGCCTGGTGTCCGGTGTAGCCAACGTAAAGTAATCCTTCCTATAAAACTTTTCGTCAAATGCTTCACGGGGCAGCACAAAGTCCGGCGTGATCGCCTCTCAACGATTTTTTTTTCAATTCAGATGTGGCATGTATAGCCCTTTCTTATAGGAGATCATTAGGGTCATCACACGGTCCCTTCCCTTCTCCTTTAACAAAATTATATAATAGTAAAAAACTTGATTCTTTACCCAAAATGCAAACAATTGAGTAGGAAAAGGTTAAATGATAAATCTTCTTTCGGAGACAACAAAATTGTAAGTACCTCTGCACTTACTACGGATATGTTCAGATGCCACTTGCAAGGACTGGGAAATGCCATTAACAGCAATCTAGATGGGACCATGGTACACATTTCATGCGTCCAAGCCTCTACATAGATGACATTATCTCACTTTATCGTGTTTTAAAAATAAAATTTTATCAATTTTCTGAATAACAGGAGAAAGCAGTTGGATTGTTGTAGGTACTTGTAAGGAAAAACCACAGTGAACGTCTTGCGATTACATGAACTGGAGAAGGCATTTATGGCACCATAGCGTATAGGTCAGAAGCAGTGTCTTTTTTGTTTTGGTGAGGGTAACTCTCTCGTTCTTATTACTAGAAAAAATCAATCTCAAAAAGGTTTCATTATATAGCCGAAAACGCCTCAGTATCCTCTTCCGACAGAAACGTGCTCTAACGAAGACCTCATATATCATGCTGCTATACTCGATCTTCGCTTCAAATAATGGTGATCGCAAATGATGATCGCAAATGTACCAATCCTATTGTTATAATTACTACAGCATGGTTAGCATGGTTGACGAAATGTTGTATAATAGTTCTCAAATATAGGCAAAGCCTGTGCTGCCTTGCACTGACTTATTTTATTTTGCATTAGAGTTCATTATTCCGTGTTGTGTCATGCCATGGTGTGGTCCGTTTTGGTATATTATTGAATGATGTGGTGTGGCATGATATGGTATGATGTGGTGTTGTGGTGTGGAATGGTAAGGCATAGTTTGGTATGTTATGGAATGGTGTGGTCGTGGAACTATTACTATTAACTCCATGGTATGGTAAGGGTGTCATGCGGAACAGTTCTGCGAGGTATAGAACAGTTCTGCGAGGTATAGAGTTTGATATTTTGGTATAAAATGTCATACCATGGCATGTCATGTATCGCATTGTCTCTTTATTACTTCATCTTACCCCTCGTTTACAATTAAAGCTATTAATAATCCGGTAATCCCAAAGCAACTGAATTAAATACCTATCTATGAAAGTTGATTATTGAATACTTCTTGGATTTTGGTAAACTTTTTGCAATATAACAGACAGCATACATCGGATTTTAACGCAACATGTACCAAAGAATAAATCATTCACTCCACGGAGAGTGGAACTGACCACGGTAAAGGGTGAGTACTTGCTCTAAAAGAGTGATACTGTCCTTAAAAGGAAATCCTGGGCATTTTTATTTGATTGTTGGAAGGGTTAAGGACAATGTTATTTAATGTACGCTTAAGACAAAATACACTAGAATATACAAGAAAATTGATTTCAAGTACTCTTTTGATACAAGTTTATCCAGATGATGACTTTCGACATTTGTTTCAAGTGAAAGATTCAAGACTTGTTTCATGCATTAATGAAAGTTCATACTGTAGTAAGTCTTAGTAAGAACGAGCATTTGCCAAAAAACAATGTAACCTTAGCTCTAACTTTGCTGTAGTGAATGTGAAGTTTCAGACACTTACTTGGAGAAGGAAATCGAATACTTTTCAACCAACAAAATAGTATAATTTTATCACTCCAGTCTGACTCTAACTTTACAACCAATTCACTGCTCATAATGATAAGTGGACATGAGTCTAAAAGTATATAATTCAAAACATCATCTAACTAGAATCATCTGATACATCTTGATACAAATAGTATAAACCGATTGCAAAACAGTGCAGAAACTGTCAAGCTCTTTGTGCACAGTCCTAAATGCACTATTATTGACTAACGTCTTATACGAGAATACTGCATTCAAAAAAAGTAACATTAAGATGCTAAATTTGGTACACATGGTACACATATTACAGCAACCTGAATTGAAATTCAAATTTCAACTCATATGACTGACAAAACATCCTCTGTAAGGTAATGTTGTGAACAATTGCCCTTGTCATATTGCTAGCCTAAATGGTCCAATTGGATATCTGAAATTAAATGGATGAACTTATTTAACATTCATACTTTATCTGCTGTAGAAAGCACTTTATAAAGCCAGTATGAGTTTTTCCCGAGAAATTATTTACCTATTATAGCAATGCCTTTTGTTATTCAAGCATGTCAAATTGCAACACAACTCCAAATTAAACAAGTCTTGGGGCTTTTTAAGCGAAACCTGAGGTTTTGTGATAAACGATCTTTAAACCTTAAAGTAACTGTGTACCATTTCAACAGTTTTTTTATTCCGTGCTTTTTGTTTCTACTTATTGATCACTGAACTGAAGTATATCTTTGTAAGAGTTCCGTGAAACATCCACTAGCTTATTTTATGTACCACCTGCAAGGTACAACATGGGAGAAAACAACCTTGATCGTCTTGAAAAATCACATCATGATAGTCTTGAAAGTCATACTTTGATAGTCTTGAAAAATTGTATCGTGAAAGGCTTGGAAAATTGCATTTTAATAGTCTTAAAAAATCATACCTTGATAGTTTTGGCTTTAAAGCTTTGTCGATTTGAAAGGTAGGAGAATGCTAATTTGAAAGAATGCTACTCCCCACATGTGACTATGCCTACCAAGTTGACCGTTTTCAAATTATGGTTCCAATAACAGAATGACATCAACAGATGGATCCATATGGATCCCAGACATACCAAGTCTCACGCCTCCGGCGTGAGACACACACCTCGGAATCACAACTCACGCTCACACGTTCAACTAACCCAATCACACGCCTTAGCTATATTTGGAAAGAAAAAATTGGAGGGTCAGATTTTTTGTGAAATTCCCGATGTGAAATCCGAACTTACGTCGCAACACTATATCATGCATTGCAGAGCTGTACAGAGCTGAACTATAGGGGTCGATGTACACCGGCACCATAGTATACCGAATAAGCCTATGTTGTTACGTACATGTGCTGCTTGTACCGAACTCCGGTTGCATATATCGTTACGTGCGTTGCCAGTTGCGGATAGCAGATTGCACGTCATGGGTATTTGTAAACGAATATAATAAAAATATGGACAGGTTCAAATAGTTTTGTAGTCTGATAACGATACAGAATTATCTTTAATTCACCAGTTATACTTAAAACTCATATGGACACAAGAACTGAAGACTTCTTTACATTATTCCACAAAAGAAGTTTTATCGAATCCCATGTCAATACATTTCATATAAGAAGGTTAAACTGGGTAGAATGACCATGATTCCAGGGAACATTTTATTTTAATCTAAAACCAATGCCACACTGCAGGGCACCATTGTTAATACGGTTATTATATACAGACCATTTTAGAAGCCTAAAATTTATGCCTGGAATAATTGTCAATAAAAGTGGAAGGCTATCATGTGAGAAAAAGTGTTAAGTTGGTTTTGTTGCCCCAATATGACTGTGAACAGAATTAGTTTTTCCTAAAATTGTGGTCATCAAATTTAGCAGATAAGGGTACCGAATAAGGTTCAGATTGCACCAGAGGGCCTGTGGAAGCTCGCAGCTTCCAGTAAGGCGGGTCCTGGACCCTGGCCGAAGGCACTTCACACTTCGCGCGCTCATCCTGAGGTGCTTTACATTATCTCACTCCCAGCCACTCACTCACCTTGGCATCTCTGGGAAACCCCTTTCAAAAGTACAAATGACATCTTAATAAACACTAATCCCCACAAAAATTGGCAAGCTGGATATGGGTTCACCCATAGAAATCAAAAGTTTTGAATCAAAACGTAAAAACCATACTTATAGTTTGCCACGACCAAGCGAACAGGATTCAAAACCAGCAGACTATAAGTCACGTTGTAATCTTTTACTTTACCAACACTAACCCAATTTACTGACCTAATTTCACATACTGTGACCTCATGTAGTATCTGATGAGATAAAACCACTTGCACCAACTTCTCTCTTGATACACTCTTACAAAGCTGTTAAAAGTTTATAATGCCAAAATCATGAGACTAATTAACGAAGCGTTTCCCGCATCCACGATCCAGTCGCTAAAGAGGGTGACTACCTCAGACGGTTTGTCGCTAGCCTCTATCCATACCCAGGAGAAAATTCCAGTTGAAACAAATTGGGAACATTTAACTGGTCTGAAATCTTTTCAACTGGTCTCTACTGGTTTCGTACTGGCCCCGTTTCCAACCGTGTTAACTGGATATGAAGCACTTCCAACTGGTCTTGTTGTGATCCAATTGGGATTTCCAACTGGTCTCAACTGTTTCAAGTGCTTTTTAACTGGAAATAAAATAGTTTCAACTGGCTTGTTGTATTCAAGTTGACTTCAGTTTGACATTTCAACTGATCTAAACTGTGTTAACTGGACTACAGCGAAATTTCAACTGGTCTAATTATAGCCGCTGTGTAAATCCATAGTGGGATTTCCTAGTAGTTTTTACTGTTTCGGACTGTGTTAAAACTCACAAAAGAGACAAAATTATTATAAGAGTCCTTCTTACTTGTGATATTATTGTAAGATCAGAGGCTTAAGCAAGGTACGAGGAGGAGGGGGCTTACGCCAATATTCAAAGGTGTATGGCGGAAGTAGGCTTAGGCCCCGTGGTCAAAGTTGTAGAGCGGAAGTTTGATGCCATTCCCTTCCCCCTATCAGACTACTGTTCAAGTTTTAAAACACTTATAAGTTCCCTCTGTACAAAATGTAAAAAGTTACCAAAACACCCTCAATTTTAAACATTTTCCAGAGGGTAGGGGAACCTCCCCTCTTTATCCCTCCCAAACGGGATGACCACCCAAAATATCCAGCCAGCTGAGAAAAGCTTCCTATAGGCCTTATATGTAAGTGACTATAGTGGCTTGCTTGTCAAGACCTATTACATCAAACGAATATGGCTAATGAGAATCCCCTATATTTTGTTCTTCCCCACTGGATCATACTGTATCACATCTGAAACAAACTATACTGTACCGTTCCCCCAGAAGACCCATCACATATATCCTTGCATAACCAGAAGGATGCTACTATGTTGATGAACCACAGTAACAAAGTACGAGCTCATCTCCGTGTAGTAGAAGTACTTTTACAGTGCATGAACTCAGTAAACAGGAGCACTACTTTGACTTCACCATACTGTTTACTATAGAAATGCACACACAACAAACGGTAGGAGCAGCGCGTAGCTCTGCACAGTATGTGGGCACATGTCTCGAAAAATAGTATGAAAGACTCTGCATTAAAGATGCAACATGTTTGTAGAATATTCAAGGTAAGAAGCATGAAATTGTCTTGAAAGAATGATAAATTTAGAAGGAAATTAGAGTACATCCGTAAAATGTATTTGAAAGGTTTTGAGGAAATCTTTGACGCCATTGATTTTACTAGCACTAGTTCCACATCTAGATAACTTTCATTATGGTTTTAATTTAAATAGAATGTTATAGAGTTCTAACAAGGGTTACAGTACTTGCAACTATTGGTAAATCGCAAATTTAGTTGATAGTTAACTTTATATGCAATATGATGAACCTTAAACAGTTAAAGATTTGGCATTGCAGCCTAGTCTAGGCCTATCCTATTTCTATAATTACTGAGTGAACCCTGGGCCTAGATTGGATCAGACCAAATTGTAGGCATTTAACTTTTTATTTCAATAGAAGGCTACACTGTACACTTGAAGGGCCTTAAGTCCCCGTGCTACATTCATTGACACAGACGAGAAATAAAGAAAAGAATGAACTAAGACTATGCCTTTCTGTACTGTAATCAAACACTGCTTAGATAGTAACTAAGTAGGTTCCTAACACTGTCAATAATGTAGACTGTAGAGGACCTAGCTTAGAAATGTTCCAGTGCAGTAAATAAGGAAAATAACAAGTCTTCCAGACCTCACATATTACTGAATCCAGTGAGGGAGAAGGAGGATTGTGAACTTTTGTCGAATGCTGCGCTAAAAAATGAAGCCTTAGGCTGTCAACCTGTTCATGCAAAGTAGTTAAATTTTGTAACTTTAAACTAAGCAACAAAAGGGAGTTTCAAGGGGAAATTCGAAGATAAGCAGAGGCCAGGAGAGTGATTGAAAAAGGAGAGGTGGAACGGTATGTCAGCTCAAGTGCAGACTTGACCTGTTTAGTAGCCTACTGTACAGAGGGATGCACAGCATATTTAGAGTACCTGCTTAAACTTGTTTTTCATTTTGATGTATTGATGCATACAAAATTTTTCATTTGAAAGTAACAGAAAAAGGCTTCAAAAATCATGTGTGATATGCCTAATTGTACAGCTGGGTAAAATTTCACAGAAATCTTAAGATCACATGTATCAAATACTTTCAGTACGTTCTTCACCATTAGTAAATATTGAGCACTTTGTTTTATTGATATTGACAGACTTTAGGAACATACTAGTGTAAGAACACGTGCATGTTTAAACAATTGTACCAATCTGTTGTTAAAGTCAAGCTGCAAGAATGCTTGCTGTGTCAATAACACAATCACTGTTTCCTTTTATTCACTTTACAGAGCTTTACCTTTTGTATGCTGCACAACCACGAATGCTTCGTTACTGTATAAAAAGTCTGAATCTAAAATGCCAAAAGTATGTGGGCAGTCTATGGTGCTTATTTTCAAGTGCAGTGTACATCGTCTCCTTGGTGTTACGAGTCCTGAAAGCCTAATCCACATACATCTAACTAGTGACCAGTGACTTGTGACAAGAGCAACATGTGTGTTATTTCGCTATGTTCTAATGTGTCAGTAAAGTATGCTAGTATGCTTTCCATGTAATAGTTTAGTCTCTAAATTATGTGTAGGATTATTTATATTGTTCTCTATTTTTGGAAGCAAACTTGAGCACAAACTTGGTAACATCCTTGATTTTTTTGACAGTTGTAAATTTTGAATCGGACATTAGATTTTCTTGTTTTTGTTTGCAATTCAATTATCGTAGTGTAATTTGAATACACACAGCATACAGTAGGGATTCGTCTAAAGTCTAGTAACATTTGTTTTTCATATTCAACAGTATACTTGCAGATAATGAGTTTTGTGACTCTGGACCCCGTGGACAAGAGCTTCATGGTTATCATCAGCATGTGACTGCAAAGTGTCAAAGCTCGGAATCACAACACACATCACAAACAGGCATGGAAAACGATGTGGAATTCAGATGACCAAGGACATTCAGGGAAACTACGGTATAAGCTTTGTTTACAAACAGTGGAAAGGTATGAAACTGGAAGCGCATGGAGTTTTGCCATCATCATCAGAACTGTTGTGTGCAAAACCCTAGCAGTACTGTCAGTAATGGCAGTAGCCCAAAACATAAAAATATAAAAGTAAAATGTGATTTGTGGAGAAATTGAAAGCAACTGTGTCATTTTAATGTCAAATCAAGCAAAATTCCATAGCGTTTTGAACCAGTATATATTTGCATATTAGTTTGCAGTTTGCTTACTTTATGTGATGCTCACATAGTGAGAGTAAAGCGGCATGAAGCATTTATGGGGTAATCAGTTGCAAGTCCCCTTTGTCCCAATTTGAATACAGTCTTAAGAGAAACTTGATAATGAAGAGTTTACTAAGATTAACTTGAACCTTACAATTTTCTGTTTTTACATTTTCATGGATTTTAATGTTCTCTTCTGATCAAAAAATTCTGTTTAATCGGAATTTGATGACAAACCTAGACGTTCAAAGATCATGAAAGTGCACTTTACAGCTTTGTAGATTAGTCCATGTAGCCTAGCTTAGACTTCCAAATAGGTTAAGACAAATTCATAGTAGTAGTCTATTATCAACAGGTACTAGTATAATGCAAGCGGTCATTGCAGCTGGACCAGTTGGAAACCATCTGGGCCAGTTGAGACTGCATCTCAAAAGAGTACTGACCAGTTGGACTGGAGACCAGTTGGGCCAGTTAAGACCAACTGGAATATTTGAACCAGTTGGAACCAGTGGGACCAGTTAAGACCTGTTGGGCCAGTTAAGTTAGTTAGTTTGTTAGATGAGGTTTAACGTCCCAGTTTTCAACCAATTGGTTCATTGGCCAGTTAAGACTAACTGGAATATTTGAGCCAGTTGGGACCAGTTAAGATCAGTGTGAACTGTTTCATTTTTAATATTGGAAAATTCCCATTTGGGACCAGTTGGAAACAGCTAAAAAGTTTCAACTCGAATTTTCTCTGGGGTATTTACAGTTGAGTTTTTACCATATAGAAACGACCGACCTTTCGAGGGCCCCAACTATTGCTTCAAGAGTAGAGGGGACACAAATACCAAGTCGTATTTAAGGTCCCAGTCTACAGAATGCTTTTATTTCTGGGCAGGTATCCACTGTCAATATAACTAACAATATGTAGAAACTTGAACACAGATTTCTGATTTAAAAACAACACTGGCAATCTTACAGCGGGGAACAGGCTATCTTGCAGGAGCACACAAACTTACAGATTCACTGTATGTTGGCATAAAGAACCAAATTTTTATGAACGTGGTCGAAAACATAACGATTATAGTAAATGTCGGTGGCCCCTATACCTCAGCAGAATTCAACCCTAAAGATAGTTAATCACACGATTAAAGGAAGGATAAAGCATAGATCTTCCCGGTGGAGCTTTTACGAAAGCCAGAATTGTTTTACCAACGTTTGTGTGATCAGTAATAGCAATTTTGAGATACGTATCGCTGCCAATATGTTTCAACGACATTTTGAAGTATGAAGTAACGCTGATGAAAATGACCTTGTAGTGGTTCCTCGAATACTGTTCACAATGGATCTCCAATAGAATTTTCGATTAGGCAGTCAACATACTTAACTACCTCTCCCCTACAGGAAAATTAATGAAACAAACTAATTATTTATTGAATGGAGACCTTACTGGAGAGGTAAGCCTTCTGTAGTAATGGCTTGAAAGAAATGTTGTTCTTGTAGATTTTGTAAAACGACTATCGCAAACTGAATCAGCTAACAGTGTGCACTCTTAGCCATAACGAGAAAACTGTATTTAGTACAAAGTTTGCAAGGCCTCTTCCTACACAGCCTTTTTTGCAGTCTTTAATGGGATCCTCTGTAATACTGATCTAGGTTGAAGAAACGAACTTCTGTTTCATTGTTTTGGGCTGTCATAACATCTTCGACTGCATTTTTGGATGAAACTTGATCCCATCTCCACTTATTACATGGCCGCGGTATGAGACTGTCATTTACCGTACTAAATTCAAGGCCATACATTTGGATCTAATTAATTTTCCATCCACTTCCAAACTTCTAATGAAATCACTTTTTAAAGTGCTCCATCAAAGTATGGCGTCTGTCTAATTAGACGACACCACACTCATGGGAAAAAATTTAGCAACACTTAACCAATTTTGAGGAAGTGTTTTATCGTTTCTGCAAAGCAGAACTGCCACTTATATCTAAACAGTGAAAGTCTACAGTTAGAAAACCACCTTTCAATGGTCATACGAGTGTGGTAATGCATTAAAAGATCTCAATGTATTTGTCTAACGTATACTCCAATAATGACTTTTCCTTGCTTTAGCAGCTCAGGACCAAGACAGTGGTAAAATGGCCATTTCCTATGAGAGCCACACATTGAAAAATGCAAAAGTGATCAATGTAAGACAGGAAATTGTTTTGCATGGTTTTGGAAGTTAGGAATTTCATCATTATTGTGACCCTATATCACTTTGTAATCGTTAACGCCTTACGAACCATACATTTCACTTAGATCTCCTCAAAATATCAGTGGAAAATTAGCCCAATGATGGAAGGGATGGATAGTTCTTTAATTCAATCCCTATGACTGAATATTATATTCGACAATCGCTCTCTCTCTAGTGTATTTTATAGTAAAGCTTTACTGCCCCCCCCCCCCCATAGTTTTCGTGACTCCATTAATTATGCACTACGCTTGGAACGACGCATAGTGGGTGTTCAAACGAACAGTTATCAGGTTGTGAGTGAATGTCCAGTGACAATGATTACCTCACTTAATACTCAAATGAGTTAGTCCAGTTACCGTAGTAACGAAAAGGATAATACAGCTTTTCTTTACCCTGTCAATGGACGAGCATGGGGACGGTTAGAAGGCTTATCGAATCCCCAGTCAAGTTTATCAATAGCAAGACTTTTGCATCCGCCCAGAAGTATTGAGCAACCAAAGGGGTTTCTATATTCACAACAGGTGACTTCACTTTCATTGACATAAATTCAAACAATAGCTCCAAATATTCAAGATACCCTGATTACTCCTTGATTACTTGTACAGGTCCTTAAAATTTGATAAATGATGCCCATTGCATAGACGAGTCAGATTACAGTAACATTAAACTCACAAACGATAGTGTACTCAGTAGAATTTAGCACTGAGTAATTTAAACTCACTCGAAGCTACCGTATCTTTTGCCTGGGGGTGCGGTAGACGGATGCATTAAACAGTTAAAGGAGGGGCTATCACTAAACTGAAGAGAACTTCAAGTGTCTGAGATGAGTTAATTGGGTCTTTTAGAAGTAAATTAACTCCAAATTGTTACGGTGTCAATCAAAATTAAGTTGTCTGTAACGGGAATTCCCGAGCTGATGAATCGTTCAATGAATATTGTGTACACAAGTACATTGTAAAATCTAAACTTTGAAATGCAAACTTTGATCAGACTCGTATTTCGCAAGTCCTTGACATATTTCTTGGTAGCTCCCCATTCTGGTCATTTTGATGTTGCCGAACATTACGAAGGTTTGAAGAAATTTCTTTTTAGCCAGGAGTGCGGAACATAATGTTAAGACATGGATTACAATTTGCGGCTTGTGAAAGCAGACGCTGTAAAAAATCTACCTTATAAAGAACGTAGTATCCTTTTCCTCCATCCTATAGCCATTTGATCTAAGAGTTACCTACAGCATCTTAAGATAGTAGGTATATTAATCTCCAGATTGACCAGAAATTAGTTGCTCGTATTTGGAAACTATATTACAAAACGTGGGATAACTTTCGGAATTCGCACAGATCAAGACAAAAAATTGTATAGGTGATCTCAGTCGTAACCTTTGTGAAAGGCTAGATATTGAGGAATACAACAGCACACCATGATCTGCAATCTGATTGAGTTCATAGAAAGTATTAACCGTACTCTGAAGGAACAATTAGAAAGGTAGTGTGGGTAGACCTACAAGAAAATAAAGGCTTAAATTTGCGTCTAAATAAGAAGGCACCTCTGTGATATTCAGACCACTCTCCAATGCTAATAGACCCGTTTTGTTTTAAGTGAAGGGTGTGAAAATTTCATGCATTCCTTTTGAAACAGTCGTTACAATAGAAACAAGCCATATAGATCACCGCTTCCGGGTAACAAGCAACTTTCAAAAAGACTGGATTTGACGTAGGTATATTGTGTATCATAGAGCATTTTTCAAATTATTAAATGATACGTCTAATGGTGAATATTTTTCCTTTTAATTGTGGTTAGGTTTGTATATTAGCAATTGAAACAGTGTAAATTATCATAATTCATATTACCTCTCTAAATAATCTGCCATGGTATAGGTTATCAAATACGTTGTGATGACGTAATATCAATGGTGTAATGAAGCTAATATTAACAGAAACTAACTATACATTAACAGTAAGATGGATGTAATTTAATGTAAAGAAACAAGACAAAATACAAACAATGCGTTAGGTTGACATTTTAGTATAAGCGAAAGTATGATTTGTAAACAAACATTTTTATTGGATTAACGTAATGCTTAACTTCTTTGAAATGTGTGAATTTTTTTTCTTTTTGCAATTAAGAAAGGGTGATACGAGGTCCCATATCGATGTCATGTCTAGAAGTCTGTTATTTGTGTTCCGTCTGTCATGCAAATTTTTGTAATCTCTTTTATGATTTGTTACGCAAATAGTTCCTTGAGCGGCCTTCTCTTTACGTTATCGATATTGAATCTGTTTGGGAAGTCCTCTTCGAAGAAGTCGAGGAGTTAGAGATGTTTCAGTAGCTACACGAGCTTCCTTTTAACAACAGTATTGTGATCACTCTTTTGTTTCGACCAGGTTTCGGCCATGTTACCGCTTACTTCCGGGACAGAAAACCGCACTACACGTGCGATGTTAGCTTGAGTAGGTTATGTAGTCTCTTACTGTGTGAGCGTCCTAATTGTTCCTAAAGAGTAGGATTGATACGTTCTATTAACACAGTCAGAATGTAGACCACGTTATGTTGTCGTTCAAAATATCTTAATATCTAGCATTTCACAAAAGTAATGAATGCGATCACCTTCAAATTATTTATCTTGATCAGTGCGAATTTTGAAGGTTATTCCACAATTTTTAATATACTCTTTACATTGGTGTTCTTGTGCATTGCTACTTGATACTTTTAGTCTTTTTGCCCCATAACTGTAATTTCCTTTATGGGATTTAATAAAGTTTAACCTACTCTCACCTCTCTGCTCTCTACTCTCTGTTCTATACTCTTTACTCTTATGCACGTGATTTCCCTTTTCGTCCTGCACTGTATGGAATTGTTCCGAAAGTTTTTCTTTCTTTTGATGCTATAATGGACAATAATGTTTGTAAAATGTTGATACTGTTCACTACATTAAATCTCCTGAACGGTTGGAGTGGGGCACACTTAGTCAGTGTCAGATGAGAAAACTTTAAAAGGTTTTAAAAGTTTCAAGTAGTACGAAATAAATACAAAGCATTGAAAAGATTTGTTCATGGAAAACATCCATAACTTTTTTGTGCTCATACCGTGTTATCACGGATTAAGTGTAGTTCCTGGACGGGAGTACAACAAATAGACTAAGGCGACAAAAGTCTTCAGTCTTTGAAAGTGTCTGTTGCGCTTGGAAGTTACATCGTACGCAGGTACAGATATACATCCCGGAAATAAATAGAGCTTCCGGCTTTTGTGTGAGATCTGCAGGGTCCAAAAGGTGTTTTTCATACACACTGTTACATACCAGCGGGAACCAAAGTATCCCATAGTAGATAACAGGGACTCTGGCAAACTTATTATGGTAAACGAGAATACGAACATCGCGTCCAACTACGAGAGCTGTATAATAACAGCTACCGGAGTATTAAGCACCCCTTTTACATTAGCAAAACCGGCTGAGAAACGGATATTACACCGTAGCTTTTCCCTCGACCTATTGAAACTGCCCCGCTTTAAGATCAGGTCACACTGCAGCGATTTTCAATCCGAAATCCGATCCGAATTCTTCTAAATCGGACCAATTGTTTTTTATCAGACTTTGTTCTAGGGATGGTCACGCTATATCAAAAACTGATCCTAGTTTGTCTCACAATAAATTGTTCTGCTACCATTTTATAACTTACACAGCTCAACAGATGTGTATTTGTTCGAAAATCAATCCGATTTTGCACGAGTGTCCGATAAACTCTGTCTGCCGATGTAACGTCAAGAAATAATTAGTTTTCATTTTATTTTAGTAATCGTCTGATTATTATATGTTTACACAGGTTGGGAAATTTTTGGCGCTTTCCGACCAGGGATGGAGAAGATTTTAACTAAACCTCACAAAGATCGGACCGTAAAGGCCGGTTCATACTTCATTACAGCGCTATAAAGCTGTGTTTAAGGATGTTAGCTGGGTCTCGATATGCCGACGTAAAATTGATTCATACTTCAGTTTTCTCGCATAGCTCAACTTTCGCAGTACTGCCATGCAATGCACAGTCTCCCAATACCTGCCTATGCAAAGGCCAAGTAAAGTACATATGTGTACGCGGTTTGATCGGCTCTACGACAAAGTACACTATTGATTACCGTGATAATTTTAGGGAATAGGCCTATAAGAAAATCCTGCGTTACTAACCTTAATGTCTTAATTCGTGGGAAGCAACAACTGTTTCCCTCCATTCCTACAACTCTCACTGTCACAATAAGGCCGCCTATAGTCGCACGGAACCCGAATACATGTAATGAGCCGGTATCTGAAAAGGTCCGCCATTGTTGTCGAGTAGGATCGTGAGCTCGTTTCAAAAGGTCGTTCACCTACCAAGCAGCCAATCAGAAGCCGTTTCCTTTGCAATATCTCGAGAGCTTGCGAGAAAAGTTGAACAATGTTCAACTCCAAGCGATGACCGTGAATCGAACTGGCGGCAAAGATATTTTGACCATATATGGTTATTGATCGCTTTATCGCGCGAGAAATTTGGAAGTATGAACCGGCCTTAATCCTATCCGAAATTGTTCTAGTGTGACCTGCGCTTTACTGGCGTTTTAAGAATATTAAAGAAGCTGAGTAGCCGCCAAAGTAGAATAAATTTTCGGACCCGCCGACTTCGTTACGTCACATCCTGTTATGCTTCTTGCTTTATCGATTCGGTCCGATACCGATACTTATCAAAGCCATGTATGCAGTGTGTCTGGTGTAACAGTACACTTGTTACTGTCGTTAACAGTAGGCCTACTAACGTTAGCCTAACTTAGGCTAGCGTTAGTGCCGAGGTCTACCACGAAAAACAAACTCATTGATCGAAAAAAACAGTTTCAATACCTGCAAAATCCACAATGTTGTTCATGAACCTCCTGCACGTGATGCGTGAAATAGGTGTGTGCCTTGCCACTAGTAACACATATATACTAAATACGTACGTACGTTGTAAGTTGTGTGTACTACATGCCTGGGTAGATGCATCGATCAGAACCGATACAAGTGGAAACGATTTAAAATTCCCGGTGCCAGAAGAAAAAGTAACGAACTAGAAATTTTCAAAAACAATTGTAAAATATCTTGCAATGTAAAATCAATTAACCAAAGAAATAGTATAGGAACGTTACTGCAAAATTACTTTGCAAGATTATTTTAAATGAGAATATAAAACGAATTAGGATTAAAATTTTTAAATTTAGTCCCGCACAGAGGGTAATCATCTCGTTTCGTATAATGTATTTATTTTGGAAATACGCCACTACTCAGCTCCTTTACGCTAAGAAAACGAAAACATTGAGACATGCAGAAAAGGCAGTGAACTAAGCATAGCATACTAGAATGTCGAATCTTACAATATGTTTGAAATAGAAGCGGTTTTGCATGTACAGAATTATTGTCACATATTGCACAGGTGTATTCACATGTGAGTGGAAACTTCCAAGATTTACACATGTGAGGCTGGCGCAGTTTGTCCGTGACTACGGCAGCTTTGCTTTTGGCGACGGGGCTTCTTTTGGCTAAGATCATGTGTAGTATCTGTTCTTTTCAACCAGTTAAGAACGGGACCATGCATGACAGACTCATGATGTAGAGGTCTGAGGGTCCAGAGGTTGGTGCAGAACTCCTTCGGGAGTAATGTTTGGTTTCGCCCCTTGGCTCTTCGCCAGAGAGTGGAGGGGACTTTTGAAAAAGTATACATGTCAGGCTTCTTACGTAATTTTTTTTTCGGTTATGAATATGGAATACCCATTGTTCGTGCAGCCCCGTTTACTTAGCAGCGTAAGTTGTATTGGAGAAAGGTTTGGAAGTACTAGGAGGTCAAGCGGGGGGTCACTATATAAACTTGCGATGCAGGCTGATGGGTGTGACTACCGTCTAAAACGTAGCTTCCGAGGCAGCGGCAACGCGTGCTGTGATATAGACTGTGCATCCAGACCACCGAGATGTTTAGCCGTCGAGTTGTATATAGGCGGGCTACCTATATGATGTAGAGTCCTTATGGGTTAAAACTTTACCAGTGGCTCGGTCCTTAGTGTTTAGGGGATTCTTTGGCGATCACCTGCGGCTTTTGTTTACGTAAGGTTGACGTTTTGGTTGGACGTTCAGGTCTAAGCATTGCGTCTTAAAATCTCCAGATCTCTCAACCGTGGTTTGCCGCAAGCCAATTTAACAAAATCTCGTAAGTTTATCGTTTTCTTATTTTAAGGGCTGTGTAGGGTAAAAGTGTTGCGTCCACTCAGCGGCCTCTAGATTGAGTGAATTAAAATATATTTTTACTGTATGCCTGTTCGATGGGGAAAAGAAATTCTTCTGCGGAGTACATTCTTACATCTCTATACAAAAAAGAAAATTTTACGTTGAAACTTGCAATACTGTTAATTTAAAAAGAGTGTTACACTGCAGAGTGCGGTAAACAAAGGAACGGACGTCTGTTGTATTGTAACCAAGGGAACTTTAAATATGGAAATGAAATAGGTGTTAACGAAATGCCAGAAATGTAATGATGCTCCCTTTGATGTTTATTTTGATATGGAAGTAAGGTCTCAATGTTTTGTTGCCTCGTTAGGAATTAATAATTATGAAACACTACAAAATTTTCATTACCGATCCTGATCATCGGGATGCAAAGCCACTGTATGTACATTACCTCTAAATATACAAGAAGCAGGATTTGTCTACTCTCTCCCTCGTGTGGTTTTGCATTCGTGTGGTCACCCCGACTTCCTCTGCGTCCCTCCTATTCCCCTACCGGAGACAGTTATCAGCGCTTTCATTTACGTTTTTGTAGACTGAGATTTTTTGTCATTTTCTAGGCCTCCCTGGTAACTTTGCTTCAGTTGTAATCATATTGCTTAATTTCTGATATTTGATTGTTTTGAAGTCTTCCTTTCCTTCATGTATGACCTAACCTGCAAATTATTGACTTCGTGGGGATGTATGTCAATGATATTATCAAATGGCAATTGACTCTCGCTTACCGTTAAAGATAGGCCTATCAAAACCTGCATAATTAGGTAAGCTTACATGTCTTGAGAGCTATTCACTTTAAGTTGAAGTAGATGGTCCTGCTACTTCATAGGCAGTACATAATCTTCACATCAAACAAGTGCTGCAAGAAAATGAGTACTAGACAACCACCATTTTTGAAGAATTGCAATGGTCCATAACAGATGACACAGCATTCAGATAAAATGTACACGCGAATACTAACCAAACACTCAAACATATGCATAGACTGGTCAAAGGCGGCGATAATGGGGGAACTGTATGTATGTATGTATGTGTGTGTATGTGTGTATGTATGTATGTATGTATGTATATATGTATGTATGGCTCTATTGTAATCATTTTCTATCAGAAGTGTTTCTCAAACTATCAGAATTTTCGTTAATCCTCCGCTATTCAAACCTTTCCACAATCTTGTTCTTATCATCAATATCTTCCGATAGCAACTTCCGGAGAAGCACAGCAGCAGTATTTTTCAAGGATCTTTCAATCGTACGATAGATGTAAAGTGTTTGTCTTTATACTCTATATATATTATCAATTGTGTGTCAGATAAAAGGCATTATGCCATTGCCCTATTTTATATAATTGATCCAGAGCTCAGTGACGTAGCTAGGGTCTGTGGCGCCTGAGGCAAGAAACGAAATTGACGCCCCTACCCCAATCTTCGGGGGGTGGGGTAATCTTATGAATACTTACACAACTCAAGATCTTAAATAGAACAAATTTCAAAGTCTGACCCAAAGGATTTCAATGATTGTATTATTCATGTTTAAAACCCAAGAAACACTGTTTTGATTTACTTGAATTATTCTGATGTAGTCCTATACAATGCACAAAATACAATGTAGTACCTTCAAGTGCATTATTGCTTTTCCATTGCATTCACTGATGTAGCCAGAATTTTTGATTGGGGGTGGTCAACCTCAGTGTCTGATCGCCCGCCTGGGTGAGGGGTCTAAGGGAAAGGGGTGTCCCCCGCCCCTCTGAGAAATTTTTGAATATTTAAACACCCTCAGATGCAATCTGGTGCAACATTTAGCATCATTTGAAGTCACTTTTTCTACCACTACAAAAATAAATAAATTGCTCTGCAAAGAATGGGGGAGGGGGACTCATCCAATTTGGGGAGCAAAAATTTTTTTGCCCGAATCTCAAAAAGTTGCCCGAAATTCGTTGCAATTCAGGTGCATAACAAAGACCACTAAACAACTACATGCGCACGAAGCGCGCGAAAATTTTTGCGCATTTTTTGGGCATTCGATCAGAAATTTGGGAACTCAGTAGAAAATTCGGACAATCTTTTGAACTTCAAATGTTGCTCATGTCTGGTCTACTGTTACAAAGGCATACTGAACTGGATTTCACTAATTTACTTGAGCGCAAAGCGCGAGAAAATTTTTGCACATTTTTCGGGCGTTCGATTAAAAATTCAGGAACCCAGTAGAAAATTCGGACAATCTTCTTACTTCAAATGTTGTTAATGTCATTCTTCAGTCTTTTTAATTCTAAAAAAATCAGAAGTCGATTCGGGGGGCCATGGTCCCCGTGCCCTCCCCCCCCCCTCCCACGTCAATGATTGCATTGTTGAGATGTATCAAATCTGCAGTTATTTATGGAATTCCTGTGAAATCTGTGGGTAAAATCGCCATTTTCTTGATGTCCTTTCCATCCCTGGGCGCAGCCATTTTGTAATTTGATACTTTGCACGTAGATTGTCACAGGGCGCATAGAAAGGTGCAATTCAGGCGCTACCATTCAGTTGGAAAAAACATCCAGTCAGTCGGAATTTTGGACCATCACATCCCCAAGCATATAACCATAGCTACGGCCCTGGGAACTGGGGATATGGTCTTTCAATGATTTATTTGGCAGAGGGAGATCCTGTCCATCCCCGAACCCAATACAAGTTTAACTACCATTATGTTTGCTATTGGTTGTGAGTGTTAGACATAGTTTCGGGCATGGAATACCTTAAATAATGTATAAACAACTGCAATATTTGCTGTTGTTGTTTTGCGGCTTTCCATTGACGCAATAGTCATGGAAAGTCATTACTCCGCTTGTTTCCTGTGCATCCTTACAAATGAACATATTTGGTGATTACCACGACATTATTAGACGCAAATACACTATACATCAGTGGTTCGTAACCTTTTTCGTACCGGATTTCCGCTTTCCAATCAGCCACCCGTGCCATTTCCCTCTTTCCAATCAGCCACCCTATGTATGCTTTAAATTAAGGTCATAACCTAGTAATAACTTGATCTGAAAGAACATGCCCAATATCCCTGGAAAACAGACCCTAACCTGTTTTCCTAAAGTACCCTAACTTTAATTTGGAGACAATTTTCCAATGTATAACCCTTTACTTTTCCATAAAGCGGTCTTAAATGGGTTTTAGTTCATCATCTCCCAAATATGTGAGTAAACTAAAATGGGTCTGGTACCGTTAACGTACTACGGTTCAGTTCTCAAATTCACCACAGTGTCAGATCGTCGTCCTCGGGAGTAATCTTACAGAACTGGAATAATTAAAAAAAGATACTGGACAGAATCGGCTATCACTATAATTATGCACCTGAGATACCAAAATTAACCCCCAGGGGTAAATACCCACCGGTTAAGAACCACTGCTACACATAAAGGAGACAATAATAAGAATGTGTCATTCCCCTTATAATTTGCTTGGGCTGGAGTACCTCCTGTTCACCCCCGCCCTCCTAATTTTTCTTATTCTTAGTTTAAATCTGTGACTAGGTTTCATTAAATGGTCCCCCAGAAATTTGCCAGTGGATGACAGGGACGGAATACTTTTGTTCACCCTCAATATTTTTAAACGATTGAAAACTTGGGCTCAATCGACCGTAAAAAGTCATTTTTAGGCGCATTTCGGGCCATTCTAATAAGCTACAGTTTAAAGCCTGACGCCAAAAAAGGACGATGCTAGTTTCATCGACGCCGCTGCAAATTCCACCGAAGATCTCGTAATAAATTGGAATCATCTTACACAAATTAAGTATCATATAAATAAACGTTCACGTAAACATGTAAGTATACAATGTTTAAGGTATATATATATATATATGTATATAAACACATGTACTGCATGTATCAATACGTAAAATAACACATTAAATAACACCAGCGTCGGCTTTTCGACCCCAAGGTCTCCAATATTAGTGTTGCCACATGATTGAACCAAGGAGTTATTAACAACTCCCCGAATGAACAACAGTAGCTTTGCACTTGTAAAACGTTGCAACGAGTTTTCCCATTCAGAAAACATTGATACAGGTTTGATGATTTGACCTGTACAAACTGCAATGATACATTAAAAAAAACTAATTTTAACAAAGGTCTAAGTGAAGTGAGCCCTTTTCCAACAGTCTGGCAAATGTTTTAAATCTTTGTCTAACTAGTATGTAAAACGATGAACCACAAATCGGTTTATATCCAATATTCGGTCCCTTTAAACGTGGTCTCCCAGAATTTGGCATTTTGATGAGGTGTCGTATCCTCCTCCTTCTTCTCTCTAGCTTGAGATCCCGTGAAAACCATAAAAGATCTCGGAAATAACTTATCCCATCATATCACCTGTTATAAATCTGAGACGATAAAAAGAAATCATGTCTGAACTTTTTTGTCTGTGTTTTTATCATTATCATTACTATATCTAAAGCACGGGTTTATGATACGTCTAATTACATTGCACAGAATCTCAATATAGTTGTACGAAAACTTGAAGAACTATAAAAAATGTTATGAAAATGTAATGCACAACGCAAATAAGACTGTTTATAAACGTAATTTAATACCTTACTTTTAATGGAAGTGAATTACTTCATAGCTTGTTACTCAGTCTAGACACAACCTTTACTCTAGATATGAATTTTATTCTATGTACCTGCTTTGAAAATTAATTGCATACATTTAATTTAACCAAGATGAATACATAGTTGAACTTGTGGAACGCCTACCAATCTCTAGTGGGAAAGATCCATCTTTAAACGGCAAAGTGTTAGCATATATCTGTACCTATACATATATGAGACAAGTACACCTCAAGTACAGTCAAAGCATGTCCAAATGGTCTTTACTTGTCGAGAAGCGCAGTCAGCTGTTCAGTACATACAAGTGTCGTTGCACTTTAATGTAACAAGTTCAGTACAATTTGTGAAACCTTAGGTTCAAGAGACTCTTACGACGAGCACGAAAAGGCCGGCGGGAGACTCGAGTGGCTCAAATGTCTAATATGAAATCAACCTGTTTGATGAAGTCCTGGCTACTGTAGTAGTGCAAAGAAAAAAACTCAAGTAAAAGTGGCCCTTCGTCAGGAACACTTGCGAATCCCCGTTAAATCCTGTGGTATCAAGTGGTAGCTCTCAGGCCATTGGTAGCCTGCAACGAGCACTAAACTGCTAAAACGTCCAGAAGAAGATTGGAAGAGCCCAGCCACAATTTTGATAGCAAAACAAAAGAGCTCAATTGACTTTAGACTACTACAATATTTATAAAGTAAAAATTCTAACAAGAGGACAATCCATGGAGATGCGATTTCATCTACCCGAAAGTCTCTACCTACCTTGGGGTTAAAGAAATTTCATACTGTTTCATCCTTTTTCATATTGTAACAAACTGTTAAGCAAATAATAGGTAAAAACCAATTTTAGAGTAATTAAACTTTGACCCCTCGATTACGCATGCAAACCTTTGACCTACATTTTGACCTTTGAGCCCATCCTTAGCAACCAAAAAGGGGAATTTTAAAAAATATCTCATCACATCTAGCATATCATTCGTTTTACTACTATTTCTAAATATACTGATAGTCAAATAATGGCAAAAAACCCAACTTTTATTTACGCATACCCACGTTTTCATGGTTAGGTACCTACCCACCAAGTTTGAAGTTTATCGGTCTTATGGTTTAGGACAGTGATTCTCAAACGCGGAACTTAGGGCCGCATGCAGCCTCCTGGTCTTGCCGGTGCGGCCCCTGAATCGATTTTTGCTTTTGAAAAAATCATATTCGACAAGAACAAAACTTAACAAAAGTAGGATATTAAAGTATTATGTAATATAAAGTCACTACGTGACTCCTTCCAAGTTTCCTCTTTTGAAGGGAGGCTAGGTTACCTTCACAGCAGGCTGTGCGGTACATTCCTTGTTCGTGTGTCTTGTTGACAATCATGTTATGTACACGGTGGCATTACGGAGTGATTGTATTTGTATAGTGACAAAAAAGGAAATTTTATTGCGACGTGGGGCGACTGTACATATGAAAAAAGTATCGTGTTTAACGTTCGCTTGTTGATTCGGTACTGAAATTAAAATTCCTGTAATTTATATTTCGGTACTAACAGTGTGTTTGTGACGTTTTATATAATGATTTCACTCTTTCCATAGCTCTGTTAGATAATCATTCAATCAAAGCTTTTTATCGACTTTTGGGAATGCGGCCCTCGAACTCAGCAGACCCACTTCTCTATCTGACCGAGGTTTGAGAATAACTGATCAAGATCTTCCTTACATACTGACCATTAACGAAAGATAAGTAAGGAACTGTTTTGAATTCATCCGTTTTAGGGTGCGGTTTTCGTCGGCAACCTACTTAGTTTGGAATGCTAGATGTTTCTCCTATACCGCAAAGCGACTTATGGTAAACATCAAAATGACTATACTGGTGACCCACGCATAGAAGCAGAATTGTAGACGGGTGGCGCCAGGTGGGGCAGGTGCAGGGAGTCCCTATTGTCGGGGTAACTCCGTATTCTTCGGGAACCCTTAATGGGTCAATAAAGTATGTAATGCCCCGACGACGACCATCCGCAGCAACAAATTTCTTGATTTTGCCTACGTAAGGCATATTGCCCAATAATTGCTACTATTTTTCATATATTTTTCATATTTTCTTCAATAGTAACCACAACATTTCGGCGCCCTTCGCGAGCCACACTTTTGTGTTTGCCATCCTTTCGGCAACTCGGCCGCTCCGTTGGGGGGCTTGGACGCCACCTGGCGTCACCCTGATTGAAGGGGCAAATTTGAAATGAAGAGTGCAATTTCCTGCAATCTGGAGTGCCTAGATAGAAAAATTTTCTGACCTCAGCCCCAACCATAGTGGGGCTGAGGTCTAGTAGCTCCTCTTGGACGCTGCAAAAGTGCAAACTGCCTTCTTAAGGAACCCGTCCCTATGAAAAAACTTTCGTACCTCTGCCTCTATTTGCCGTAGATACAGCTAGCTCGGGACCTCTTAAGTACGGATTTTGCTCTTTCCAATTATTGTCCTCTCTCTAAGCCTGAGATACTCCCCTGCCGCCCTCGACCTCTTTCCAGGCTCCCCATAGGGTCATCACCCTTAATAAGTTTGAGAAACACTGGTTTAGGAGGAGTTTGAGACACTCTTTTGCAAACTTTAGGCAAATTTGACCTTTCACCTACATGTTGACCTTTGAACCACTCTTTGCAACCGATAAGCACTATTTCTAAAACTTTGGTATTAGTCCTAGCCTATCACTTATCCTAACATACTGATAGGTAATGATGGCAAACCCCAATTTTTAGAACATTTGACCTATTACCTTTGCCCTTTGATCTATGACGTCATCTATTTCACATGCACGAGTGTTTGTGGTCAGGTACCTTCCCATCAAGTTTTAACTTCATCGGACTTACAGTTTAGGTGAAGTTTGCCACAAACCTTTTTGTTGACTCAAACACAGACACCGAGGTACTCATACACAGCTTCACATTTTTGATGTAAGGTGAAGTACAATTCTCACCTCCCCACACTTTACAATTAAATGGGATAATAAAATTGGTCGTCGATCTGAAAAAATTCCGAACCCGTCCTATAAACTTTGATCATCAAAAATAACAACGAAATAGTAATACCACATGATATTGTAACGGAATGGCAAAATGAACATAGGTTTCTCTCTTTTCCTGTTATGTTACATTGATGAAATTAATCATTCATATGTGTCATGTTCGTCATGTGACAAAGAGATGACATATATAACCTAACATGGTTTTGCCTTTGGTCTCGCCATGTGACGAAGTTCATGTATGTAATGTTTCAACGGTAACTGAAGCATAAGAAAGACATTGGAGCTTTCAAGAGTCAGTGGCTCTGACAGCATTTGTCAAACTTTAATGCTGTTCATAGTGAAATCTTTGACTATGGCATCACTTCTTGTAATTAATCGAAGTCGAAATGAAAGCAAGTCGATATTACTTTTGCTTCTGTCAATTGCCTTGTAATGCAATGCAGTTAATACACTGTGCAGTAGCATCAGCGCAATCTACATCTATATGCTTTAGTTTATATCAGTCTGGATTAGCTTCCAGGATTGCTTTAAACATTGTCACAGTTTCAATATATGAAATGAAAGTGGTGAACGCTAGTCTTGAATCTTACCCTTTGAACTGTTCCACATAAAACTTGGTAAGCGTTTGAAGCTTCGAACAATTAGCTACATAATCATCTAACCGCATTTTGTTGTACCTGTCATAAATTTTACGTGGACCATGCAAGTAATTAATCCACGTTTTGTAACTGATACAAATGGAAAGTTTGTTTCAACGGATATCGTGAGTTGGTATCGTAAAATATTACAGACAAAAGCACATAAATTATAAGTATAGCTGTTTGATTTATCTTGCACTTCACTAAATACTGAACTCTGGGGATATTTATGTCCTGAAAATTTCTCTTGAGAGCAAAAGACTTGTGTCGACTAGTTTCTGACTTTTCAAGCTTTCAAAGGAACAACAATGTTACATTCAGACTAACAGACATTCAGAAGTATTATTTTCGTCACTATAGCTGTGATTGCAGTTTTGTCTGGCAATACCAAAAGGAGAATAGCAGCGACTAAAACGTATTGAACATTTAGTTTAGATAACCTCACTCCAAAGTATCTTTGCATGCTCTGAATAGCTTGTATGCAAATACAACTTTTCGCGGGTGTGTAACGATGCCAAAATGAATTTTAATGAACTTCAAGAAAAGGGAGAAGAATACTTTTACCTAAGGTACATGTAAGTGTCAGGAAAATAAAGGGTGTTTATTTCCTTTTCGAATAGCCACTTGGTTGGACTTAAAGGCCCATACTCTAGTGTCCTTTCCGTTATAAATCACACTGCTCTACATGCATTTCCCATTAGTACGTGTTACAGATGTCAGATTTTTGTTTAAAGCATTAAATTTGCTTGAGGACATTACTTAAAGCCTTGTTCAAGTCTGTGAAAACATCTTGACGCTTTAGAGAAAAACATTTGGCGACATATTCCCACAAAGAACTTGAGCTTAACATGTTTCTGCGGTTTATTATGGCTTTGTCTCGATTACTATCGATCAATCGTGTCATATTTCACCGAAACCACGCAGTAATTGGAAGTATTACTATCACTTAATCGTGACATATTTCCCCAAAACCTTGAAAATAATCGAAGGTAAAGGAAACAGGAATTTCCCGTCTGCAATTGAAAATATGTTCATATGTTTTACTCACGCAAAGGTTATCAGACATGCCTGGTTATACCAGAAAGAATATTGCAACAGTTCTATAACAATGAACTCCACCTATACTCTTGTAAGTACCTCTTTTCAAATTTTATCGCAGAGGTTATGAAAAACTTGAAACCATGGCACTAGTTTTGCTTATTGTGTAGATATTAATGAGGATTCCAAAATGTAAACGCAATGGCATTGCTTTCTATATTCTTTTTTGTATTTCTTTTTTTGTATTGTCTAACTGTGCGGATACTTACACTTCACTGAGTCATGATTAACAGTCGTGGAGATAACCGTTTTCGCGTGAAAATGAATTCCCCGATCGGGGAGATGTAGCCACTGGGTGGCGCAATTTTCAAATTTCTCCCTTTGTGCATTGCGAGCCTACCGCGCAAATCCAACGCAGAGAAACGTTTAGATCACTCCTAGAAATTTTGGACGATTCCAGGGAAAAGAAATACTGGCATATTTAGAAAGTTTGTAGCTAAGGAAACAAAAGAGCTAAGTCATTTTTGGTAGTTTACGGAGCAGTTGTTGAGATAATGAGCAATTTTGCTACGTCCTTTGTCCTATGCTTAATTTGTTTGTCTGATTGGCTTATTTTTCCATGCCGACAACATAAATAAAATGTAATTATTAACATCAGCATAAAGAGTAGCAAAAGAAAAAAGAACAATTTACGACAATTTGTAGACTCGACACAGCCGCAAGTAGGGTGTGCAAGTGGATCATGTCGGAACTTGTATACATTAACAAGCTATAGAAGGTTCCATCTGTTCCGCTCTATGGGAGTGAATTGTTATCTAATGCTTGAATACACACATATATTTTAACAAATCGTGTGAAGAGGTAGATACTGGTGCTCATAAATATTCATGTTTTGAGCCACGCAAAATTTTCCCCCTATTGAATGAATTCCCATTTTCACTTGAAAGCGGTTATCTCCCTGACAGATTAAGTGGTTTTTGCTAAAGGATAAGTTAATTCGTCATGTTGACAGATTTGCCTTGTCACAACTGGCTCTCCTTTTTGCTGTTCTCCCGAATCCACTAGACAACTTTTTAAAGGAGTTGACTGGTGTATTTTTCAATTTTATATGGAGAGGGAAAACGATACGATAAGGCGAACAATTTTAACGCAATCTTATGAACAAGGGGGGCTTAAATATGGTCAATCTTTTCTACTTTCTTAAGGGTATGAAAACTGCCTGGATAAAAATGGCACTTTGACCAGTCTTCAAGTGCCTGGAAAGATCTATTTGACTACTCTGTAAATGAGGTTGGGAAAATTCTTGTTCAATTGCAGTTTTCGAGGAACAGATTTATCAAAGAAGGTTACCAATGAGTTTATTCATAACTGTTGTTGCCCATGGACCAGTTTGGTATTTGAGATACTTGTCGGTAATAACTACCATCAAGTTGTTTGGAAGAATACATTTTTTAGGTCACAGGTGAGGTAACTTGGTACGAAAAGTGACTCAATTTAAACCTTACATTTGGTCGGGGTTTTTATAATTCCACATGTAAACCGTTACATTATAATTTATTACGAGGAACAACTGCCCGAATTTTCCCTTTACTATATTGAATGGGATTTTACATTTCGTTCCAAAGGCATGGTGACCTACAAGTCATTGTGTGGGGTTCCCTAGGCAGCCATCCGGTCAGCATATAATGTTGATTCATCTGGAAGTTGCCGATAGGGTTTGCCATGTACGTCTATGAAAAGCTTACTAGACGCTCTTTGGAATTTGCCCTCTTTTATGTACGATGGGAGAATGAATTTAAAGATACTAATTTCAGCTGTAGTAATATATTGGGGGCATGCAGAAAAAATAAGAAGCAAAGATTAGATATTTTCAGTATAAATGTATTCACCGTATAATAGCTGCAAAAGCAAGATAAACATCACAGATAACACGATGTGTTCTTTTTGTAATGATTACGTTGCGAACATCTTTTTGGCAATGTAGAAATGTAGCGGCTGTGTGGAACTACAACATTTACTTGGAAATATTTCACTCCAGAGTTGGTATTTTGTATAAAAATGTTTGTTTTGGATGTTATGATCTCAAAAAAGATGGTATAGTTTTGCTATTTTTATACGAAATTTTATACACTCTAAAAACGTCCGGATAAAATTTGATCCCAGTCCAGATCGGAGGGGCACCTACACGAATCCGGATCAATAATTTAATCAGATATGGATAAAAAAAATGATCCGGACTGGATCATTTTCATCCGGATTTGATTACTGCTAATCACCCGGATTTCGGTAGGTGCCCCTTCGATCCGGACTGGGATCAAATTTTATCCGGACGTTTTTAGAGTGTATTTATCGTTGTAAGGTAAATAATACGTTGCTAGATTTCTAGGCATTTATTCAGTTAGGATTTCACATGGAAGTTCAAATACATATATACTGAGTAACAGGAATAATCAGACAGAGCTTGACAGGTTTACGGGATTCTTTGTTCCTATCATGAAATATCTCATTTGCTGTGATTGGCAAGTATTGTATATGAATTTATTTGTCTGCAAATTGTTATGTGTGAGAGAAAAAAGGTGTAGGTGTTTTTCAACGGATAAGTAAATTCATCATCTGTACACCGTATACGTATGTATGCACAGAAATGGTCCAGAAATTTAACATGGTAAATCGAAATGACCTAGATCAGTTGGTTAATTATATGTCTTTTTTCTGTAAAGCTCTACCTCAGCTTTAAGACGTTCTAGTTAAAACGTTTTACTTGAAACCATTCAGACATATTTAAGGAGTAAATAACTAGACTATCAATTGGAAGAGTATGGTTTACATTTTCTTTAAGAAACATCAGAGGGAAAACAAGAGCCTGAAGCCAAAATAAAAGTAAAAATATGTAAAACATGAGGATGAAAAGGTAAAAACCTACCCACAGCAAACACAAAAATAAAACATATCATGTCCTTACGTTGCCTAACTGAAACAAACTTTTCACTTGACATTCACACACAATCTGGACAGACTTTCCGGAGGCAGGTACGTCCCACTAGAATAAACATGAGTTCTGATATCGGTGCGCATCAATTTTATCTCTTGATACAAGCAAGAAGGCATTAGAGGGAATTTGTTTCTGCTGCACTATTCAGTTCTAACATGTTACACACATACCGTAATTGTCTTTGAGACTCAGAATTCTAAAATATTTTGTGATCATATATTTATCAGATCCGAGGGTGACATCAGTAAAATTTAAAGTTTATTTACGTGGGCTATCATAGCTCAATTTACTGATTGGCAATATTTTTCAATTGGAGATTTATAGTCTTCACTGTTGGAAACCTCATTAACAAATTTAAGCATTAGCCTGCCCTGATCAATAGCTAAGTAATTTATTCTTGTTATATTCTTTAGCTAAGCACTTTACTTCCACGTGTGTTTACTTGTAATAAAAGTGTTCATTATTGGTTTAGCTTGTCATTTTTTATTTCAAATAAAAACATTCGAAAAGAATGAAGTAATTTTATTTGTTGTTTTCTCTTGCTCTATTATTTGTGCCAGATCATTTGCTATGTTATTTACCAAATGCGTGTACGAAGTCTCAAGCATCCTAATCTCCGTTTTGGCCAATGCTTCTTGACTGCAATACTGCTTTTCGCCTGGAAATCAATTTGATGTCCCTTCTTACCTTTCCTGACAGACTACTCAAGATTATCTATACATGTCATATTTATGTCGTTCACACGGAAAGTTGGTTCGAAACTTTTTGTATGGACTTAACGTATGCTACCGCTTACTATGTCAGGGTTAACAAGGTAACATCAGTACATCCTTACTATCTAATACATTCCTCTGAAAACTTTTGCTTAAGCATCGTTTGCTGACATAAAGAGATACTTCGAAGTTTTAAATGAGAACAGATTTTGAAATAGCTCGAAGGCTTAGCTAATAGGCACTTATGATAAACTGTACATGCTATGTGTATTGGGTAGATACGTATGCTAGACCTATTACTGCTTATTGGTGTAAGGTGGGGTGAAAATAGAATAGTAGTGCAGTAGTAACTATTCTTATATTGAATTGAATTCTAAGGGATCAGGGAAGCTCGAACAGTCACTACTTTTGAAAAACTTGTACTTTTTCCTTTGCAGGCTCAGCGCCTCGATCTTTTGGAGCCTACAACGCTTTATAATTATTGTATGTACGTGTGACTAACGTTGTCCAGTGCATGACCTCTGTATCAGGGGTGGCACCAGGATTTGCCCTAAGGGGGTGCCAAGCTTCCCTTACGGGGGGGAGGGGCATCAACCCAACGCCCAAACCAAGACAAAGGGTGCAGAGTAGGCAAAAGCAAAAAGTTTAAGGCGGGCAGCAAGAGACGCCGAAAATTTTTATTTTCATGCAAGAAAATTTGTCTAATATACCTTTTGTATCAAAGATTTGAATTTCTTGGTTTTTTTTTATTAAGAGTATGGCTTTTATTGAAGAAAATTTGGGTATTTTATTGGAGACGATGCCTCTTTGAGAGCAAAATCAAGAAAATTGTCAGAACACCTCAGAATTCATGTTACAACCATTTTTTACTTCTAGTTTGCATGTAAAAGCATGCATTTGGGGGATACGGTGTAGCATATCTAAGGAAAGTACTCAGTGTCTAGTGTTAAATTCAGGCTGTGTGGTTGTGTTTAAACTCTAAAATCTTTGAGACTTAAGTTTTATTCAGAAAAAATTCAGAGAACGTAACACACGTAACAAAATCATGTAACACACGTACACACAATTATTCAATTTGTAAGGAAAATAAAAATTTGCATCTTTTTTACCAATACATTACTGTTATAAACAAAAGTTTCTTTTTAATAACATTGCTTTGTATTTAAAATTTTGATTCAATTCAGAGAACTTTGACAAAATAAAATAAAAATTGAATTTTTTTGCATGTTGTCTGATGTAACATACGTAACTTAATGTTTTAGCCCCGCCCTTGCTAAAGCGTACCCCATTAAATATTACTAGAGAATTTATCTTCAGATCAAACATTCCCACGAGAAATGTATAAATGTTATGCTACCAGACATACGTTTTCCGATAAAAAGAGCCTCTGAAATGCAACACACGTAACGTGTAATGGGGCCTAGTGAAGAACTATCACCTGTGGCAACCTGGTTTGTTTTTCCTGGTCCTTCACCACTGTTTTCAGCATCTCAGCAACTCAGGACGCTCAAGCAAGTGCAGAATACAGTAACACATGTTAATTATAAAGCTGGGGTACATGCAAGAGCTCTGGGCACTTGTCAGAAATACCAGGACCAAATCAAAATGGTTGAAAGATGGATGTGAATGAACTAGTTGTTCACTGAGAAGAGGAGAGGGAGAGTTGCCTACAGCTCCAGACAACTTACTTTCTTAGCCCATGTGAGTGCAAGAAAACAAAGAGTGACAAGTATCACTGTGAGTGCAATTGGTAGCAGTAATTTATCTTTAAAGACTTAGAAAAGTGTTTACCGTGTTACAATGCAAGAATGGCTAGCAGCAAGTACGTCCTGAAGACAGTGATAGCAATGTAGAAGATGACTTTGATGGAGACAGGTACTTAGAAAACACTGGAAAACAATGATAATAATATAATGATTCAGGCCTTGAAGGGCAGTTGTTTCACGACACTAATTAGCGACCACGAATGTGGCAGAACCACAGTAATAGATAAGTCGTAGCTGTAGCCGAGAAAATACTTGTTTATTTAACAGGTCTTGTTGTAAAGTGTCTTTTCGTTTTTCCATGTTTCTTGACTTTTTTTCTTAAGGTGAAGCTAAGGTCTAAAACTTGTGAACGAGTCAGCTTTTAAATGCAGAGCGGCACTTAATTATCCCTCCAACAAGGTTTGACATGCGACATAGCCTGAAGTCTGTTGGGAGAGTAATCCTAGTTAATGTTTTAAAAGTGAAAGAACACCATTCTCATTCCAAAGAATTATTTCCACAAATAATGGACCCTTGACAGTTCCTCAATGTTTTAAGGGCGTTCATTATCTTTGCGAGGAACAACTGGAGGAAACTTTTTTATTTCTTGAAAGGTAAATAGTTTAAAGTATTCAAACTATCCGACTAATACTGCAAAGCATAAATTCGTAACCCTAATGATTCCGTCTTTGATTTACCTTTTTATCAACAAATCTCCAAGCTGAGGTCCTGTGTTTGTATTCGGGTTGCTCCACATTAGTCGTCCCGATTATATGTGATAAAAATTTTTGCCATGGCAATTAAGTAGCATTGTAATGAGTTGGCGAAATTTACATTTCATTGAAGAAATTTGGTTTGTTTTGTATGCATGAAAACATCTTGAAAAGAAGGGTGTAAGCAAATATTTGTTTTTGATATATAAAGGAGGAAGTACATCCAAGCACTCTTGTAAAAGTTTCATTCAATTCCTGTGAGGTTTTGTAGATAGCAGAAAATGATGTTATTGAATTAGCATGATAAAATGAACTTCAAACAAGCGGGAGGGATATCATCTCCTCACATTGATAAGCAATGCTATGTTTTTTTTCAATCAATTGTTTTAACCTTGAAATATATGGAGTTACGGGATTCCCTTAGGCAATAAAAAAATTTAAATTTCCATGCCTCTTATTCATTAACATTTCCAAAACATATTAAGTTTCTTCAGGAAAGTAATTATTTAAGTTTAAAGGAAAACAAAAAGGGTTGAAGCAAAACGTAAGATAAAATTAAAAAAACGTACAAAAAGTAGACCTAAGAAAAAACAGTACTCTAAGGTGTAGCAGATATTATGAAAGAATAGTTCCAGTGTTCATTAAACCTACTCTTATTTTATTAAACAGGCACTTTACACACAGGTATGATACATGTTTGTTCTGTAGAATTTAAGCCCACGAAAATAAAGTTATGTATGCAGTCAGTTGCTAAATTAAAGACCGACATTTGTTTAAATCCACAAAAAAAACCCGAGGAACGAAGGGATTTTTCGTCCAGGCCTTTGCTGTTCCCTTCAGGTTACCAACAGAGGGCATCTAGGCAGGCCAGTAGATTACTCAGAATTTTTCAACACACTGATTCAATCACAGTATGCTAATTACAAGAATTTAATCTGGCCTATTCTGTAGGGACACTGCTGTGTTAACACCCAGGCCAGTAGCTAAGGGGTCTAGAAGGCGGCTCCCTAGAAAAATTCTCCTAGAAAAAATTAAATTGCAATTGGCTTGGTGCATTTTAGCATATCTTTGTAAATATTTTGCCTCTATCCAAGGCCATACCCCGGCCATACCTTGTTTGACTGACGGCCAAGTATAACACCTGAGCACAGACTTAACGATCACCATTTCACCTGCAGTCATATGGAACTGCGTTTCGACTATGGCATTTGTGAACAGAGAAACTACTAGGCCCCTCCCACAGTAGTCGCCTAAATGATTTGGTGAAAGATTCACAGCCCTTGGAATCTCCCCGCCCTCTCCCTTCTCAAAAAGTGTGCCAAGAGTAAACTTTCCTCTAATCCACTAAATTACTGACAGGTCTAGCTTCTACTTCGTGCACTTGGTCGTTTTCTTATTTCGTGATGTATAAGACGGATTTTATTGGTGAGAGAGCTTGGACAACCGTTATTTTTGATGTGCAAAAACAAGAACTTAACGTCTGAAGGTAAATTTAGGGAATTTTCGAGAAACTTGTTCAGCTTTTTCGAGAAATATGTATAGCATAGCGGGTTTCGAAAGTACGTATGAAGTTCACATAGTTATATCGTTTCCCTTCAGCGAATATGGTAGGTTGGATTGCCATGAAATCATGTAATTCTTTTGAGTGTGACTAAGGTGGTTGGAAAGTACGAGCTTCACACGATGCAAAAGGATGCCTTTCGAATTAACGATATTAGATATTCTACAAATTAAAAGTGAATTTTAAAGAGATAGTACAGCCGCTACAAGCTGAATTGATGAGACAGGTCACTTTGAATATGTGCTATTTTCCAGTTCACTTGTGAATAGCTTGTTTTTTTGTAATAAATTTGGAAGTTGAAACTAGGTTGGAGAACTATTTCACATCGGTCTCTATTGTAAAATGGCGTTGCTAGGAGGTTGCAAAAGCACATGGTAGATTGTGTTAGATGACCCCGTGAAAAGTATCAATAAATATTAATCAATCCAGCCACTGAGGCACACTGTTGGCCGACAAAATGGTTGGTATTGATGTTAAAACTCTAGTTAGTGAACCAAAGGCCCAAGGACTCTTTGGGACATATGTTCTGTATCCGTGCTTATTCTCTCAGCTGTATTTCTACAGATATTTGATACGTTAGTTGCGCAGACTGACTGAAACCAATTTTGCTTGGTGCTCAGCTTAAGCAGTGGAGTAGGGAAAACAAGCCAGTGAGCCACAACTGGAAAACAAGGCCCAACTTAAACCAATTGGTTAGAAACTGAGCCGTAAAGCCTTATCTAATTCTAACTCTAGCTTAGATCGTATCAAATATTGTTGCCCCTAGAAAGGTTCATTGCCTCCAACAATAAAACCCTGGCCATGCCACTGTCCGGACCTCTGCTCGAGCCTCTTACACCGGGTTCGAAAAATCTAGTTACGCCACTTCTGCCATCTAGTCTGTACCATTTGGAGAAAATTCTCGTATATAAAAAGCAGAACGATTACAACAGGCCTATTTGTACTTCAAAATAACTCTGGGATACGCTGCATGCCTCTGGCGCGGAATAACCAGGGAGTTGCTATTTGACAAATAGCAACTCCCTGGAATAACAGAAGACAATATGAGCCATTTAAAGGCTTATGGTTTTCGTCGTTTGCAAGGCCAAAGGAAGCAACCGCCATATGAGATGTTTTAACATATAACTGGTCTATTGTTAAAAGTGCCTTAAAATCTTAACTTAAAAATAACATCTATTGCACAGGTTGAAAAATGGATGTAATTGGTCTAATCCTCGATTTCATAGCTTATGCCGTATCTGAGATATCAAATTTTAAAATATATTAGCTTAATTTAAACATATTTGGTTGTGCAATTATGTTTGATATTCTTCTTGTAGGACTCCCATTTTCTGCTTTGTTTTCTATTGAAATAAGAATGTGTGCAATACTTTAAACAAATTACCCTTTTTTGCATGGCATGATGTTAGGAGGGTACTTGTATAACCAAGTCATCCTGTAGAGGTTCTTCACTGACGTCACAAATACATGTGACAGCAACAGCGTCAGCCATTATGAGCATTAAACTTATCGCGCGCAATATGTACGCGTACAAATATATTCGTCAAAGGTAAAAATGCTCAGTATATTCTTTGTAAAGAATGTTTTCTTGATGATAGCGAAAGTTTGTTGCGTAATCGTCAAGAAAAGTAACAAGGCCAACCGTTTTATTATCGATTTCCAACAAATGTGCAACGTTGACCTAGATAGGTTTCTGGAACTTCAGAAGAAATATTGAGCTCGTAAGTCCACATACTAAATTGCGTATAATGCTCACTTCATATCCTGTGAGCGACTAAAGATATTACGATAGAATTTTCATTGTTATCGTTATGAAGCATTCAAATTAAACACTTGTAACCCAATTGCCGTCCTATATGTACACGTAAGTACAATCTATCGTTAAATAGTTTAGTTAGGAAAATATTCTTTGAAAAAGGGGAACGAAGCATTTCACGCTTTGGCCGATACTGTGTGTACACAGTGAAGGTCTTGCTCGTGCACTCCAAAATGGCGATTCAACTACAGGTAGAGTGCATTATGACGTCACGTGAAGAACCTCCTATAGGGGGCTTTCACCCCGTCACGTGATCGCGATTCTCGGTTTTTGAAGGGCAAGATCGCGCATATCTACTGGTTTTGAAAGGCAAACGTCCATTGTGTCACAGTAGTATCTATAGTTATGCCGTGCGCTTGTGCTGTAAATATGCTTTCTGCGTGTGTGTTTTGCCCTTCAGTGCCTGGGAATCCCACTCTCGTGACGTCACATGAAATCCCTCTATAGAGGGGTTTCACCGACGTCAAGTGATCTCCCGTCCTTTGGGTTTTGAAGGGCAAGATCGCGCGTCTCTTTGGTTTTGAAGGGCACACGTCCATTGTGTTACAGTAGTATCTATGGTTATGTCGTGCGCGTGTGCTGTAAATTTGCTTACTGCGTGTGTGTTTTGCCCTTAAGTGCCTGGGATCCCACGCGTGTGACGTCACATGAAATCCCTTTATAGCAATAAAATATTGATCACGGTTCGGTAAAAAGTGCTGTGGCTGAGTAAAAATAAAAAACAGCAAAGATGGTGCCTTGAGTAGTATTAGAGTGACGTCACAACTTATTCCACAATCTACTATTTTCTATAAAACAAATAAACTTCAACATTTATGTTTTAGTACAGGAGTGTCCTGTGAAGATGAGAGTTCGACCAAAAGGATTCCTTTTTCAACACTTGCGACATAAATTTTTGAAATTTTCGACTTGAGGTCCAAAGAGCACTTCTTTACACATACCCCATCGGTTATTGTGCATCCTCCCCTTCTTTCCTTGCTATACTGACGTTGATAACGTATCCACCAGCAATATATGCAGATCGTGATTTCATGAAACTTATTAAACCCTTCGTTTACTCTTTGATGGCAACAATACGCACTCAGCAGTGACGGAGTTAGACGGAAGATACAGTCAGGGGTCGATAATAATGATTAGATTTGTAATAAACATGCACTAATTTAAGCCCATTCTTCTCAACATTTCTCTCAGATTTATTCTCGTGGGTAAAAAGTGTTTCCACATCCCTCCTGGCCATATACTTCTACAAAATCGTGTCATTTTTCTAATCTTTTCTCTTTAAAATGATTTACTCATCTTGAGGCTAAAATTACAATTCACTCAAGGTTCAAGCTATCAGTCATCCGTTGATCTAGAATTTTACACAAAAAGGGATCACTTTATAAAGGTAATTACATGTGCAGGAGCCAAAGACTATGCCATGAAGGAGAAAGTGATACTCCAAGGAAAATTGTGAACACTAAGGATGGTTTCCAAATGGAAACTCATATTCCTGGAATCTGACAATAAATAAAAACAAACAAAGAAACATTAGTTTATCATCATGCAATAGTATAAAAGTCTAGTCACTAATTATGATCACATATGGTTTAAAATGGCATTTTTCCAGACAATTTTTGAAATACACACCGTTCTATATAATTTTCCGACATCTGGAAATCAAGATAACTACTCAGAAGCGTTGCGATTGCATTTTATACATACATACATACATACATACATACATACATACATACATACATACATACATACATACATACATACATACATACATACCGACTTTTATATAGCGCAAATTCCATAAGATCAATGCGCTTACCAAAACAAGAAAAATCGATGCCAACAAAATATCAGTCAATTAAACAGGTAAGTCTTAAGTTGTTTTTTGAACAGTGTAACAGATTTCGAATGCCGTATGTGAAAGGGAAGAGAATTCCATAACACAGGGCCAGCAATAGAAAAGGCACCATCACCTACTCGCTTTTTGGAAGGAGGTATCAGGAGTAGGGTCCCATCCATTGCAGACCTGGTAACAGGACCATATAAAGGTGAGGTTTTCCTATGAAGCATACTAGAGAGATAAGTCGGAGCGAAGTTATTCAAACATTTGTAAACATATAAACAAAATTTAAATTGGATTCTTTCACGAATAGGTAGCCAGTGAAGGGCACGCAGAAGAGGTTTCGGACTATCTAATCTAGCTGCCGAGAAAATAAATTTAGCACAACGATTTTGCAAGGATTGAATGCGATTAAGGTCATTTGATGACGCACCATACAAAAGGGCATTGCCGTAGTCAAAGCGTGAAAGGAGAAAAGCACGGACAACAGAATGACGAGTCTCTTTATCAAGATAGCGGCCAATGCGAAATAAATTTCTAAGATGATAATTACAAGCTGAGACTAGGCTGTTAACATGTTTTGTCATTTTAAAGTTTGAATCAAATATAATACCTAGATTACGAATTTCACTGGAGGGGTTGATATGACAAGATCCAACTTCCAGTTAAATTTTAAATTATTATTATGAAGAATTAGATAAGTACTATATACTACTATGCTACCCAGTAATTATGGCAGTGCCTGCCAAAATGAGCAAGACAAGAAGATGACGAGTCTACCCATCGGATTGAACATTTTGCTGAAAAGCCCTCAAAGATAATGATACATAATCATGTTACTTGGTTAATTGAAAACAATGTCAATTATATAAAATAACTGAAAGCTGGGTAACAACCTGGAAAGGCCTGAAGCAGTCGTTTAGACTCTTTGAGATGAGAGGTCGCCCCTTCCCCTCCGGCTTACCCTGTATGAAAACTTCTCCAAAGTAGGCCTACTAACTTTACTAAGACGGATAATTGAACACATAGCCTAGCCTTACCCAGTGGCGTCGTGCGAACAAATTGGGACGTTGACTTAACACTTCCTCTTCCGTGACTGACCACTCTCTTTATATCAATGAAATGTTCACAAATCAGGAAACCCTGACTCTGACTTCCAATGGCACTACGTCTCTGCCCCTAACTTCTGTCTGTAACCTATTCGTTTTAAAAATCAGTCCCAGGAGGGTACCCAGGGCATGGTCTTGAGAGTTTAAGGAATAATGAGACAATATGTGCCGAGAGCGGGAGTAAAGTCCCGCCATTTTTTTTTTTTTTTTTTGGAAAAAATTAATTCATTAAACATTTCAAGAGTTATCCAATGGAATATTTTTTCAAGATACGGGTGATTTGTGACATTTTGCACGCATGGTGAATTCCCAAATACCCCTCTCGTTGCTGCACCCCTGATCAGTCGTATTCTTTTGGACTCATTTTAGGTGACGTCATGTTTTGCGTACGCCGTATTTTCGGAGATTGAGTCTAAAACGGTTGCGTTTTGCTGGCTGCACGCTTGCGCAGTAGTACTTACCTGATTTCAAAAATGATGGCGTTTTGGCGAATCTATTAGATTAATGATCAAGGTGAATAGCAGACTTCAGTGATTACGCATACAAAAGGAGCATGGGAACTGGGAGTGAAACAATTCAGTGGTAGCGCTAGGCGCTAACTTAGCAGGCACTCCATATTGCATGGCGCTTGTTGTTTAGATTCCCAGTTTCCATCATGCATTGCAATCATTAAAGCCTGCTATGCATTCTATTCTTTAACAAATACTATAATTACAGGGTGACGTCATATATAGGGATTATGTAACAAAATTTTTATGTTTTATCCTTTTATCTTACACGTATTTTGAAATAAACTGACATAACCCGTGAACAAGTCTCGTAATTAGATATCAGAAAGAAGGCTGTATAGGTTCCGGAACAATTCTTAACCCCCGAGCGTAATCATTGTTGATTAGCTCCCAAGAGACATTTTTTCGTTAAGTATTTATATGTGCAAAACAAAAAGATAGATGATGCTTTCTTCTACAATATTGATTACATTAGCGTTCAAGATGACACGTGATCCGAAGGCAGCTTCGAAAATTATTCTTTTAATATTTTTATTAGCAAAAACCATTTAAATGTGTGAGAGTAAATGCCTGAAGTTACATAGACTTGACGCTGTCTTTCAAGAAGAAACGTGTTTTACAATATCTTAAAAATGACAGATACCTTTTAGTTTTGTTATAGATCTTAAAAGAATATTAGCGCTGAATGAAATCTATTCAACTCAGCAAAACGCAATTCACACAAACGTACCTGGTTTTGTAACAGAGAATAGCCTGGGTATGGACTAACAGAGACACAATGGCGTTATCTGTGCTGAACGCGTTATAGATTGGCAGAAATGAGATATCATGCACAGTCAAAAAAGAAGAAAATTCCAATATTTCCGAGCAAAGTGACAAGAGCAAGGTTACATTAAGTTTGAGGGTGCGAATAACAAGATTCAAAGGAGTTTGTCCGGCTGCCACCTTGTTTTACTCAATTTATATAAGGTTCCTTACACTTTCCACCTAGATTGAACAGTGAAGATTTCGTCCCCTTCTCATTACGGGATGAATGAAAAAAGTTGATCATTTTTGACACCCCCACTCCCTTGAGAGTACCCACGAGGGGTATGAGGAGCCCCTCCCCCTCAAAGTTGATACAGCACACAATTTACCAAAGTGCAGGTTCTGATACCATACTGTAATAAGAAGTTCTACACAGGCTTGTTTGCATTTTGAATTAATACATTCCCAGGGCAATACTGTAAGCTACCTAACTCATATTACGTTTATCTGAAGCAATCCCTCGACGGTTTCATCACTGATTGACAAGACACCAACATGGTATCATAACTCTAACAACAAAAGCACTTTAATCCTCACTCTCCGTCTGTTAGCCCCAGCTCATGTATAAATTGGAAGTTTCATGATTAATACCACCGAGGTGGATTTCAAATTTTAGCAGTTAGCTACAGTCTTAGGCCTATCTGAGTCTTGGCTTTTGTCTTTCCACAAATAGTAGACAGAGAAGCTGCACACGTGATGTTATTGCAACCAAATCGTTTTGTCAAGGGTTCGGGGCATGATCGTTACGTCAGTCCTACCTTGCACATAACAAGAGTGAGCCAGCTTAGTAAATATTTTAACTAAGGTAAAACCGTTACCATCACGTTTTTGCAGCTATAAAATATCAACTACAAAACTGTCTGAGAAAAAATAGGTTTGAACGATTGATAAATGAAATAAATCTGTACGAAGTAAAAAAAAGTATGTATGTGTGATAAATAAAATCAAAACTGTTGTGCAAAGTAAAAAAGTATATTTATTTACACACCGTTGTATGGCAGTAACAAGAGGGCACGTGATTACGGACATGTGTTGTCTGAGTCTGTTCTAAAGTATGTAATTTTAACCCATCTTTTCTAAGACTAAATTCTAAGACTTTGGGAATGAACTTTTAAGTGGTAACCCCAAGGCAATACCGGATACCAGAGTCAGAACACGCTTTTCAAAATATTTCCCCATTTCCACTTGTAGGTTCGTTACAGGCATTAACGTTGATTTAAGGCGAATAGAAATGTTCAAGAACTATTTGTTATTTTGTACAAAACAGTGGTGTTTGAACAGCATAATTACCCGAAGGAATAAGTTATTTCAAATACAAAAAGACATGTTAATCAGTAAAATTTATGAAAGAGACAAAGAGGGCACGCAAATATTTTAAGATGCACTCTACTCGTCAGTTCTAAATTTCAACCCATTTAATTTTAAAAACTAAAAGCATTGTCTTATTAGACAGCAAAGTACAGCCTGAGGTTAACCTCTCTATATATTCTCATATTGTTGGCTAACGTTTTCTTAAAACAGTGAAAATTGCAGTACATTTTTAAGAACAACATATGATCCGGTTTAAAACAGTTAAGTCGGCTTAGAAAGATTATTGGGAGCAAGAAAAGTGAAAGGTTTGGTAGTTACTAGAAACTTAATTTATCGACAGCTTTTCTTTATCTATTTTCGAAAGTCCTTTTTCGTTTGAAAGGGAATATGATTTTAGTATTTTTAAATATAAAACAACAACAAGATGAAAACTAATGAGTTTTATATGATCGAACATTTCGACTCTCATCTAGCATTATTTTCCAAACATTTTACTGAAGCAAATTATTGATTAAAGGATTCACCAAGTAAGTAAAATAATGGAGCAACAAACAGTTTTCTCCGCACCATTGTTTAGTTCTATACATGAAAAATGCGCAGATAACGTCAGTGATATGTCTGGAGTCGCACGTAGGTAAGCAAATGTCGCTTACTCCATGCATGCACACAAACACCTTATAGTCTTGGCATGCACTCGTTTAAGTGCTGCAATAACCCTGTACCAACACACTGCCAAACAAAATACCTTACTGTGTAGTGTAGTGTAGTGTAGTGTATGTAGTGTAGTGTTGTATGGTGTGAAGTAGTGTAGAATGATGAGGTGATGTGTAGTGCTTTATGGTGTAGTGTAGTGCTTGCAGTGCAGTGTAGTGTAGTTCGTGTGGCGTGCTGTAGTGAAATGTGGTGTGGTGTGGTAAAGCGTAGTGTCAGGTGCCGTCTAATGTGTTTATGTAACCAAAATAGATGACGTAATTTCAAATCTCCAAAGTAAGGAAAATCTACACAAGTCTTCTAGTTACGGTGCAAATCCCAAGCTATGTCAATAGAAGTGTAGCAGTATTTATGCAAGTACCAGTCACCATTTTTCCCATTACATTTGGGGAGTCAATATACAGACAAAGTTATTCTCAATGATCTGGAAAGAAAAGTAAAGACTGATGGTTAAAATAGCTATGAAAAGCTAAGCGTGATATAAAGTTCCAGGAACAAGACCTTCCATTTTTCGACATAAGTAAATCAGAAAAAATAATTATTAAGGCAGTGCTCCTACTCGCTTTTACTCCTCTACTAAATTTTTACCTTTCCTGAAATGATGTTCAGGTGTTCGATTTGTACTTTTTGCCAAAATTTTGTTTAATTTTTTCTTGTCAACTTTTCTAAGTTTGTACACGTCAGGGTAAAAATCTCAATAAACAGAGCACTTTGCATCAGTTTCACCTCAGAATTTCATGCTTCTCACAATTTTGTTATTTTATACTGTTCGTACTCCTTGTAAATTTCGATTCAAATGTTTTGGATACTAAAATTCTGTCACGATGTGATCGCTTGAACTTACTCCTTAGCGACTTAAAAGTGGAAATTATTATTAAAGCAAACTGTGCACCATTGCTTTGTAAAAGTATATTCTGTAATATTCTTTTGCTAAAACGTTCATTCATTAACGGATACGTTTGTATTTAGCTGCATGTTCCCAATTAAGCACAGTAATTTATGACAGATTCGTCACAAAAAGCCTTAATCATAAAAACTAGTTTGTCACAGTCTTCTCTGAAAAAAATTGACACTTAAAATATTATAGGTCAGCCAGTTATGAATTGAAAAACAAGTAAGGATTGTTTATACATTCTATTTGAATAAAGTGGGTCTAAGTAAAAGGAATACAAACAAACAGCTCTGTTAAACTATTGTAAACGAAACTGATCACAAATTTTTAAGGCAATTTTTAACTCGTGTTTTTACTTAAAAGCATACTCTTATAGGCACAAACGTTCCCAAATTTTTTGATTTTTTATATTGATTGATAATGCAAATTAAAACTACACCCCAGGGTGCAAACAAGTCACACTGGTTGGGCAGCGGCATGTACATATTAGACAAGTGATCTATATTGCACAGCGGGATGGCTGTTCAGAGAGGAAACACATTCAATACATGACGAAAAAAAAGTCGTTTGTTTTGAAAGAAGGCTGTCAAGCTGCTTCAGTATCTTTATAAACAACAAGGTATAAACGGTAGGTAATTAAACCAAACCGCTTCACAGGATGTACTAGGAGAGTCTTTGAGACTTCTGTTGCCTGAATTTAAACCACTAAGAATGAAGACATTGGACCCTGACATAATTTTGTGTTAAATCTGGAAATACCATTTTACTTGTACTCATTGTTGTGCTCCCTGAATTTTAAGAATGTAATGAACTCGGAAGACATTTCGTTGTTCAGTGTTTTTTCTTGTCAGGTGGGGATTCAGAGGAAATTTCCGGCTCCATCCCCTTTTCTCGCCATTTCTTCTTTTTGAAAACGATGGCAAAGCTGTACCACAAAGTTCAACTGTAAGGCAAATACTAGGAAGACGTATTTAACAGTTCTTAATTTCAAAATTTGCCAGGGTAACCCTTAGACTCCCTTGTGCTGCCCGTTCTGAAATGATGCACTACCATTGAAAGTTAGCCTGTTCTGAACTGCTGAATTGCCGCTCATTACAAAGCTCAGTATCAAACAAAATGTTTCTAAGTATACCTGCAGGAGACTTCATCATATAAGCATGTTGACAAACTCCGATTTGTTTGTGGATGATTTTCTCGAGATTCATTAAAACCTGAAGATATTACACATATATGTGTCCTGCATAAGTATGAGTAAAATCATGACCGCGTTTCAAAAGATCACAGGCAGACACCCCGAACAAATTTGAGAGTGCAAGTTTTCAATCAACTCCACTGATAGGTAGGTTGTAAAGGACATATGGGAAGTTATAAGGCCTTTTCTTTCTCAAAGACAAAAACGAATATGGCTAGGACAGAGTGGTAGAATATTTTGTTTTGTAAGTCCCAACATATGGGTAAACAATTCACCTAAAAATTTTCCCTTTTAGGAGCAGTAAATTGGGATCATTATGTGTCTGAACACTTCTTCAGTCCAACAGTAACAGTTGTAAATTATTCCCAGTGGGAATAAGCAGTGAATACCATGCACAGTGAAGATACAGGCGCGTAGCCAGCCTTGTCAGTCCGAAGGGGCAAACTTACGATGGTCGTCCCGATTTCAAGGTTTAAATTAAACTTTTAAGTACTAAATAACATAGAATCAAAACAGATGATATATGGCAGTAACACAAACATCTGTAATTTTATTCTTTCTTTTTTACTCTAACTGCATGAACCCATTCTGTTATATTTTTACGGGTGAAATGATAATAATTACATTCATAATAAATCGTCATGGAAACTTGAATCACTGTAATTTTTTGATTATGCGTTTAGTCTTTATCTGTGAATAACAAACAACTTCAGTATGAAATTTGGATAGCCATTCTCCGAACAGATAGTTTACTGCAGTTGTTAATTACAGCACTGGAATCAACTTCTCGTTCTCGTCCAAGTCAATTAGAAGCGCTATCGATGTCATTCTCTTCTGGGACATGGTGGATCGTAAATACAATTTCGTCAGCTTCAAACGACTGAACGACCGTTCCTTGGAGCTGACGAAATCGTGTTTGTCCCGAAAGTTCTATTCAAAATACATAATGACGGATTATGCTGTGTTTATATCCCACTCCCTAATCTCCTGCAACATTTTGCGTAGAGAACTCGAATTACTGGCAGCAAAGTCTAGGGTGTCTATGTAAAACTTTCAGAACTGTTTCTGTTCTGAAACAGCTTATTCCTGGGCCACATCATCTTCATATATTGAAGAAAGCAATTAAAATTCTTAATATCATTTTAATGTTTTGGCATTTGCAGTTACACATGTACCCTATAGTGCCGGTACATAACATATAATGAGATCGATTCGGTGGTCCTGTTGATAAGTAATGCACAGTATGTTCTTGGAAGATAACGAGAACAGGGATTGAGGTAGTTCAGTACTCCATTCAACATCGCTGACGGTATATAAAAAATACTTGACCTAGTCAGGCCCTGCTTTAGGTGATAACTAGGTATAGGCCTATAAGTGGCCGTGTAAAGGTATATCTGTATATAGTCTTTGAATAGCTAGATTCCTTCTTTCCTGTCCCTCACTCCATCCATTCTCACGCCCTTCCTCCCTCATTCGCTCATCCTTTCCCAGCCCGCTTTCCTCTCTAAATCTGTCTGTCCTCACCATACTTTAATGATCTACGAGGCGGAATAGAGGGAGGGGGAATTCGGTCCATAGACGCAAAAAACTCGCTCTTTTTGAGAAAATACACTCTTCCAGGCAAAATTGTAAAAAAATAATCAGGTAACGTTCCAGTTAAAAGTTCTCAGCCACCCACACCCCCATTGAAAGTAGTCCCGTACTCCTTTGCTCCATGCCAAGGCCTGTAAAAAAGTCTGTCACTTGTCTTTTGTATCCATCCTTTCAATACTCTTACCTCCATCCAGATCTCGACCCATCCGAACTTCATCCTTCAATACCTCTAATTAGCCCTGACTCCATCAGTTCTTGTCCCAACCATCATCCCCCTATTATCAAGACACTGTTCCGTCTTTATCTCACTCCTTTCCCCCGTCAGTAATCGATCCCTTCTCTTCTCATATCTTCCATTTTCTTTTTACTTCCTTTTTTGTCCCATCCTTTCCCAATATTTTCTCTCTTCCTTTCCTTTTTTCTGTTTTTTTTTCTAACTTTTCCTTTCCATTAATTTCTTCCCCTTCTCTCCGTCCCGATTTTATCTCGATTTTTTTCCCGGGGCAGTCTTCCCCTGCCGCCCCCTACTCCCCATTCTCCTGCTGGCAACGCTACTGTGTAGGTATGCAGTCGGACCGCACTTTTCATGTGCCATGTCCAAGCATACCGTTAAAACCTTGGCCAGCGTATTTCTCTATCTATGTGTAGTATTACAGGCTTGATAATTTAAAAACTGATTTCTACTGTGAAATATTCCTGAAGTAGCCTATTTCTTTCAAACAGAATGGTTAGTTAAGTTTATGCATGTATGATGTAGACAGTAGAAACGATTTGTGTTTGAGTCCTAATTTTGTTACCAGGGTCGAAAAAGGTCTATGTAAATGACGCCCATTGGTTTTTGATCCTTCACGATGACTTTAATAGTAGTGTTACAACCCACCCCTGTTACTTCCCATACGGTCTCTCCTACTAATTACCGGGAATGCCAAATGCCAGGAAAGCAAGTCTAACAATACTTAATTTCAAAACTTTTCTGGGGAAGAATTTCACATCCCCCTTTCTCTGAAATGTTGCAGACTAGACTTGCTGAATGGCCTAAATTGCGGCACTGGTCCTACTGCATTATAATGCTGAGCCTTTCCATACAAAAGGATACTTCGTATATTTACTACTTATCTCGATTTCCAGATGTCAGGAAATCGCATCTGGTGTTTGATTACAAAAACACATCCTATACCAACTTTTCTTAACTTCTTTGCCGGCATGTTGATCATTAAAATGCTGGTTAGCCTAGTCTGAAATTACAGTGGTCACACTGCACAGCACCGGTGACGCACGATAGTGTACTTGTGTATTTTATCATGATTGCCAGATGCCAGGAAATACCATTTGACAGTGTCTCATTTCAAAGTCTTCCCGAGACCTCTCTTCCATCGTGGCATCAAACGTAGGTTCCAACTTCTCTCTCACAGCCAACCCCCCCCCCCATTTTTTCTTTTCTGTTGCTGTTGTTTTAAAATCCTGGATCTGCTCTGCTTCCTACTAGGATGCTACAAACATTTTCCCAAGAATCAATTGTCCGTAAGTTTTGAACGTATGATAAGTCAAGCACTCTCAGCCGTTAAAATATTCCATTTCCTATCCTTTCCCGTTTTAAGAGAGAAATGTTTTCCTAACGGAAAAATGTTATCAAATGTTGGCAATTGTTTACTATAATGATCGAGTAAATCCATTAAACAAGCCGATAACCTAGGTGGGTTGGGATAGGGCATCCCCATAGAGACTCTTGGACATAAAGTTTCTTTTCAATTGGCAAAATTCTACACCAGTTTGCATTGGAGCATCCTTGATTACTCAAAAATCCCAATGTGACCTACGCTTTAAGACAGCACTCTACCCTCGGACGGCGTTCACATTCCTATTTTTGCAAATGTTACGAATTCTACCTCGAGTTCCATTTGAATGAAAAAGCAACCACCCTTCTCCCGGTTAAACAGCCTCTTCAATGGAGAGTAAATAAATCAGAAAATACTTCAGAAAACTTTTCCATCCATAGGTTGACAAAAAGGTTCAACGAAGCGTGCACATATTTATTCATTATTCCTACGCTGTATATGATATTCATCACTGAAAATAAGACCTTCTCATGCATCAGTCGGTACAAGACAGAATATATATCCTTGGTTTACAAACTGTGGGTCTCGTAGTATGATAACCAAACTTTCAAAATACTATCAGATCATTCATCATCAAGTGTAAGCTATATTTCTGTAAGTAGAAGGACCCCCCAACCCCCCCCCCCCAAAAAAAAAGAGATCCAATCTTTTTGTCCTATTTCTTTACACGAGTTCCGTTCTATTTACATGTAGATTAATGCCAACAAGTAAAATCACTTCCGATGGTAAAACAGAATATGTGATTGTGTTGCCACTCCCGCCGGGAAAATATGACTGGCATCATTTACATCGCAGGTGGTAATATTAGCTTTAACATATTCCGTTGGCCTTATATTCAATACTCCCACGGTTTTCACTCTTGTAAGATGAAAACAAGCATTCCTGGGCTAGGCTGTAGACTTCGCCTAAAAGAGAAGAGCATGGCCTTTGAGATTTCTCGTTAGTAGTATTCTACTTCAAAGAAGGACACTCAACTTCCTACTATCGTGCCTGTCTATCTGTCTGTGTATCTATCAGTGTGCTTGTCTTTGCGCCTGTCTGTGTGTCTGTCTGTCTACCCCTGTTGAATAAGATGATGACATGATCCCTGTGGCATGTATCTCAGACATTAACAGGGCGTTATGCTTCAGCTTGCAAGTTACATATATCTTTTCCCTTCTCTACTACTACTACTACTGCTACTGCTACTACTGCTATGCTACTACTACTACTACTACTACTACTACTACTACTGCTACTGCTACTGCTACTACTACTACTGCTACTGCTACTACTACTACTACTACTACTACTACTACTACTGCTACTGCTACTACTACTACTACCGCTACTGCTACTGCTACTACTACTACTACCGCTACTACTACTGCTACTACTACTACTACTACTACTACTACTGCTACTGCTACTACTACTACTACTACTACTGCTACTGCTACTGCTACTACTACTACTGCTACTGCTACTACTACTACTACTACTACTACTACTACTACTACTACTGCTACTACTACTACTACCGCTACTGCTACTGCTACTACTACTACTACTACCGCTACTACTACTGCTACTACTACTACTACTACTACTACTGCTACTGCTACTACTACTACCGCTACTGCTACTGCTACTACTACTACTACTACTGCTACTACTACTACTACTACTACTACTACTACTACTACTGCTACTACTACTACTACCGCTACTGCTACTGCTACTACTACTACTACTACCGCTACTACTACTGCTACTACTACTACTACTACCGCTACTGCTACTGCTACTACTACTACTACCGCTACTGCTACTGCTACTACTACTACTACCGCTACTGCTACTGCTACTACTACTACTTCTACTACTGCTACTACTACTTCTACTTCTACTGTAGACAAATAGGTTGTTTCACAACGTTACTTAGTAAAATTTCTGGAGAAATTTGAGTTTTATAAAGGGAATGAAGGCAAACATGCAATTATGTAGATACTGTTCGGTGCCACTTGCCACTCGATTGACAATTAGAGCAAGGATGCGACTAGCATACATGAAGCGAAATTGCTACTCAATCAAGCACGTCCAAAAGCTTTGATTAAATCTGTCATAGAACAATCACGCATATAAAGTATATGACATACTTATGTACAGGAGAGGATTAAGCTTGAAGCAAAGATGTAGTAAGGTTCCAAATTCTTACGTTTTGCACCCTTCTTTACTTTTCATCTTCATGTGAACCAGATGGGTTCATATCGCTGTTTAAGGGAAATATTTGTTTTTGGTATGAGAAAGAGGAAATAGACTTAAGTAGGGAATTAATGAAATTGTCAGTCGATTCCCATGAGTCATTCTTAAGATTTTACTCGATAAAGTTACATTTGTAAAGAATGGGTGAACTAGAAGAAAGCAGGAGTGCAACCTTCTCACTTTTAATAAGCAATGCTTTGCTATTTGGGTTTCTCAGTCTATTGTTTAAAATAGTCAGGGATTATTTTTGCTACGAAAAACAAGGTTTGCGAAATTCCCCTCATGTACCCACATTACGAAAGCATGAGCCTCTGGAGAAAAAAGTGGTTCATAACTTTAAAGAAAAATAGAACAGTGTTAATTAATGTAAGGTTATGACGTCACGTGAGCTTGCTTCAATTTTTCTTGGGTTGACAGTGATAGTTTCATCTGAAAATATATTGAGAACCACAAATGGAAATTAAATGCAAATTTCACCATGATGCTTACATTATGTGCCCCTCGAACTTATCAAGACTAAATTTAAGCATAAACATTTCTTCGAAAAAAACAACATTTACTATTTTTGTTACTTACCTGAGGGAATTGAGCAAATTATATGGCAGCTTATTTTAACTTTTAACTTGCAACCGACTAAACAACATTTACATGTTTACTGGTAACGGGACTAACTATGCAACCTACCGTCCTATTTTTCTATCATAGTTAACTTCAACCATTCTTTCCATCTTAGTGTTTAAACTTTTTTATCAAGTTTTGATTGCATGTCTCACTTCGATGTGGGTAGATTCGTTGACAAAAACATTTAGTAGAACAGACGTCGCAAACTGATATAATAAAATGGTATAGAGTCAAAAGGGTATTTTTCAAAGAAAAATAATTACTGGCAGGGAGGACAGCTCCATTCTTACAACTGAATGTGACACACTCCGGAAACAAAAGAGTGAAAATTTACTCTAACAAAGTAAATTTTTAGACTTCCGAAGAGTGTAGTGAGTGATCAATCTTCAAAGAGTGAATCTCACTCTTTCAAAAAAGTGAAACTGTTTCTCTCTTCCAACGAGTTAATTTTCACTTGGCCAAAGAGTGAATTATTCACTCTACCAAAGAGTGAAATTAATTATAGTAAAGAGTGTAACTCACTCTACCAGAGTGATAAGCCTTAAACGATCAATGGCTGGAAATGTTGAATAATTTATAGATTCCTTTGAAGGCGTAAAAAGAATGTTATCCAGTGTGCAAAAAGCATTTAAGACAAAGAGCACAAGAAAATAAACGAGAATGGCCTTCAAATTCTCTTTTGATCATGTATTTAAGAGTTATTCCAAATAAAAATTCCAAGGGCTGTCTTAACAAAAATCAAAAATCATACCCTAGTACAGCAACAAAACAGCTAGCTTATAATCAAAAGAAGGTTAAAAGCAAATCTAAAAAATAGAAAAATTGTTACTGTAAAGTTGTAGGGTAGTACAAGTTTCCTACACTTTTCTGAAGAAGATAATCAAGGAATTTCGACACCTCTTCAAGAACTTATAATATTTCAACATACAGAGGTACATTTTCAATAAATTTTTATCTCATAACCTTCTACTACGTTTGTGGGGGATGAGATATGTGCTTCGTTTTACTGTTGAAAAGTGCACACATTTACTCCTACCAGTTGTCATAGAAACCATAACCATGAAAATGCCGATGGGGAAATTTTGGGACTTATAACCGCTACACACGGGTGGCACAGAGAAGAGTGGGGCCCTATTTTCTGGTCATGTGACCAAATATGCTTAAAATTTAGTCTTTGTGTACCTTTCTTTGTAAATATGTGTGAGGTAATTGCTTTTGCCAAGAACTGCAGTGCTCCTCAACTGATTACTCTATAGACTTGAAACTTGGTGAGTAGGCGCCCTTAAGTTAACGATGTATTGAAATTAACAAGCGATATGCAACCTTCAAAGACATGCCTGACGTACGTTTTGTGAAACTTCAAAGCTACTAACAATTAGCATGACGTCAATGACCACAAGGCCAGTAGGTCACATGGTTTTTTTACTTCTAAACTTTGTAAGTCGAACCTCCTTAACTAAACTTAAGATCGAGCATTAACTTGGTGGGTGGTTGCGTAGTCCTAGGAATTTGGGTCTTTCAGACCCTAACAGACCCTCAACATGAAAAGTCAAAAGTCAGGGGCCAAACTTCAAGATAATGTGTTTTTCAAATTTGGCTATAACAAATGAACAAAACAGTGGATGGGCATATAACTTCGTAGAATAGCTTTCGGGTGCCAAAATAATTATCTTAGTAGCAGAATATCTATACAAGCCCTCAATCAGGGCCTTGGGTATACTACACGCCGTAGACTTTGTTCGTAGTCGAAACTTTTGATGCCGTAGACTCGACTTCGCATGGACCTTTCAGTACTGTAGAAAAGGGACGCCTGATCAGGCCCAATTTCGATACCATGTTGTAGCCACATGGTGATACTGAAGACTATGGGGGGGGGGGGCGTCGTAACAGTAGAGTAATGACGAAAAAGCCGATGACAGCAATTACGCGTATGCAAACATAATCCGGCCTGGTTTCAATTTTTATCGGCAACGCAACCTTTGACCCAAATGCCCGTATGACTGCCTGCTAATTAGACCATTCACGGTTACGCTACTGTAGGCACTTTCTGGCAAAGAGCATGCACAAGAACCTGTGTGTACGGGTAAGGTTTGGTGCCTTTAAACGCTGGCACAATTTCACTCAGAAAGTAGACGAATGAGAAGGTATTCCTTGTGGCGACAATATAAGTGCGCCTTATCAACACATTTGCCAACCAACCGTGACATCGTTTGTTTGTAAACATGAATGGGTCTATAGTACACTGAGTGATAAAGAGTTGTTTCACATTACATCACGCGTTAGGGATTATCTTCTCCGCCGGGCACAACACATGCGCAGTGAGATTACCGTACATGCGCTCGTCATGACCTTGGATACTACCGTGACACAATGAACGCTTGACGGGCTAAATTTCCTACAACCAAAGAGACGCGCGACCTCCATAGGCGTAATTGCGTAGTCTATGCATCGCATATCATTTTCCGTAGTACCACTTACTGGCCCTAATGTTCTGTTTTGTACCAAATCAATGCAAGGCACTGCTGCCAACTATATAACGTGCAACGCTACTTGATATGACATGCGAAAATATGCACACGACGTTAGACTAGTTGACGGCCTCAGTGCCTGCCCGGCGGACGAGTACATAAGCGTACGGGGTCAATATTTCGGGGGGGGGGGTCAGGAACAATGTTTGGCCGAATTTAGAATTTAGGACCAAGTTGCCCGAATTTTGATACCGCTTTGACGGTTGCAAAAGGGCATAATTTGTTCTCTTGGCTGTCTCATTTGCCTAATGGATCCACTATTTTTGCCCGCATTGGAAGGGCATGTGCCCTCCCTGCCGCCCCCCCCCCGACGTGTATGATCATTGCTTGTACTGAACTAGCTGCTAAACAAAAAACCTGTAGTAAGCTTAGGAATTCTCTGGTTCTTCGATCAGTGACGTACACAGCGCCGTTAACGGAATGTAGGTTAGGCATAGATTTAGAGGCAATAATGGACATGACGCACTCGCTCTGTTTCTGTAAAACGCTTTTCTTGTAACTTTTAGTATGCGAAACATTTTCATAATGCGTACGCTTCGGGTACTGCTATCAGGTTTTTCAAGCTAACGTCAGTCATTAGCGTAGGAAGTAGGTTGTAACGGGGTCTGAACTTTTAAGACCATCACTCTGGGGAAGGTTCAACTTCTGTTTAAGGGAACTGACGGACGACTGAAGCCCGCCAAGGTTTGACTTTCGTACTGAATTCGCAAGAGTCAGTGAGTGGCATACCGCTTATTGTCGGCAACGCTTGATGTCTATTACGGTTTCCCTGCAGCTTTGGGCAATTTTTTTAATATTTTATTGCCTTCTGCTCTTGGATACATTTTAATGCCACTTTTTGTGTAGTAATTGAAGTATATTCATCACAAAAGTTTGAAATTTACTTGTAAATGCTTCAAATCTCATATGGGAGAAAAAAGGGTTTACATCCTTGAAAAGTAGCATAAATTACCTCCATCCATCCAATTGACTGAGGTGATGTATCCCTGATCCCCGCTTTTACATATATCTTTTCAAACTCAGTTTGTTCTGTGAATAAAGCACAGGGACTTGATTGTCTGTAAAACTTGAGTCGTCTTACGCACGAACTGACGTTCCATGGATTAGTCTTAAATTGACACAGTTCGTATCTAAATGCAGCTGTAAGAAATTTTGTTGGGAGAAGGAGGTTTATCTTGAAGTCATGAAGCCTTGCACAATATTAATCAATATGACCAGTTGTCGAGGGGCCCAATAAAAGTGTACGACATTTGTGAGATGAAAGAAACGTTTTCCATCGTAAATAACATAATAATATTTCACTGCGTATTATTTTTCATGAATGGAGAATTGGAAACCATGCATTGTAAAATCCTGGGGGTACAGAATTACTACCTACTGTAGTGACCTCATTAGTGAAGCACTCCCCCTCTGCATTCAACTCAAGAATTGCCACACACAATTAGAACCTTCCAGTAACTTTAACAATAGAAGGTATGTACAAGTGTGGATAGAATGCAGCACCTGTAGAAATGTTAATTAGTCCTGATGCCACATGTGCTGGTGAGCAGTGTGTCCAGTACAGCACAAGCTGCAAGCTCACCATTGCAGCTCTGGACCACACCTAGAAAGGACTTATAAGCTATACCGTGCAACTAGCTCTACAGTGCCAACAGGAGGATATTACAGATTACAGGTACAGAATTACTACTGTACTTAGCATACATTTATCAATTTATCCATTACTAAATATTCATATTGTAGTTATTTTAATGTGCCTTTTGAATACTTATAGCCCGCGCTTACTTTTGTAGTTATGCACCCGCTATGTAGTTAGCGAAGTGCACGGGAATAACTCCTTTAGTCTCACGCGAGGATAATTTGGCTCAGGCATAGCCAACTCAATTTAGGGCACTTCACCTTATTACCTAAGAAACTGTTACAAGCTTACACCAAGACGTAGACCGAGCCTGGCGGCCTACAGATCGCCTGATACAACGAATCCGTCAATGCGACTGAGTGAGTTAATTGATATTGGCAACTTATCTGGTAGCTTGCGTATTTCTTGCCATTACCTGTTCTCCAATTCGTTCGTAATCCTCATGCACCAGCCCTAGCTCTCCAGTCACTGTGTGAGCCTGAAAAGAGACAACAATAAACCTAAATTAGCATGCGGCTGCTACGGTACCTTGAGCAGAACCTACACGTAGGTCGACGCGCAGCCCGTCTGTAGGAGACCTATGCGGGCTGTCAGAGTAAATAGGGCAACTATAATTATAAGCCTTCACTGCCGCGCCCGTGGTATGCAGGCTACGTAATAATGACGGCAGTAGGATGCTGTGCTGCGATTTGAGTATATAAGTAGTATATTACGAGGCAGCAATTAACAGCAGCAATAAGTTAGCGGTAGTGCGCCTGAAGTAATGGCAGGAAATACGCAAGCTACCAGATAAGTTGCCAATATCAATTAACTCACTCAGTCGCATTGACGGATTCGTTGTATCAGGCGATCTGTAGGCCGCCAGGCTCGGTCTACGTCTTGGTGTAAGCTTGTAACAGTTTCTTAGGTAATAAGGTGAAGTGCCCTAAATTGAGTTGGCTATGCCTGAGCCAAATTATCCTCGCGTGAGACTAAAGGAGTTATTCCCGTGCACTTCGCTAACTACATAGCGGGTGCATAACTACAAAAGTAAGCGCGGGCTATAAGTATTCAAAAGGCACATTAAAATAACTACAATATGAATATTTAGTAATGGATAAATTGATAATGTATGCTAAGTACAGTAGTAATTCTGTACCTGTAATCTGTAATATCCTCCTGTTGGCACTGTAGAGCTAGTTGTACGGTATAGCTTATAAGTCCTTTCTAGGTGTGGTCCAGAGCTGCAATGGTGAGCTTGCAGCTTGTGCTGTACTGGACACACTGCTCACCAGCACATGTGGCATCAGGACTAATTAACATTTCTACAGGTGCTGCATTCTATCCACACTTGTACATACCTTCTATTGTTAAAGTTACTGGAAGGTTCTAATTGTGTGTGGCAATTCTTGAGTTGAATGCAGAGGGGGAGTGCTTCACTAATGAGGTCACTACAGTAGCTCCCCCCTAGATTGCCAACGAAGGAGGCAGTCGATAATAATCAAAAGCTTAAATGTGACCGAAAGTTTAATTAATGCTTAGTTAAGGAAATATTGAAATGACAGTTGAAATTTATGTAAGTCTCTCAGACTAAGAGCGAGAATTCTATGGAGCAAACACTACCAATCGAATGGCATACACCCCCAGATGAGAGACAGTCGGGGTCACCAGTTTAGAGTAAAGTTCAAAACCAAAATATTTATATAGGTTGCAGTGCATGAAAGGTTAAAATAAAGATACAAAGTATCCTAAATAGCAAGCAGCTGAAGAACCGGAAAGGTACAAGAGGATCACGTCGGGGTCACCAGTTTAGAGAAACAAGGTAGTGGCTTGCCATTACCTGTTCTCCAATTCGTTCGTAATCCTCATGCACCAGCCCTAGCTCTCCAGTCACTGTGTGAGCCTGAAAAGAGACAACAATAAACCTAAATTAGCATGCGGCTGCTACGGTACCTTGAGCAGAACCTACACGTAGGTCGACGCGCAGCCCGTCTGTAGGAGACCTATGCGGGCTGTCAGAGTAAATAGGGCAACTATAATTATAAGCCTTCACTGCCGCGCCCGTGGTATGCAGGCTACGTAATAATGACGGCAGTAGGATGCTGTGATGCGATTTGAGTATATAAGTAGTATATTACGAGGCAGCAATTAACAGCAGCAATAAGTTAGCGGTAGTGCGCCTGAAGTAATGGCAGGAAATACGCAAGCTACCAGATAAGTTGCCAATATCAATTAACTCACTCAGTCGCATTGACGGATTCGTTGTATCAGGCGATCTGTAGGCCGCCAGGCTCGGTCTACGTCTTGGTGTAAGCTTGTAACAGTTTCTTAGGTAATAAGGTGAAGTGCCCTAAATTGAGTTGGCTATGCCTGAGCCAAATTATCCTCGCGTGAGACTAAAGGAGTTATTCCCGTGCACTTCGCTAACTACATAGCGGGTGCATAACTACAAAAGTAAGCGCGGGCTATAAGTATTCAAAAGGCACATTAAAATAACTACAATATGAATATTTAGTAATGGATAAATTGATAAATGTATGCTAAGTACAGTAGTAATTCTGTACCTGTAATCTGTAATATCCTCCTGTTGGCACTGTAGAGCTAGTTGTACGGTATAGCTTATAAGTCCTTTCTAGGTGTGGTCCAGAGCTGCAATGGTGAGCTTGCAGCTTGTGCTGTACTGGACACACTGCTCACCAGCACATGTGGCATCAGGACTAATTAACATTTCTACAGGTGCTGCATTCTATCCACACTTGTACATACCTTCTATTGTTAAAGTTACTGGAAGGTTCTAATTGTGTGTGGCAATTCTTGAGTTGAATGCAGAGGGGGAGTGCTTCACTAATGAGGTCACTACAAACTTCATTAAAGATATTGGTAGCTTCTTATTTGACATCTTTCCAACGTCCCGGGGAGGGGGGTGAACATAGAAAAAGCTTCTCCAGTTGAGGTAAATGCAGGAGGTTAGGTGTTCATTGTTCATTTTACTTGGCATTTAGAGCCTAAGCTCCTTGAAACACAACTTTCTTGCTCCTTGTCCCATTTCAGACAACTTCCATATGTTATATTAGAAGAATATCATGAAATGCACAGTCTCACAATTTGAACAACTTCAAAGTAAGGTTATATAGAACGAACAATTACCCCATTTGGACATTTATCACAACTTGTAAAGTTTTGACATTGCCTGAACTTAGTCCTTCACAATATGAACGAGATAAATTGCATTGAATGGATCTTTGTTGTTTAAACGACCCACAAATGTAATTTTAACACTTTCAATTTTCAGCATCGTTTCAAACACTACAAAATAAAACAACTCTCTAAGCTAATGTGTAACATGACAGTGCCAACCATCACCTTCCCCTGCAGCCCCCTCCCCTCAGGTGCATGTTATGCCACTCATTAACCTTTCTCTCCACGGGTAGCAAAATTGGTCTTGTGGGGTTCAGGTACTATCATATCAGGCAAATAGGTGCATTCCCGTAATGTGAATGGTCGACATAGGTTGAATCGTGGTTTTGGTGCACTCTGAACCCAGGGAATCCTATTCAAAGGTTTCTGTTTCTCAAAATGTTCGAAAGGGTAAACCCTCAGACTCCTCTCTCCTGTAGCCATGCCTTATAGTTTTAAAGGCCTTCACTCGTATGAATGAGTCTCAGTACCCTCTTCCTTCAAATCCTTGTTGGGCCTCTGCCTATCAGAATGTAATTACTTCCAATTCATAAACAATGAATAAGCAGAGATTGTAAAGTAATTTTGAGCCTTGTTTTCCCTTCAGAATCATTTCATGAAACTACCTTTTGTAAGTTGCCTTCTTTTATTTCCGGCGTACAAAATTCAAGATTCTAAACACGTGATCTGAAATAACGTGTAGATGCTGCTTACAAGGACTGTGCAGTGTAATTTCCAGCGATCTACTGGGAGAGGCATTTTGGTGTAAATGCACCTCTCGATAGAATATACACCAAAAACCTTAAGTCATACTACATATTTTTGATACAGCCTAATTTCAATACGACACGTTAGTAAACAACTGTTCATGACAAGGTATGAAAGTAAAATACTGCCAAAATATGGCCAAACACTGCTTATGACAAACCCTGCATAAAATTATGGCTCAAACGTTACCCTAGATAATGTAAATATGATAAAGTTCAAACAGGAAATATAGGAATGAAGGCCACTGATGGACCTAATATTGTCTTTTGAAAATGCTTTCCTTGAAATATTTTGGTAGGATAACTTACATGAAATACAATGATACTACCAATGGTGTGATACTTATTTGTCGTGCATATGGAAACAAAATGTCTATAGCTCAGTTCAATGATTGACTCGACAGCATGTTTGTCCATGTAGTTACATATGCTGAGGTAAGGATCCCCAATCCTGATAAAACATGTTGAGTGCACTTGCTCAGCTTTTCTTTTGCACCATAACATGGGTGGTCAACACCGTGTTCTCTTTAAAAATAACATTCCATGGAGTACTCCTATATATATTGATGGTGATTCAAATGTTAGAAACTTAGATCAATAACTAGATATGACAAATACAATCATTGATCACTTGCAGAGGTATAGCACTGTTTATCAGGTAATTACAGGCTCTTTATTTTCAAACAAGAATTGATTCCATCAGTGAATAAAATAACCAGAAAGCCCAAAGGCTTAGTGATTTCTTGCCGAATGGGGATGCTTTGTTGCACTGAGGTTTATCCCTCAAATTTATCTTTCTTGACTACATCATTTTATGATGTTTTAACAATTTGACCTCTGCTGACCTCACATGACCTTTGAACCCCACCAAATATAACAAAAAAGAAAATCTGAAGTGTCTTCAAAGGGATTCAACTCCAATGGATCTTGGATCTTAAAATTCTTGAAAAATTTTGCTTTTCGACCTCTGGTGACCCTAGATGACGATCTTAGGAATACTTGGGAATGTTTTGCTGTTTGACCTCTGGTGACTCCTGTTGACTATCTTGGGAATTCTTGGGAAATTTCACTTTTTGACCTCTGGTGACCCCATATCATGGTCTTGGGAATTCTTGGGATATTTTGCTTTTTGACCTCTGGTGACCCCATATAACAATCTTGGGAATTCTTGGGAAATTTTGATTTTGCTTTTTGGCGTCTGATAACTCCAGATGATGATCTTGGGAATTCTTGGGAAATGTTGATTTTTGACCAGAGTGACGCCAGATTACAATCTTGGGAATTCTTGGGATATTCTGCTTTTTGACCTCTGGTGACCCTACATAACAATCTTGGGAAATTTTGGGAAATTTTGCTTTTTGACCTTTGGTGACCCATATAAAAATCTTGGGAATTCTTGGGAAATGTTGCTTTTTGACCCCAGTGATGCCAGATTACAATCTTGGGAATTCTTGGGAAATTTTGCTTTTTGACCTTTGGTAACCCAAGATGACCTTTGACCTCCACCAAAAACAACAGGGTTCTTCCTTACATCATGACAAATCTATATACCAAATATAAAAAGTGTAGGCCATTCCTATCTTGAGATATCGTGATTACGAGCTTTGCAGCTTTTACCTCTAGTGACCTCAAATGACCTTTGACCTTCACCAAAAACAAAAGGCTTCTTCCTGTCAACATGACAAATCTATGTACCAAATAAGAAAAGTTTCGGTCATTGCTTTCTGGAGATATCGTGTTTACAAGCTGTTTACGAGGTTTTCTCAAAAAGTGTCGGTCATCCCTGTCTTGAGATATCGCGATTACAAGGTTTTTGATCCCTTGTGACCTCAGATGACCTTTGACCTCTACCAAAAACAATACGGTCCTTCCTCTCAACACGACAAACCCATACAGGCCACTCCTATCTTGAGATATCGTGATTTCAAGGTTTTCGGTCTTTGACCTCTGGTGACCTCAAATGACCTTTGACCTCCACCAAAAACGATAGGATTCTTTCTCTCAAGATGACAAACCTATATATCAAATATGAAAAGTGTCCGTCATTCCTATCTTGAGATATGGCGATTACGAGCTTTTCAGCTTTTTACTTCCGGTGACCTCAAATGACCTTTGACCTTCACCAAAAACAATAGGGTTCTTTCTCTCAACATGACAAATCTATATACCAAATATGAAAAGTGTCGGTCATCGCTATCTTGAGATAGCGCGATTACAAGCCATTTACGAGGTTTTTGCAATTTAACCTATGGTGACCTCAGATGACCTTTGACCTCTACCAAAAACAATAGGGTTCTTCCTCTCAACATGACAAATCTATACACCAAATATGAAAAGTTCGGTCATCCCTATCTCGAGATAACGCGATTACAAAGTTTTCGGTATTTGACCTCTGGTGACCTCCGATGACCTCTGACCTCCTCCAAAAGCAATAGGGTTCTTCCTCTTAACATGAAAAATCTATATACCAAATATGAAAAGTGTCGGTCAATCCTATCTTGAGATATCGTGATTACAAGCAGCGTCACAAACACACGTTCACACACACATACACACACACACGACATAACCATCGCATAGATTCCTTGCCTGCCTACGGCAAGGAATCAACAAAGGGAATATCAGGGCTTGAAGCATGCCTTCAAAAGGGCACAATAGATCTGATTCGAGGGAATGACTCTGATGTCAACTATGTCAACTATCAACATATTCGTAACCTTTTTTTAAGGAACACCACGGCAAACAGAAAGAATTGCTTTGTGCCATCCGATCATTTCGGTCATTTCAAGCCCTGGAATACACCTCTCCCTTGAGTCAGCCAGATGAAAAGACAAACCAAAATGCAAATCTCAAATCTTAAGCAGTGGGAAAATCACTCTAGTCATATGACTAGAGATTGACATAGTTACCAGTCACACTTCACAAGGACTATTCACCATCACAGCACACCCTTTGCATCATACGGTAAGCAATTAAAACAAACCTAGTGCTATGTACGGCGCATACGTTACAATGAGCCTACAATCTTTTGATCTTTTTAATGTAATAGTGTGTATATACAGTATATCAATAAGGAACGTTGTATCCAAATTCCAGTCTAACAAAAATTCTTACGGCTGATGCCCAGGTAATACGTCGGTTGAGATCTACTTTTCCCTGGTCTGACTAAATCCCCCGGGATACTATTCGTCTATCATCGCCACTGTTAGGGAAACTTTCCCTTTAATGACCAAGCCACAACCCAGTTTGTCGTAATTAGCCTATAACACAGTGGGTTTATCATGCTTATCAAAAACACAGCAGTATCTGTATGATGAATTGATATCATTAAACGTGCCGACTCTTTTCTTCCGATCTCTACTACAGTAAATGCGTAGGGCTGGATAGCAACTTATTATCATAACAATGTCATGCAATACAACTAAAAAGTATAAAAAATTTCAATTGATACAAGCTGCTTTCAGAAGAAAATTCATCTTACTCTCTACATCTTGCAATTGCACCCAATGGCAGATATGCAACAGGAGTTTTCTGTGCAACTTGCATTTTAGTATTACCATTAACCAGGGTGAACGCAATTAAAGAGAAGCTCAGTAGGCACGTTGTTTGTAGCCTGAATGGAAAAGAACCCTTGTGTGGCGATAGAATTAGGTGATGGGGTTTGTAATGTGAACACAAAAGTAGAAAGGGGAGGTTGGAAAACAACTTCTTAGCGGCATCAATTCAGCATCTGACCCATACCAAGACTGAAGTTAACCTTACCTAATTTGTCAAACATTGCTCTATCCAAACTTCCAAATTTTGCAAGTAGGCAAGCTGGGCAGCAATATTTATTGTTATTTTATTCCTTCCTTGAAGTGTCAATGACCATTTCACATGATGAGGTGCTATATTTCAAGTTATTTTAATGTAACGGATTTGGGGAGTGTAGCTTCGTTGGTAGCGTTGTGATCTACTTGGTAGATTTCTTGGCCTAAGGCCTCGTATTTTGATTGACCAGAACGCAGAGAGAGAGGCAAGGAAGGCACGAAAAACACAAGTAGAAAATTTGCAGTGTTGTTGTAAAACGTAAAACTTGTATTAGAACAAAATCACATGAAATGATAAAATTCTCCAAGGCTAAGTCGATCTTCTTTAGAACTGCAAAAAAGGCAAAAGAATACGGCTGGATTAAAGCTCGAATAACGTCTAGGAAATGATCCTCTCCTAAGTTGATTCCTTAAGAACTCTTTCAAGTTGTTTACTCTACCAGGGAGCTGTTAGGAAGGAGACACAACAACCAGACCTGACAGACAAAAAGTACTTGAAAATGATCTAATCCCATTCAGGTATCGAAATTTGATTGACAGGTCTCTTTGTAACTATTTTCTAGCCTTCTTGACTTTACCCTTCCTAATAAATATCTGCCCCTTTCACACCCAAGTAATCCTGTAACGATAACCTTTGTAAAAACATGCTTTGATCTGAGGTTTGTTACCGACGGGGCTATGCTGTAATCAAGATTTTTTCACTAAACGACTGTCAATGAAAGTTTAAATAGTGTTCTTCCTTTACGTCCCGACGAATTTGATGCGTCGTCTGCTTCGAACATTGTTCAAGCCTAATTCATTTTTCCCAATTTTGGCCTATTTCCTCATCACTTCGAAACACAGTCGAAATGTAAGTTGTCTTGGAGGTCTTCAGTAAAGCTAACAGAAATGACATTTATTGCGACCAGTAACGACAAAAGTGTAAAATTTCATATACTTTTGTGACGGCTGGCAACGAAAAGTTAACTGTTCAATGTAAGAAGTAGAAGTATGCATTGTTATTGTAACAAAAGGTCCCTTAATCCTAGTTGATCCTGTTAATTGTAGCAGGAATTTTGAGGATAAAAGCAAGATTACCATCGGGAACAAACATTGCTTCAAAGTGCTATAGAAAGTTGTGTCTCCTTCCTAACAGCTCCCTGACTCTACTAAATTTACCCTACATTTCTGCAGTAAAATGATGCAGGCACAGATTTTCGTAGTCAAATGAGAGCGCAAAAAGATGAATATGCCTTAACCGTAACAAATAAACGCCTGTGCCATAGAATCAAGCCATTGTCCTCTGACAGTCACAGATTACAAGAAAACATGTACTTAAGTAAAGTCTTAAAAGCCCACACCGTAGAAAGCATGCTGGTAAATGTTTTAATCCCCCGGTTAACAATAATTTCTCCTTAGCTCTACACAGAACACAGTAAAACCTATGTAGAGTAAAGCAGGGCAAACTATACAGAAATTCTACCACACAGTGACATAACAAAGGCTTCGCCTCTTCTCTACTTAGATTACAGTCTTGTGCCCTCATATAACCCTTAAAAGAACCTTAACGTTAAAACATTAAGGCCACTACTTTGCCTTAGTGCACAAACTTGCTTTGAAAAAGAATAACATTTCAGTATAATGCACACACATATTAAAACATGGGATATTGCATATTCTTTACATGTATCAGCACTTACAAGAAATTACGATGATTAAACCTGCGACTACGTGGTATATAAGAAGTACCTGTCGACTAAGTGTCTCACGCTAACTTGATGTAAACACGAAACTTTTTGATTTAAATAGTAATAACTCCAAATCATTTTGCATGACACAATCTCTTTTCAAAAAATGGGGTTCCATGTACCTGGCTGACGTGCCGGGAATTTTGCATGTTTAGTCTAACAGATTCACCTAGCATCAACCAACCAAAGAGATTTCCACCTTTAGCCTCACTCAAGGAATTTTCAGTCCACAAAAAGGAAGGGTACATGGGTAACCGGTTTCATAATAACAGCCCAATTTAACCAGACCGTCAGTCTCATTAAACGGTTGCCTCTTTCAGCCCACATCATCTTGCAAGGAATTTTCACCTTACTACATGGAATTTTACCTTAGGACCCAACTTAACGGAAATGTTACCCCACGATAGACAAGACATATAAGTAACAACTATATTCATGCGAACATTAAAAAGCTGAAAGTTTATTCCAACCAACCCATGCTTAAAGGAAATAAGTTAATCAAACGTAGCCTAATACAAAAGAAAATGAAAGATTCTCCGTAAACACGTACTACATATTTCCATTACTTTATTCAAAACAATTATAACAATCAAAATCATGTAGACCGATTTGTCAGTCTAAGCAGAAATTCCAATATGCTGAACCTTCTTCTTCCGTTAAAGTTTCTCGTTATGTACAGAATGTTTGACACATGTATCAGTGCTAAGAGAATAGTTTTGAAAGAACAGGCTAAGTTCAGGAAATATCGTTCGTTAAGTTCTAAATCAACATCTATTGAAGGCATTTGTCACTATGACAAATTACTGAGCTGCTGTAAGCAACAAAATCGAACAACATAATAATTCATTTCCATTGACAACGGCTTGACACTGTAGTTTCATTTTCTGTGAACTAGAAAACTTGAATTGGCCTGGTAATTTCCTGGTATATGATCAATTCACAGTTTGTTCCATTCAATGGCATTTCTTCACGAAATTACAGATACTTGCTCTTTAGTTAAGCGAAACCGCAGAAGAATAAGCCCATCCATGATATACAACGCTTAAAAATTTTAAAAAGGGGCCCTGTTTAGATTCCAGTCTTTTCCTGCTGTCCTCCCGTATAGCTATCCGTATAGCAGCGACCTTCTAAAACCAGATCCCCTTTGTAAACTGATCATTTTGTTGAAGTATAGTGCGCTCCTCTACTTAGGCTAATTTGCTTTGATTTCTTTCTTATTCCGAATTTTGACAGTTACGCGACCACTGAGCCCGTGAGTTCCTCTCCATTTGATACAGTTCCCACATTGATCATCTACAGCAGTACAGCAGAGCAATAGATATAGAAACGATATACAGCACAGTGACATGTCAAAGACTGTGCCCGCCGTTACTTTAATGCTATTACTAGTAAGTTTACACATCATTGCAAAATGGAGCACTTCTAAGGAAAAGTGTGCAGTCAATTCTTCGGTTGGGTCTGTAACTCAAGATGTCAATACGTAAGTTAAAAAGAAAAGAAAGAGATAAATATAAATGTAAGAAAACAAATATTTATTGAACTCCTGAAGCACTGAAATACTAATTGTGATACACAAAGTTAATGTTACTGTAGCGAATCGGGATGCGCGCGATACGGACACATGGAGACCACTACCCGTGGAGGCGGTGACAAGACTAAAATAAAGCACTTGACATCAGTTTGGCCAGTTCTCTCTGTTTTATTGCTTCACCAGTAGCGTCACAGTACAGGAATGATAAGGTTTGAGTAAGCAGAATAAACAGCCCCAAAAGGAAACACGGCCAAGAAAAACAGCCTCAACCCATCTGTCGGCCAAGACAAAGGCAGAAATATTCAGTCAGGTTACCAGCCTCTTTAACGCCTACCAGTACTTTGACAGTACTTCAGCCCAGCAGTACTGCAACTCACCGTCTGCACACCTAGGTCAATATGAAGATGCACAGAACCCAAATACTTCTGAAAACCGTGCTAAATCTCGGTCACCACTCGACCGGACTCCTCTCTCCGCAGCGTTCAGTCAGGGAGTGCCGAAACACGAGGTTCGACTCGGCGTGCAGGGGCCCGTTTACCAGCGGAAATACTTTGAATAAAATAACACCCCTCCTTACAATACAATACGCAAACGGGTCATAGATCGAAACCTCGCCGATGTACTTGCGGCAGAACAATACCGGTTGGGAGTAAAGAGGGTCTGGAGCAATTGCTCAATTCTGTTACCCCCAAATGCCCTGGCATGTCTACAAAGACCAAAGGTAAGAATAGCAACGCTTCTGAATATGCATGGAATTTCAATACACCACATTACAGTATATACTGCACATGTTTGTAAAGATTGAACATTGTACCTGAATATCGCAGCGATACTGGAGACGAAGGTGACGTGAATGACATTGACAGCAGTTGAACGGTAGCGTCATGTACACCGACCCTTGATAGATTCGTTGTAAAAACTTCAACAGGACCGTAACCTGCGGAAGAGGTGGTTGCAGTCCTAGCCTGATATTCCCAAGCAAATACAAAAAAAAATCTGGAAATGCTAAAAACTTGATTCCTAGTTATGTTTTCAAGGCCCGCAGAACCTAGGAAATCGCAAACATACGGTAGCTGCTAGTTTCCTTTTCCTAAAATCTTCTGTCACAGACGCATCAACCCTCTCTCTGATGCAGGATGCACGAGTCGCAACACAGCTGAAATCTAAAGATGGTCAATTGTTTCTCAAGAGATACAGTGCCACAACATGCTTAGCCTGCGAAAATTAGAATATGATTCCCTTTTGTTACACGCTAAATTCTGTGTAGCCTACCCTTTTTCCCGTTTTCTCCTGCAAAATTATTTTACTCTGCATAACATTTTTATGATTGGGATTTACTAGGTAGGCTATAAATCGTCACCTAAAGAACGATTTTTGGGGCTGGTGAATGTGTCGCAATAGGAGTATGTAACCACTTTCGTAGGGATGGAAAATATGTGAGCGTAATAGCCTAAGGCTATCTCCGGTGGGCTTGTAATACATCCCCAATGGCTCCCCTCTTATCAAATTCTAGTGGGACTTTTCACAACGAAGAATAACCTTGAATGGTGCCCCCTGCAGTGTCGACGCCCCCTGTAACTACACAATTCCTGCCTCCGAGAGGCTACCATATGGGACACGCCTTCAAGAATGCACGTTTTCCTTCTCAAACTGAAAAATGTTTTGAAATAGTAGCACAACCCTAGCTTAAAACATGTAGCATTATATTTTCAATCAAAGCGCTAGAACTTTTTTTTAAAAAATGGCCGGATGGGAATTCCTCTTCCCATTGCACCATTTCTTAGACAACATTCAACTTGAAGTAGTATATACCCCGGCATCCTAATTCACGAGTAGTTAATTTCCATCATGTTACAATATTTTATAGGCCTACCGAAGTACTTATTTGCTAAATTCAGGAAGAATAACTTAAGCCATCTGTTTACCTTAAATATTAAATATTTCAGTCCAGAAATGCAAAAACTGCTTTAAAAGGAGATAAGGAAAGATTTGTAAGATTGGGGTAATATTTTATTCACAAATAAACTTGAGGCTACTTCTTATTCCCTTTAAATTTTAACCCAAACTCCCTAAACCATTCTGTAAAGTAGACTCGACGCCTCGTTTGCAACTGGATTAGCAGCAAGACTCAGGCTAAGTTAAATATGTCTCGCCTCAACAGAAAAATGTAAGGCTTACAGGCCTACCACTGCTTCGCACAAGGCCACTTATTCTCAAGAACGTAGCAGGCTGTACGGTATAACTCCTAGTTCAGTCATATCCTTGGTTTAGGAAGCCGAGGAGCTGAGCAAACATAGCCCGCACCGTGGGGTAGTCCACGTACGGTACTACAAAACTCGAGATACTGCACTTTGCCTAAGCGCTCCCACGATGATAAGCAAGAGACTTCCTGTACATTTATGTGTGCACAGTATATACTTTTTACGAGCGAATGCGAAGTATAGCAGTCGCTTTATGGACTTGTCACAGTGTTTTCATTCTGTGTCTTGTTGGTTTTGTTAATCTATAAGTGTTTGTAGATTAATAGATGTTAGTAATAAATAGAGTAAATTTATTTAGGGTGTCTCTAGCTTTACTACACTTTGAGGCATTTTCCGTGACAGATATTTTAATTGTACGGTTCCTGGAAGGACTGTATCACGTTCTTAAACGGCCTTTTCTATGGTTTTTGTCAACAGCTGTTATTTTAGAAATGGACGCACACCCTTATCTGCTCATATTTTGAAACGTTTGAGCGATCTGTTGAAGTAAAAGTTTATGTGTTATTGTGGGCAACAAATTGTACGAGTGAACTCCCCTTACAATAGATCAAACATACTTGGAAAAAGAACGACAAACTACAGAGTTACGTTTTATTTTCTTTGGAACTGAAGACTTCCAGTAGGTTATGACACAGTGAACGGATAAGATAACGAAGTGTCCCGGATGAAAAAATTGCGCAATACTAACTGCGTAGTTATCTTCTGGCACAGGAGTTTCTTCTGAAACTTGAATTTCCCTTGCAAATAGGTGTTTGCTTTGCCGGACACGTGACCCGACATTTGATACAGTTGTGGACCTGGAGTAATGATAGTCTATTATTGCGAGCGAATAGCGAAGTATATCTGTCGTGTTTTGGACTTGCAACAGTCGTTAGGTCCAATATGGTGACATTTGTCTTGTCTTGTTATGTCCTGCACTTCTTGTACAATATTGTCATTTTTATAAACTTCAATTTATCCACAGTACTTAGGCCTTCTGTGTCGTTCATCGCCAGCAATTTCAGCAAAGGGTGATTGCTGAACTGTTGAACGATCCCCAGTTAAACATACTGCCTTCGAGTGAGCACTTCCCATCGTTAAAGACAATAACATAAAAGACAACCCTCCACTAGATGCAGAACTCCATCACATTTGTTAGTATTTATTCTCGCAAGGTGCTCTAAAGAGTTTATATATCATTTAAATATCTATCAGTTCAGTTGCTCCTGTTGGCGCATTGGATAGGGCATAAGACTCACACGCTGGCGATACGTGGTTCGCTCCCTATTGCTGCGTGAATCTGTCGTATACGTTTTTTCCCTTCAGTTTTACATTCGCAAGTGTGAATGCCTCGCATTCTGGTTTAAGTATAGAGTAAGAGTTTGCTCTTTACACAAAATCTCTCAAACGATAACCATAACGACAACTGGGAGCCTCGATGCACTGTCCCTTTAAATATGTACAGTATTGGCAGAATGTTTTTAACAAAAACGATGCTGTTTTTGGCCCTCAAATGATAAGGACAACAACTGGGAGAGATAAGATTGATTCAGTACTATTCAGACTATCTCTATGAAACGTTTCAGCACATTTAGTGTACAATTGAACGAAGAGTAGGGAATATTACATTTTCAAACAAAACCCTCTCACGACGTCAAATAACGCTTATATTTATCAAAAATGGTTGCATCGTTAAGATATTTCCCTCAACTGCACGTCAGCCAAATTTCCGTCAAATCCATGAAGAAAGAGCGAAATGCCACGCATTTAAACACGATGTCGAAAAGTAACAGACATTTGCCGCGTGCGATCGCTACAGCTCAGCTTTCAGCAGAGCTAAAATGTGAAAAACAATACTGTTTTGTAACTCAACAATGTGACAGGCAGCAGATACGGTGACTACCAGTAGTAGTTTGTGATGTCAGACTCTAGAATGAGACAGCGATGTGTCCATGATTTTCTGAGTGTTAGACACATTTACTACAATCGGTGGGGGGGGGGGGTCTCTAGGAGACAATATTTAGTACAGATTTCCCTTCGTTAGATTAAGGAGTCTCTGGTAACGTCTTCGTTACATGGAAATATAGTAGCAACTTGAAGGGGGATTCATGATTCTTGAATGTGTGCCAGGTGGAAGTTCTTAAGTGCCATTGGCAAAATTTTCCTTAAGAACAGTCCAAAAGCTGAAAATGCTTCCTTGGGCCGTTTCAAAAACTGTCTGCTCTCTTTAGTCAAATGGTGCACTGAAATGTTTGACTTTTGTTGATGCAAAGTTTTTTTCTCTTACCAACGTTTTGCTTTGTCAATGAGTGTTGACGGCCCTGCTGGTTTTGATCAGTTGATAGGGAATTTTAGCTTAAGGCTGAAAGGCACAAAGTTTAGGTCTCTAAATGTAAAAGTGAGCTATCTTTTTATGTGCATTCTCCAAACCATGAAGTTCCTGTGCTGTGCTTTAAGGAGGCGAGGCAAAAGTCATTGAACAGGATGGATGGTCCATTCAGACTAAACCACTTGTATAATGTATTGATCTTTCCTGGAGATAAAAGGCTAACCTCTCTCACTAAAAGGAATTAAAAGCCCTCTTGAGTTGGTAGTGAGTTAACAAATAGATCAAACATTTCAGTATATCAATTGACTGATAGTAAGAGCAGACATAAACGGCCCAATCAAGTGTTTTTCACCTATTGCACTTGTTCTTAAGATAGGTTTTCCAATGAAACATTACAGTCTTGGTGAACTTCTTAAGTGCCAGGCTAGTTGACCAGTCCTTTTCGGCGTGGGCTTGAAGTTTGAAAGACTTTGATAAAACAACTTTTTGTTAAAGTGACAAATACACTGTAGTGTTGCAGCGTTATTTTGCCAGTAGATTTTATTCGAAACTTTTTGTTTTTGATTTGGGCTAATACAGTACTAGAGCTCTAGTTGATATGTACCTGAGTTTTACTAGGCTAAAATACCAACCCATGACCCTAAAGGAAGAGGCTGGGGCTTGAATCTATTCTCATGGGACAATGATTACAAGACAGTGCGCTTCACATACCGTTACAGTATACCTCACAAGTTATTTTCAAGTCTATGGTTCCGATATTGACATCTTTTTATGGTTCCATGCTATGCTATTGCCCACCCTTTCTTTCGAAAAGAAAACACTTTGGCCCTCAAAAATTGACAAGCTACTGCCTAGATAGCACAAAGGGTTGACGTTATGTTGGACTAATGTTGGCAACCGTTGGTCAACATTTCACCAGCCTTGTACAGCCAACAACTGGAAATTACATATATTGCCGACATTTGGCAACTGTATAGGCCAATTGTAGGGCATCATGCATTTAACCAACATTAGACCAACTTCAATTAGCCAACTGTTGGATGCTTTACATTTAAAATACATCAAACCTGGTTCATGAAACTAACCGTTGGTCATTATATGTATTCAAACAACATTGAGCCAGCTACATTTAGCCAACTGTTGGACAATGTGTTATAAACCAGTGCTGAGCCAGTTTTAAGTGATGAACTGTTGGTCATCATATATTAAACCAACAAAGGGCAATCACTTTAATTAAATTTCTGTAGGCCATAAACACTGAACAGTTATAGATTTACCATGAATAAACCAGTATAATAGACTTTATATAGACCTGTAAATCACCACAAAGAACAAGTTAAAAAATCGTTGAACTTATAATTATCTATGATATTATCGTGCTAAATATAAAAGAGCAACAGGGTAGATTAAAAATTGTTTAATAGTTGTCCCTCATGCTTTTTGCTGTGTCTGAAGGACACATTGGATTCCGATTGTGGGTTGCCGAACGATGACATTGGTCGCAGTTGGCAAATGGTAAGGGGCCCAACATTGGCCCACAAGAGATCACCAGAAAATATACAAAGCTGATAATTTGGGTATCTAGCCAACCACATAATTCTTTTAGTAGCAGCTGTTCCTAAAGTTTACACTCACAGTGCAATTTCTGCAAAATCTTCACTATACTTACACTGTCGAATTTTGTGGTGAGAAAATTTGAAAAAAATGTTGAAAATGCTGTGAAAATCTCTTGAAACACCAGGTTAAAGCACCTTTCATCTGAATGGAGTATTCCGAACTTTCAAAATGAGAATTGTGTTTTTCACGTAATGCAGGACTAATTAAGATCAGTTGTGGGATGCAATTATCATTTCACGCAGGGAATTATGTTTCTTAGTTGTACAAAACGACCCAAAGAAGGGGAAATAAAAATTTCACGATTAAAATTATATTAATAATTGTTAATAATTACATATTAGTTTCACAGGATGTATAATAGCCGTACCAGCATATTAAATTTTACAGGTAAACTTTCTCTTTCTACTTTTGAAGGTGGCTGGCATCTGCATTGCTTTCCTGGCGAAGGAGTATCCTTCGCCCCACGGCTTCTTGGACTTTTGGTTAAGATCATGTGTAGTAACTGTTCTTTTCAGTCTAGTGAACTGAGTACTTAGAGATTAGTTCTCTTGTAATTTCCTACACTTCAATCTGTCGGTGTTATTCGTCGTTGACGCATTTCGTTTAGTTTTTTCTGCTAGTTGTTTCACCTTTGTACTCATTCCGTCCTTTTTCTTCCTTTTTCTCTTCTATTTACGAATGAGCTTTATTTTCTAACTTGTACAGTTTTTGTAAAGCCTGTCAATAAACTTGAAAGAAAATTATCTGTTCTTTTCAGCCAGTTGACAGACCCTTGATGAAGAGGTCTGAGGGTCGGGAGGTAATTAGTCACTTAAGTTTGCTGTTCTTTCGGGGACGTAGCTCTATTGCGGACAGAGGTTAATTAGGTGAAAGGCTGAAAAGCAAGGAAAAGATAAGTTGTGAAACATTTTCTAAACCGTTCTCAGTAACCTTTTAATGCATGACAGAACCGTTAGACCACTGTTGGATAAGAACGTTAGATAAACGTTAACAAAATGTTGTTGGCTCACTTTTGAAAATAAGCACTCATAGTTATCATCTAGAACGTTGGTCAAATGTTAGAACTCACCACCTATTAACCAATGTTGATCGAATATTGGGATTAACAGTTAGTGCAACCTATTTGTCCAAGTTGGCCAAATTTCATAACCTTTGGTAGACAAAATGTTGGCCCACATAGAAGGTTTGTTGGCCAAACCTCTTCCCAATGAGCACCCACACATTCAGATAACATTAGCCCAACCGTTTAGCCAACCAATTTTCCAATGTTGGCCCAGCATTATTTTGCTATATGGGTTATGGGTCCACTCACTGTAATGAGAAAAATATGGAATAGAAAACTATCTGTAGTTTCCAACTGGTACCAAAAGAGGCGTGTATCGAATATACTGTCAATTGGCTAACCTGCCAAGCTTCTCATCATTCCTGCCATAGTGATTGATTTCCAAAAGTTTACCCTTGAAATACAACAGCATGTTTGTGCATTTGAAGAAGACATACACGTTTATTATTAGATCATTGTAGTGAAGTACATTGCTTCACTTTGATAGCAAAAGGAAAACCTCATATCAAAATCTAAAACATTATTCTCAGGACAGATACAATTGACAAATATAATCGTCCCGTTTTGATTTACGTACTGTAACATCGCAACCTAAAAGTTTTTTAATCAGAATAACACATGTGCATGCTGCCCAATAACTCCTCCAGACCAATCTGGTCCCGATCTACGTTTAGAATCAGGCCGTCCACAGCATGTGTCACAACCCAATGTTTAAGTCGTTAAGAATACCATGGTAAGTCGTGAGGGTATTTAAATAATTGGGGTGAAAAACAAAATATGAACCATTTTCTCCTTCAAACTGGACAAAACAGATATTCATGTCAAACAAATACCAACATGAATTTTGTTTACAAAAAATACCTTTTGTTTACAACATTCGTCTTTGACGTGTAGCAAGGTGCTGTGACGGTGTACTTAGTGCTTGAAATTAATTTACTGACATCCATTGCACAATGTACTTAGATGTGCTTTCAAAAAGACCTGATACGTTCCAAGTTATAATATTTAAGCGGTGGGGTTGCTGTGAACCAATTATAGAGCCTCTCCCGATGAGGATGGGTGACTCGAAATTCATTTTCTCTGCGTAATGGTCAAAAAAGTTGCTAACGCAGAGTGCAGGACTATACAAGTGTAAGATGACATATCTTTATACTGAAACTTTAGAAAATATGATAATTATGCTTCAGTTGTTATCTTTTGCAGGCCCGGGTTACTCTGTTAGAGGTTTTTGTCATTGACATACAATCCCGTGACAAATATCTCGGCTGGGCAAATTCTGTCTCGTAGCAACTTGTTACATTTGACAAGACGGACAATGTAAAAACTTTACATTATTAGGTAAACAGTGTATGGCATAATTCTTCTGAGCAGTAAATACCACAAGTTGCCTTCTGCCTGTTTAATGTCTCATAACTTTACTTTGTACTGTAGGCACCCTGTTATAGTTAAGGGCCGCCAGCAAATGACTACGTATGACTGGTATTGTACTGTCTGAACTACACACATCTCGTACTATTCCAGGCTACAATAGGTTACACCACAACTCAAACCTCCGAAATTGAAGTTCCGTTTTCACAGGAGTTGTAAGCGCTAGGCCCATGTTAGCCTCTGTGCATCCCATAGCCCCTTAAAGAAAAACCTGACTCCGTATTTCCATAGTCTCCTGTTCTAAAAGACAAGCTTGTCCTAGCCACAAGTCTGATTGCGTATCCCTGTGGCATTTAAAAGACAAGTTACAGTAGTCTAGATGACAGGAAGCTGTCAAGGAATTTAGACTAAATATCATCTTTGCTTCTTGAAAATATTCCCGTATGGTCGGTTCTTAAATTCTGACTGTGTATCTAGATAGACTCTTGCTAACAATTTGACCACTGACTGTGTATCCAGGGAGTTGCTCGCAACTCCTGGTGTACCCTTGTAGACTTTGTTGAAGATAAGTTACCAAAACTAGATGCCTCTCATAATCAAAGGTGTATGTGTACAGTAGGTTGGCCTAGATACATATAGCCTAGAATGATTAGTTCTCAAATGAAACAGACAAGTTATACCTGACCTGTCATTCAGTAAAGTCCTGTTCATGGTCAGCCCGCCTAGTGCTCCTTTTACAAAGTCCTTACCCGCTTTGGACCCTTCAGAGGTATCCTATACCAGTATCCGTCAAGATTCCCCATTTTAAATGTATCAGTGTATCTCGGTTAAAGTTACATTTAGTGCAGACACTACCTAGCAGATATTTCTCGTCATGTACTTTATACAAATGTTACATTGATTTAGTGTGTTTGACTGTAAGTCTCAATGTTCTACCTTATGAAAATGGGAAAATGGCACAACACTTAAATTACGATGGCTACTATTTTGGAAGTTTTGATCTCATATCAGAGAAAGAACAATTCTCCCAATTAAACTAACGTCTAATTACTACTACAGTTATAAACACAACACCTTTAACAACTCCAAGTCAAGTCTATAATTTAATTGCGCACGTAATGCATATTTCGCTAAGGTCACTAATTTATTGTGTGTAATTTTTACAACCGCTGTGCCTTTAGCGGAACTTGGAACATCACTATAGCTATAGCATAAATTCGATGCCCCAGCAGTTGCTCTAGTTGCCAATCAGAACGGATCTTGGTTAAAATGTTGCTATTAACCTGCAAAGTGATCACTGGGATAGCACTTTCTCTCATCTCCAGTCCTTTATCTAAGACAGTCTCTGCGATCTCCCTCTAAAGATCTCTTTCAAGAGCGCACTAGACCTCTCCCTGAATTCTTTGGCGAATCATCCTTTGACACAGCTACTGCAGCCGAGTAGAAAAACCTTCCAAGAATCATTCGTCTCGCTTTTCGTCCATGTTTCTCATCATGCAATTTAGTTTTGATTGTTTTGATGTTATAAAGTTGTCTCATTACATTTGCACATGTTTATTGTAAAGGGCTTTAAAGCACTTTGGTGAATATACCCTTTACTTATTGACACATAATAATTATATTGCTATTGTTCAGTCCAGCCCGTAGTCAAGTAGACCTGGGGGACCCTCGTCGAAAAAGATTTAAGCCCCACTAGAAAATATATTTGGGATCAAAACTTGCTATTACTAAGTATTCACCCAAACTTCATTCTGAAGCGTCACCTAATATTAACAATTCTCCGCTTACTTCCCATATCAGTGGTTTTTTATGATGTTTCCAAACATAAATTTGGAAAGTTTGAGGTAAACTAAGGAGTTATTTAAAATGAATTCAGTAACAAAAATATTCTAATATGATTAAAATAAGCCATTTGTGAATTAGGATACAGGTACATTAATTCAAACTGTGGTGATTGCATTTTCCTTTCAATACATCAATGTCTCTCCCCCTGCAAAAATAGCCCTGGGAATAATCTTCCCATTTCCCTTTTATAACCTTTTCTGGCTTCGTGGCCTTGTTAATCTAAATAGTGGTTAAGATGTACAATGCATGTTGCACTATATATTTTACTCATCTTGTCATTGAAGTCATTAAAGCAATCAGTGTGGCTTATATTTGAAGGAATAGTTCGCATTTGCCCACCTTTCACGTGCAATGGCCGATTGTGCTTTCAGGTTGCCCCCAAACCAAACATGTACAAACAAAAACTTTTCTCAACTGTACAAATGACCTGAAACATTCAAAGTACATCTGTTTGTTGTGAGGCACTTAGCGGAACGATCTTGTCTACTGTACTGATAATTTTGTAGCAAGTATAATGTCCGACTTATCTTTGTTTTGATCAAACTTAGTTTCGTATTGCTGTGTCCACTTAAATAAGTGTGAAAAATGCCTTTCTGTGTTCTACGCAAAGCTTATTAAAACTTCTTGTAAACACTTTATTTTGCTACCTTGGAAAAAATTAACAGCACACTGTAGTATTTATTCCCATTGGATACATGCAAACAGTTTTGGAGGCCGGTGCTTATAAGAAACTCTAGACACTTAGCCACTTCTACATCAGCAAAGTATATGTTTAGGCTCAAGTGGGATTCATGGCAAGGAGGGAGGGAGGGGGCTCCTCTGTTCTGTAGAAAATGTGATTTTTATTTGAAATAGAACAAAATGCGAACGTAACTGCAGCGATTTGAACATTTTGTGACTTACAACCATCCTTTTCGTCACTCGATTAAATGAAAAATGCTCCCGTTTGTGAGATTAGGTGCATTAAAAAATAGACAGCTAGTCCTCATCAGCAACACAGATCCAAGGAAACGTTGCTCATTTGTAACTCTAAAGATATATTCAGTGTCTAGTTAAGAACAGGGTTTCTTGAGACAGTGGTAGCCCACACTGAGAGAGTCAAGAAAGGCATTTTCTCTTCATCTTTTAAGGAAAGTAATCTTTTTATACTTATATTTCAAATTGACAAGTCTTATGATCATGAGTACTCTACTTTTCCGATACTGTAACAAGCTGTGCTGGTGTTTAGAACAAGAAGGCCGGGAAGTTTTTCTGTAGTAGACTACCCATTGGTGTTAAGGATTACATGTTAAGAATAATTGTCACTTGTTTTACACTAATTTGTTGTTCCTCAAAATTATTTCACTGAAGTGCAACCTCCCACCGAACGATACTTTCCATGCATTCGTCGAATTCTGGACCGTAAGCCGTAGGGAGACATCATATTCCACAAACTGAAAAAGAAAATTCCTGATAAGATGTTGGACTGTTACTTCCTTACAACAAAAAGTGAGAGGATTAAAAAGAAAAAGTAGTTATCTGCTACAATTTCCGTTTTGTAACCAGTGTGAGATGCTATTCACATGACTCACAAAACGTAACTAGTAACTATGTTTTGTTGGCATTTGTGGAAAGATAATCGGCCTTTAAAGTGCATCTTGATTTTTAAACTACGAAATTACGAAAAATATATTAAAAAGCCCAGACTATTAATCTCATCTGTTTAACTCCTGTCTTCATAACTTATGCAGTTGCTAAGATGTAAAGGGCAAAACTAGATCACTTAAATTGAAACAGTTGATTGCACAACAATTTGTGACGTTTAAGTCGTACTACTCACATTACCTACTTTTGTTTTCTTCTGTAATAAAATGTTGAAATAACCCTGAAAATATGATTTTTGGTCAGATAGTATGTTGTGAGGGAAAGGCTTGCATAGCAAAGCCTTTATAACAATAAGACAGTGATCACAATGTGGAACAAGGCGTAGTTGCGTTAGGTAGAACGGTGGATAAAAAAGAATGTAATTTGAGTGGTACCAAAGTATTATCAAAAATTATCGAGCAGTCGACCATCTTCAATTGAGTAAATAAGCTTCAACACTGGATATATCAGCGTAGGGATATCCTGTGAAAATGAGAGACTGCCAGATACGATTTATTTAATAACCGTTGCAAAACATATTTTTTTACTGTAGGCACATGTTAAACCCAGTTCCAATAAACTTAACCAAAACAGTTGTTGGTATCAACACCAACAACAGACAGTAGATATTAAGAAGGAGCTTTGATGTTCTGAACATTCTAGAATAAGGGTGGGGCGGATTTGTTGTACTAGACAGGTCTCCTTTAAATATTCCTTGTCGTCGTTACAATTACATCTTCTATAGCAACAGCACGCTCACAAAAACTACCGCCTCAAGTTTCGTTCATGTCAAGGATGTTAAAAGCTCCACTTGCCGCGAAATAATTTATCTTCATTAGCAATCATTAGGATGGAGGTGATTCTTCACGAATTTCACATAATGGGGCTTGTTTCTGAAGTATTTGCGTCATTCTAAGAGCATAGTGTTCAAGAATTTCCTTAACAGAAAACCTCTTTATTCATTGTTGGGTTAAACCAATTTCCAGCTAGCCTCACGCCCGGACATAGAGTTCGGGGTACCATAAAGGCTATGTCGAAGAGCCCACTCGAGATCACGAAAAGTCGGTATTTAAAACCTACGTGAGCATCTTTATTTGGAGAAGAGAATTTAAAAGGAAGAGTGAAAGTTGAGGAGGTAAAAGACATTCGGAAGAATGCTAATGGAAACATTTTTCGAAGTTGTGAAGTTTTGAAGTTGTTTCATATTCAATCACTAATGTACCGAAGCTATGTACTAACCAAAATGTAACAATGCATTAAGATTTCGATGAATACATTTCTGATTACCCTAGATGACCATTGACCCTCACAACAAGCAATAGTGTTCTTTCTCTTGATATAATGCATCTATATGCTAAGTATAAAGAGTCTCCATGCTTCCTATCAAGAGGTTTATTTCTCTTTGTAAAACACATCTACTTCCTAGATATGAAGAGTTTCCCTGCTTCCTATCTGGAGATATTGTGTCAACAGGGTTTTCAGTGTTTGACCTCCGAGGACCCCTGATAACCTTTGACCTTCACCAAGAACAATAGTCCTTTCCCTTGATAAAATACATCCACATGCTAAGTATGGAGAGTATCCATGCTTCCTATGTTGAGCCTTCGTGTTAATAAGGTTTTCATGCTTTGGCCTCTGGTGAGCTCAGATGACCTTTGACCTCCACCAAAAACAACAGGGTTGTTCCTCTTTATGATATGCATCTATTGCTATGCATGAAGTTGCCATGCTTCCTATCTGGAGATATTGTGTAGGCAACGTTTACAGAGTTTGATCTTTGGTGACCTAAGATGACCTCTGACCTCCACCAAAAATTATAGGGTTCTTTCTCTCCATAATATGCATCTACTTGCCAAGCATGAAGAGTTTGCATGCTTCCTATCTGGAAATATTGTGTTAAAAAGGTTTTCAGATATTGACCTTTGATGACCCATGATGACCTTTGACCTCCACCAAAGTAATGCAGTTCTTCCTCTTGATAATAAACATGTAAATACTAAGTATGGTGAGTACTCATGCTTCCTATCTTGAGATACGGTGTGAATGTTAAAATGATATGTTATTAAGTTCTTTGTAACAAATAATGCTCTAAGCCTTACTAAAATTTTTCATGAAATCAAATTGTTATATGATACACAAGTTTCTTTTACTTTTATTGAAAATAATACTGGACATTCTGTATATGTACGTCTTTGTGGAAATACCTATATTCCCTCTAATCCTTCTTGCCTCACTGGATATGACTAGCCAGCAAAAAGGAGGCCTCATCGAAGAAATTTCTGGTAAGTTGAAGGGCATTTCCCAAAAAGGGGCCTTGCTTTGGAGAGAAATCTACACGCTTATCACTTAACTTTGACCTGATATTACACAAAACACAGTGAGCAATTCTTACAAAACCTAACAACGAAAACAAATTGATGATAATCACGATTGTCAACTGTTACTAGTAGGGCCAACTAGGGCAACCAATCTTACTAGAAGCCTAGAATGCCATTACCAGCGGAACTGCTGTGCCTACGTGGCAGTGTTTAAATACACATATATAACCACATGCATACAACAATGTTCATGCATCTAGTGAACTGATACTACTATGGCCTATATATCACTTGAAGCCCAGGCCTGTCCCAACGTTACGCTGAAAACCACAAACGTTTTTATTCTCTCGAAACACTACAAACTTGAATTTCAGCTACCAGGAAACATACTCCAGTGTAAAACACGGCTAGTCGTAAGGTCGTATGGTAACATAACTTAAACAGTATATAGATAGACAGACAGACAGACAGACAGACAGACAGACATAGATAGATAGATAGATCAAAGTACTGCGTAGCACTTATGAAGTAGATAGGTAAAAAAGAAGTAGTAAATAGTGCTAAAAGTTTGTGAAAAATTCCACGACGTTTCGGGTTTTAACCCTTCATCAGGTGGCAAAAATGCAACTGATTGTTGACACGGCCAAACGTACAAATTAAAAAAAACCAATAAAATCGGGCACGGTAAAACCGGCTAGGAAACAGGCAGTGTTAAGCGGTTAACACAGGTAAAACAATGTAGGAATTGCTGAGTTATAAAAGTTCAAGTCTAACGTTCAGACCATGTGGGGACAGGGTTCCAAGTTTTCATGATTAGACGGTTTTCGGCAGCTAGGCGGTCATGATTGGAACCTCCACACGAGGTGGACACCGAAACCATCAAATCACGGATCCAGCAAGTTAACAGGGGATTGAAGTGTTTGGCTACAGGGAACCCTAGGAGGTTCTGTTGGATTGACCTCAGGTGCTTAGTGACTCGGTCAGCAAGACGACGTTTTGTTTCTCCCACACATACACTGTGCTAATTGTGAACTGTGAAGAGCTTGGTTTGCTCTGTCATCCAAATTCTTGCTGGAAGCTCCGTGGTAGTGTTCCCATTTTGTCAATTTTAGGACATTTGGGGAATTTCACTATGAATCCTACCAAAGTCATACTTGACCACATCAAACCTGTCATGTGGCAGTCACTGGTGCCTCTCTCGTTGCAAAGTACTCAGGTCTTCGAGTTCACCCTCGCTTACGGAGCTGAAGGAGCATCATCGCGATCATGGCCTTGTTCCCTTCACTTGTGGCAACTCTTCAGTCTCGGTGTTGCAAGGGAAGGGAAAATTCCTACCAGAAGAGCGAAAATTTGGTGCGCTTCGAAGGCGTATGTGCATAGTGTAAGCTATCTGTGATAGGCTTGATAGGTATCACCCCCTACATAATCCTACAATTCACATTGTAGTGGAACAGTGGAAGGATTCAATATTTTGAGAAAGTAGATGGGTGAAAATGATATGTAAGTGATAGAGTACCTATGGCGGGGGTCAGGGGGTTTCGGGCCTCCAGGAAACTTTCAAGAAAAGAAGCCCTTGTGCTAGCTTCTTAAAACCGTAGACAGGACGATTCCTATTTTCAGTAAATCATCGGCAGAAGTGTCAAAACTGTTCACATTGTATTGCAATTTAAAGCCTGCATTAAGTACCTGTCCTAAGGCGGGTTTCAACGGTATATATACACGAACAATGAGTACTTGAGGTCGCATGGGTAGAAATCCATCGTAGCTGGTCTTGGCTATTGATCTAAATTGGCGTGATGTAGGGAATCAAATGTAAAGTGATTGCTAGATTAATGTTGTCATTAAGTGCCAAAAAATGACATTTCTGAGGGTGAATGAGCTGAGTGGGGGTAATTTTGGAACTGGAGTCCCAGCCTCGAGTTTGTGTTATAGAAATGGAACAGTCAGGTACGCATAATCATCTGGAAATTATTAATTCTCTCAAATAGCAATGAGAGCTGCCCCTCAACAGGTCAAGTTTGTAACAAACTTTGCACATTTCACACCGGTTTGAAAAGTAAATAATTGGATGACACCTACATTCAAAGAGATTTACAAATTCATGGAAAATTTCCTTGAGAGGGTGTGAGTATGGAGTTGGGGGAGAGGATAGAAAATCCTGACTTTGTGGTGGGATTTGTCTCATTATTTAACTTGGGTGATTCAGGTGGCCACTTAAGTTGTTAGTCTTTATATATAATCCAGGGGTTGAACGTTACCTGCACCAGGGAGTTGACCATTATAACCTCCTGTCTGCACGAAGAATCTGTTGCGTCTCTCGCTCGTATCATTCTTCTAGTTCCTAGTTATTTCCCATGTCGTTAGTCGTTATCCTTTGTGTAAAGATTATAAGCACCCCGTCGATGAACGTGCTTGCGACCTCACATGACAGAATTTCATGAATACTGATTAATACACTGCAGAATTAATTGTCAGTAAACAAATAACTCCGCCTTAGAATTTTGAGGTACCTTGTGAGATAATGACGTCAAATTAATGCTCGTCTACCCTCCTGGAGGCCCTGGTAAATACTGGTCAATATTCAAATGAGTTTATATAAAATAAGTAGGAACAGTGACCGAACCACCCTTTTTAAAGAAAAGTTGTTTTAGGAACCGAGACAACTGAGTCTATGATTGCTGCCTTGGGGAAGGTGCCTATAGGACCCCAGTAATTTAGACGGTGATATAGGAGTTCTTGTGCCGTACCTGAGGGAACAGTTATACCTTTTACACTTCATACGGTGTGATCTACTGTATTTTAGTGTGCACTTCTTAAAAGTTCAAGGGCAGAGAAATTAAACTTCTAAGACCTTAACGTATCTCTAAATAAAAAGACTCAATGGCTTACACAGAACAATTGATGCCTTTTGAGTCATTTGAAATGGTATCATATTTCTTTTATGGAAAATAATACGCCTGTAGCTGTACTAGCAAGGTAGTGTAGCCATTATCATTGCCTAGATAGGTATAATAAGTAATGCTAGTAGTCAGAGTAACTCCCGACTAAAGGGTGCTTTTATTTGGATTAGCTTTTTTCCCCTGGGAATCAAACCAGGTTAAAGTGTTTTCAATAAATGTGGAATTTCAAAAGGGCGTATAATAGCCAATAGTCGAATTTAATACTGGTGCCGTGGTTGGACACTGTCACACATCAATAAGCATTAACGTCGCAAGTTCGAACGTAATGTATAGTATGTACTAAGTACAGCGTGTAGAACATTTTCACCGTATTTACCTCCGATGACGTATGCCGTAAATTTTAAGTGTTACAGAAAAAGCCCAAACATGAAAACATCTTCGTTATGCTAATGTGGATATTGAGAAAGAGAGTGTTTTGCGAAAAAGAACTTGTTTTTCGGATCAGTTGGGCTTGTAGGCTACTCATTCATGTATCTGAGCTCTTAACTCAGAACAGGAAGCTCCTTTGAATGTTTGAATGATCATAGTACCTAAATACGGTATTCTATTAGCTTATTGGAGTACCAAACTTTGGCTCGTCAAACCACTTTTACAACAGTCTTCTCTCTGACACAGAGGACAACTGACTGGCCCAAATGACGCACTGTCCATAGAGGCAGTGATGCCCTGACTACAATACATATGGGCAGCTTGACAAAAGTGGAAGATGGTGTTGAACATACAAAGTGTTTATATTGAAAGCTTGTTAAGGTAATATGATATATCAATTGATACGATGGGATCCATGAAAGCTGACATATTCTTCAGAGAGAGTGTCCAAAGGTCACTGATAAGCTTATGCTCACGGTCCAGTGTGAATGCTGAAAGCTAAGTCCACAAACTTTCTGGAGTGGAGTATTCATAAAATCTTCGACTCTACAACAAAGGTTCCCTCACATGACAAGCAGAAAATGAAAACTCGCACCCGCAACAAACAATTTTGAGAATTCTTTACAAAATTCATGAGAGGTTATCAAATTTCATCAATTTTTTTCATAAAGTTAACTTATTAAGGTACAGAACTTTCCTTACAAATTCAAACCTAGCAATGTCTGCAGGGTGTCTACATTTTTATCTTTCCCTTTTAGGAAGAATCCCAAAATACTTTTTTCAAGTCCCGAAAACACTTTTATCGTTTATAAAAGTTACGTTTTTAAAATTTACGCAAAATTAGAGAATTTCACGGATACTTTTTGTGCAGTAAATTCTCATAAAATTGAAATTCTATGAAGCTGCAGAGACTTTAGAAATTTTAAAAAGATTCTTTAGAAAAGTTTAACGGTTACTACAGAAATGCAGAAAACCTTGTTCAATTTATTCGACGTCTTTAATTGCCTAAAGAAATTCCGTCTTAAAAAAAATTTGAAAGCTTTGTACAATATTCCAATGAAGTACACAGTGACAATTACAGATTTGCTTTGTAAAAGAAATTTTTTAATACAGTCCGCTTTCAGAATAACACAGGGTAACGAATGATTTTGTATGAGAAGGATTGCTGGGTTGCGACAGAGGGGGGTGGGTGGGTTAGCGATGATCATTTTAAAAGTCCATGCGAAACTCTTTAGGTATGACATATATCATGATATGAAAGAAAGTATTGTGTGTTTGGAAGAATAAATTTGAATTTTAACTTTGAAACATGAATATGACGTTTGGGAAAGCACAACTAAAGTTTGAGGGTGATGAATGTGTATCTTAATGTGAAATACGGGCTTCAAAACCGACTAGATGGAAACTGGAAACATTAGAAAGTCGTTTTTACGACCTCTTTCACGACGCATTCGCTCGTAGTTAATGTAAATTTAACGAGAAGTACAGGGCACCTTCATCCCACTAGGATGCAGTGCTATGAAGCTTTTACACACTAGGCCGCCAATGGGACTTGTATGGCCGAATAATGGGACTTGTATGGCCCTATAACAAAGCTTCCTCACGGTACAGTTACTTCTCAACATTTTCAAATACACCGTATGTCGTCATGCTAGAACCGCAGCCATCTTCAGCTTCCGTCTCGTCCATAATTTGGTGAATCCGAGGAGGTTCACCAGACACCACAAAAGAGCAAAATTAACAATTCTTTTAAAGGACGGGCATGCGTTAAACCGTTCCTGTGAACAGTGCCGTGGGAATAAATTGAACATTAGAGCTATAAACTTTAAGCTCCTTGATTTTGATGTATGATTACATAAAAGACTTTGGACGTTGTAAGACAAAGTATTTTTGGAAGAAAAACTTAAAAATGAAAATAATTGGACGATACAAACTCCAGCCCCCGCCTCCTACAACCCCCAAACACTCGGTTGGCCTACTAGATGGCAATTTCTGAAAGGTTACAAGAAAAACATTAGAATCTTACAAGAATCATTACACAGGGGCCACGGTTCATATAAGTAATAATGACAAGTAAATTTTCTTCGCACATCTTTTGCCTGAACAAAAAGAAAAATTTAATTTGTACTTAAAACTTATGTCTTTGACCATTAAATCGATTACGGCCTTCCTTTTAGCTCTTTTCGAAAGATGTCGGATGTTCACGAAAAGTATTTGCAGAAGGGTGGAGGAAGAGTAATCCCCAACGGCTTTGAACAGAAAGGCCAACTCAGCCGACCAGGCCAAAGATAAGATAACAAATGCAAAATGAAGTTAAACATCACTAAAATGTTCTTAAAAGTCCTGTTTTCGGCCCGCTTGTTGGTTAAAACCATAGGTAGTTTACTGTTACTTCCCGCAGGACAGCTTGATTGACACTATGGTTCCAATCAAAACCCCTTGCTCCCATGAAAACCCCAACAAAGATCTATCCTTCCTGCTCTTAAACCTTTTGCATTACCAGTGGTTAGTACTAGCTGGCATATGACTAATTAAATTGTGAATTTTGTAATCTGTTTAATCGGCATTCACTGTCATTTGCTTCATTATTATTTACATCCTATTTTAACTCAAAGCTTCACCGGGTTCTCCCTGGTTACCCAGCTTGGACCCCACCTAGGGCTCTGTGGGCTGTGGCAATGATCCCTTTGTGGGAGGGGAACACCCGCGCTTACTACTTCTCCTGCATTCACTATTAAAAGATCAAAAAGAAATACTAAGTTTGCAATAAAATGCAGAATATCATGCAGACACACTGCAAACGCTAAAAGGATTAAAAACTTTACTCATTAGAAACGTATCTTCGGGGGAAATTTTGTAACATTGTCACTAATTTTGAAGGATATAAGGCTCATTATGCTTTTGCTTTGCCCCCAGGCCTCTGCGCTACTACTGGGCAAAGCGCTGGGATATGTTGGTTCTTACTTTAGAGAAGGATACACGCCCCTTCTGGCTGCGCACCTAGTACCAGTAAAACGTTATCGCGGGGTGTGCCTTTTTCAGAGTTATGTCTATGAAACTGAAGTAACAGTTTAGATCATTCCTTGAGAACGTCGTCCCCTTGGACCATATGCCCGGGGACGATCCATATTGTTATAACTCTCCTCATGAGTAAACCGTACCACCATGTAGTCAGTTGTAGTCAGGCGTAATCACCTTCTAGACTTACGCGTACTTTTGAGTAAATGATTCCTCCGTCTGACGACCTACATCCAGGTGAATTATGAAACTTGACTTCCAAGCCAAGTAGGTTTTGCGGAGCCTATTACTCCGGTAAATTTCCACCCCTTTATCTTCTGTGTGAATACAAAGTGATGATATTCTTTGACTTTACTCGGCAAATTCGGTTGGCTAAAATATTTGCAAAAACGGTGAGTCCCTTGTCATAGGGTTTTTTCTTTCTTTCTTTCTTTCTTTCTTTCTTTCTTTCTTTCTTTCTTTCTTTCTTTCTTTCCTTCTTTCTTTCTTTCTTTCTTTCTTTCTTTCTTTCTTTCTTTCTTTCTTTCTTTCTTTCTTTCTTTCTTTCTTTCTTTCTTTCTTTCTTTCTTTCCTTCTTTCCTTCTTTCTTTCTTTCTTTCTGTCATTTCGTATCCACGCAATGAGTTGGGCTAATAGCTTTTTTCGGATTTAGAGGGGCAAAACTTCTGTTTGTAGAGACAATTGAATCTGGCACTGAGATCGTAGCTTTTTAAAGTATGTTTAGCGTATGGTAGCCTGGTCCCCACAATGTCCTTATTAACTGAAGGCATAGATTCATCTGTTGCTATAATCGGCTTTTCAGTCGAATCCTTCAGGTGCACCTCGTCTATAGCATTTTCCACTGCAGTCATGTTTTATAAAAGAGGCAGCAGTGCATTAAGTTGATCAACTTTTGTTGAGATTATAAACTCCAACTTGGGGACACATATTCTTATCATCAGCATTTTGCTCTTTGTGCATGATATCTAAACATAGTTTAAATCACCACCTGAGTAGGACATCATGAAGATGGTTTACCCCTGAGGAGATCATCCTGTACATGATTTACTCGTCAGGGAAAAATCTATGTAGAGATGATCTAAACTGTTACATGCTAGCGGGAAGAGTCTGTTCTCCCTGGCAAGTGGCCACAGATAGACGATAAGTCAAGACAAGGTTACTTTTTACGGTTATCGAACAAGAATTTTTTTCCCTTTCCCTGACAACTCTATTTTTTTACTACATTTAGCCGTTGTGTTAACACGTTTTGTAAGTAACTTTTTAGATGTTCAAACTCTCTTGAAGTTGCACGCGATTTCCTGATACATGGCTTTTAGCCTGCTTTCATGTCTAGCAAAACGAGTATAAAATACTTTTAATGGAACTTTCTTTTTTGTTTTTGCTTATGTAACCTTCTATGTTTTTTTCTTTATTCTTTTTTTCCTCTCTCGTGATGTTTTTCTCGAACCTGTTTTATCATGTCACATTTCTGGACAAAAGATTCCTGAGCAGACGACAGTTTGTCAACTTGGTTTATCTTTTCAACGTGATGTCTCCACCTGCCCCTGCAATTCTCGTTTAGTGTTCCTTCAGGGTCGAAACTTCATTCGGGAGTAGCTTTTACTTATTGCCTACAGTGGAACATAAAACAGCCGGCAGTACTTATCTCCAAAACATTTTTCGAATCTAAAACAAGATGTTTATAAATAGAATTAGTCGAAGTAGAGTGTATCAAGCAACAGATAATGAAGCGACTTTGATACCCAAGGTGAAATTTTGTACGAAGCTTCCAAGATATCATTTGTTGCCCTTTAGAAGTATATTATATGGTTACTAAATTTGAAGTTTTTAAAACCGTATAAACAAAACAATCTTTAATAGAAAGTGAAAGCCGCATTTCAATAGCAAAAAAACATACTAATGCTCCAGAATTATTATTTTTAGAACGGAAATGAATAATGGGAAACATGTGAAGTCATCTAGGCAAACGCATAATTTTTTGACAACCTTATGTTTACATGGCTGTAAGGAATACTCCTTAACTTTGCGTGCTAACCGTTTCTGACAAAAAGTTATATTTTTCCCTAACATTTTCACAGTATCCAAAATTCAAGGACAAACAAGGTGATAAATTTTAAGGATTAACAAGAGGATGTTGAGACAATTTGCCTTATTTGCATCACATTTAATGATTTTGAGAAAATCTGAAGCTATTTCATGACATCAGTAACCAATTATCAAAAAGGGATATCCTAGGGAAGCTCCAGGATGTAGTATTCTACAGGAAGGGGCATCCTCGACGGGAGGGGCGCTAAAAGGTTTTCACAACAGTAGTCCCGAATACACGTTCATCGGTCATCATACAAAATTTGACCAACCATGCCCCAATATCTGAACAGAATGACAGCATGACTGTTTTAGCATACTTGTACAATATACCCATTTGATGGAAGGCGCTTAAATCTGATAAAGTATTTTGCCGGAGAAGTTTTTGAATAGCACAGCGTTCGAGGAGAGCGTAAATTCAAGGGATACGAAGAAGAATGGGTCTTCATTGAGGCTTGCAACAGCTCAATCGCATGAAAGGCAGCTGGCTTTCAACGGGGTTGACGTGCATTTACTGTAGGCTACTGAACAACTACAAGAGATCACCTGTGGGATTGAGGATGGAATTTCTGAGTTTTCAGAAAACTGTGCGAGTTAAGGGGTCTTCCTGGAGGACACTGCCTTCTTTGAAAGCAAAAGCAGTTAAAAGGTCGGGATAACTGACTGGGTTTGCTCTTTAACGTACCAACTGTGGCTCAGTGGAGAAAATAATCACAAATTATCAAAAAGATAAGCTTTATATTAATCTTTATTATAGTGATATTAGAGTGGATACAAAATATATTTTTGCCCCACGAACAGTTCCCATTTTCACCAACGAGATGGACCTACCTGACGGGGGTGTAGCCCTTTCCCCTTACTCCTGGGGATATCTGGAGTTTCGAATGCAGTTTTGCTGTCATATCTTTATTTTTTCTGTTGTGCATAACACTCCTTTAGAGTTATGGTGACATGTCACCAAAAGAGCTGTTTTACTTGGCAGTTAAAAAATTAAATTCAAATGAAAGTTCCGTTGGAATTAATTCAATTTTTTACCGTTCTTAAGGTATACCTCTTCAAAGTTCGATGGTTTCTGGAGTAATCAATTGCCTTTGCAAAATAATATTGTGGAGTGTTGCAGAGTGTTAGCATTCCTTTTGTTAAGCCTGTATTAATTATCAATTAATTATTTATGAGATAGTTAAAGTCTAGTGAGTGGTATTTCAGTTTCCAACCAATTGGTTCAAGTCGAGACGACCACGGCCTTTTTTCCAGTTGTGGCTCACTGGCTTGTTTTTCCTACTCCATTGCTTATGATGAGCACCAAGCACAAAGGCAGTAGGTTCCATTTTTGATTCCTTGCCGTAGGCAGGCAAGGAATCTATGCGATGGTGATGTCGTGTGTGTGTGTGTATGTGTGTGTGTATGTGTGTGGGTATGTGTGTGTGTATGCGTGTTTGTGACGCTGCTTGTAATCGCGATATCTCAAGATAGGATTGACCGACACTTTTCATATTTGGTATATAGATTTGTCATGTTGAGAGGAAGAACCCTGTTGTTTTTGGAGGAGGTCGAAGGTCATCGGAGGTCACCAGAGGTCAAAAACCGAAAACCTTGTAATCGCGTTATCTCGAGATAGGGATGACCGACACTTTTCATATTTGGTATATAGATTTGTCATGTTGAGAGGAAGAACCCTATTGTTTTTGGTAGAGGTCAAAGGTCATCTGAGGTCACCATAGGTTAAAATGCGAAAACCTCGTAAATGACTTGTAATCGCGTTATCTCGAGATAGCAATGACAGACACTTTTCATATTTGGTATATAGATTTGTCATGTTGAGAGGAAGAATCCTATTGTTTTTGGTGAAGGTCAAAGGTCATTTGAGGTCACCGGAGGTAAAAAGCCGAAAAGCTCGTAATCACGATATCTCAAGATAGGAATGACTTACACTTTTCATATTTGATATATAGGTTTGTCATCTTGAGAGAAAGAATGCTATTGTTCTTGGTGGAGGTGAAAGGTCGTTTGAGGTCACCAGAGGTCAAAGACCGAAAACCTTGAAATCATGATATCTCAAGATAGGAGTGGCCTGTATGGACTTGTCGTGTTGAGAGGAAGAACCGTATTGTTTTTGGTAGAGGTCAAAGGTCATCTGAGGTCACCAGAGGTCAAAAACCAAAAAACCTTGTAATCGCGATATCTCGAGACAGGGATGACCGACACTTTTCATATTTGGTATGTAGATTTGCCATGTTGAGAGGAAGAGGCCTATTGTTTTTGGTGAAGGTCAAAGGTCACTTGGGGTCACCGGAGCTAAAAAGCCGAAAAGCTCCTTAATCATGATATCTCAAGATAGGAATGACAGACACTTTTCATATTTGGTATATAGACTTGTCATGTTGAGAGAAAAAATCCTATCGTTTTTGGTGGAGGTCAAAGGTCATTTGAGGTCACTAGAGGTCAAAGACCGAAAACCTCGAAATCGCCATATGTCAAGATGGGAATGGCCTATATAGATTTGTCATGTTGAGAGGAAGAATCCTATCGTTTTTGGTAGAGGTCAAAGGTCATCTGAGGTCACCAGAGGTTAAACTGCGCAAACCTCGTAAACGTCTTGTAAACACGATATCTCCAGATAGCAATGACCGACACTTTTCTTATTTGGTACATAGATTTGTCATGTTGACAGGAAGAAGCCTTTTGTTTTTGTTGAAGGTCAAAGGCCATTTGAGGTCACTGGAGGTAAAAAGCTGAAAAGCTCGTAATCACGATATCTCAAGATAGGAATGACCGACTTTTCATATTTGGTATATAGATTTGTCATGATGTAAGGAAGAACCCTATTGTTTTTGGTGGAGGTCAAAGGTCATCTTGGGTTACCAAAGGTCAAAAAGCAAAATTTCCCAAGAATTCCCAAGATTGTAATCTGGCATCACTGAGGTCAAAAAGCAACATTTCTTAAGTATTTCCAAGATTGTTATATGGGGTCAACAGAGGTCAAAAAGCAAAATATCTCAAGAATTCCCAAGATTGTAATCTGGCATCACTGGGGTCAAAAATCAACATTTCCCAAGAATTCCCAAGATCATCATCTGGAGTTATCAGAGGTCAAAAAGCAAAAGCAAAATTTCCCAAGAATTCCCAAGATTGTTATACATGTATGGGGTCACCAGAGGTCAGAAAGCAAAATATCCCAAGAGTTCCCAAGATCATGATTATGGGGTCACCAGAGGTCAAAAAGTGAAATTTTCCCAAGAATTCCCAAGATAGTCATCAGGAGTCACCAGAGGTCAAACAGCAAAATATCCCAAGTATTCCAAAGATCGTCATCTAGGGTCACCAGAGGTCAAAAAGCAAAATTTTCCAAGAATTTTCAAGATCCAAGATCCATTGGAGTTGAATCCCTTTCAAGACACTTCAGATTTTCTTTTTTGTTATATTTGGTGGGGTTCAAAGGTCATGTGAGGTCAGCAGAGGTCAAATTGTTAAAACATAAAATGATGTAGTCAAGAAAGATAAATTTGAGGGATAAACCTCAGTGCAACAAAGCATCCCCATTCGGCAAGGAATCACTAAGCCTTTGGGCTTTCTGGTTAAAGTATTTGGTATGACCCGGCCAGGATTTGAACCCTAGACCTTCCGGATGCAAGTCGGATGCTCTAACCACTTGACCACTGCAGTCGGTGATGCGATGAGACTGCAGCTTTGATGAGAATTGCAGCTTTTGTCTGGATTTTATTGCTTTTACATCATATGTCCAACTTTGTAATTTTCATGTCACCAGACCATTAAACCGCAACAAGAAAAGAGCATGACATTAGATTGCATTGTTTGAAAATTTCTCTGTTAAAATCTGTTGTACTGATATATGTTCTGATTTATTCTCATATATAGTACAACTTTCATTCATCAAATTTTTTGTACATTTATTATGAGCTGTGCTGGTTTTTTATTATTATGTTATTATTCAAGAGAACAATCTTTTCAAAACGTTCAAGACAATTATAGCTCTATGGGAGACTTAGTCATTAACTTCTTCGGCTAAATGTCGTCATAATTCAGTTGGCTGGGAAGAACAAGGGAAGTATTCGTCAAATGAGAAGAGGGAAATGATTAGCACGGTCTTATCGGCGATTCAGATGTTGATACTTCCACTAAACGTCTCATTAGGAGAAACATTCTCGAGGTCGTTGACACTTGAGATGAAAACGATGCAGAACAAACAGCTAGTGTAGTAAAATAAGTTAACAACGAACGAATAAGATAAACAATTATTCAATCCTATTGCTTCTTGTTTGAGGAGTAATTTGACGTGTAATTGACGTGAGTTTTAAGGCCTTTCTCCGAAAGACCCTTGTCATATGCCCTGAAAATGATCATTGGAAATTGTCAATAACGTTGTACAATAATTCCTTTCCGGTGCAGCTCAGTCTTTGTGAGAGGTGTGAATGTATTTCTCTGATTTGTTCAGCTATTGATCCCACCGATAATCAAGTTCGCCTACCGGCACTTGTGGTTTCCAAATTTGTCAAATTTTTGGCATATGAGTGCCAAAAGGTAAAAGTGCGGCTAAGCTCTTGGGGAAAATTTACTGGAGGAAGTATTAAAGTCAGTGGGAGCATTTCCAGAAAGTGGTGATGTGTAACCTCCTTATACTGGAAGGACTTGTGTCCTTGGGTAAATTTATGAGTGAACTTTTAGTGTACAAGTTAAAGAGAATGTCAATTCATTAACTCTGGATTGCTTCCCTGCATCCTCTGATTGACTGAAACCAATTGGTATTGGTGTGAACATGACTTTTTCTTCATGTTGGCAGTGAAACGTCGGAATTGGCAAGCCTTGTGAAAAAATTTGGCAATATGATAAAGGTCAGATCATGTAGCTATGGTATATTTGTCAGGCACCTGAGAAGGTTAGCCGGAAATGTATTTTGTTGACAAAGGCCAGTAAGTAAGATCGCAGTAGCGATGAATTCGACTAGCTGTTTCCCCTAGACATCTGGAACACTGTTTTCTATTTATCATAACAGTACCTTTTGCAGGTTGTCTATGAAGAGGTAAAGAGCATTCAACAAATTGCTGTAGAAGAACACGCACAAACAAATTTAAACAAATGACAAAGGATATATTTCCTATTATCAAATTAAATAGTAATTTAATCAAGGAACTGAGTACATTTGGGTCTATTTTTAAAATAAAATGGCTTGTTAAGAAGCTTTGACCTACAGAAAAACTTTTGGGCAAACGAAATAATATTACGAAAATTTTAACACTGTGCATGCATTTACAAATTCTAGTGCCTGGTAACTTTCTGAGGATTAAATTTCTTTAACCAGCGTTTGATATATACAAGTTTTTTTTATGTAGGTTGTAATTAACTTCTACTTTGTTTTCTTGTTAACTTACGAGCAAAGTGGAACCGATCTTATTTGCACAGAATGTGACAAGAATTTTCTACAGACGACATACACCAAATTATTCTAAGACGTTTTGCACGCTGTGAACAAAATGAGTAAACGTAGGAATGTCGCGCCCCTCACGTTTAATGGTCAATATTATTTTACAAGGTTAGAAAAAAGAAAAACTCAAATTTCTGAAGTAACATTTGCATTTTTACAGTGTAATGGAATGCTTTTTGCCTTGGTTTTGAAGCTCCAATTAGAGAGAAAAATAAATGTATTGTGCGCTTGCTTACACCTACTCAAACGCCACTTTTACTACCGGCCGCGTCTCGAAATTTCTGTGTCCGTCAGTGAATAGCACAAGAGTCAGAAGAATTTACAAGCTTAGAGGTAAGCAAATATAAAGCCCGTGTAACAATATTTTTATCTCTGTCGTTTACTACGCGTGTTCATTGAAACAAAGAATCTTTTAATCTTAAAATCAACACTTTTCATAAAAGGTTTCTACTTTAATAACAGCCGTCGTTAGGATCTAATGCTCCATCTTCGACGTCCCTATTTTCATCTTACATAAAGAAGTCAATAGCCATGCATGTGAAGAAGAATTCAAGACAATAGGACAAATAACTCCGATTAAGTAGCTTAAAGGTGTTCAATCTGACTTCTTTGGGGAACAAATCGTTTGGATTCCGTATTAAAGGGTATCCAAAGGTGTGCTTCTTTCCATCTTCAGTGGAGTGTGGACTTTATAAGCTTAAGTTTTACTCCCATGCACCCTATTGCAGTTATCCAAAATCAATTTATTTAAAAAAAAGCTGACTTATCTAACATTAAGTATGCATGACTGTACTGAACCATGCATAAATAAAAACAGCTGATGAACAGAGGTTGGGTTAAATTTGTTGAAGATATGCCCTCACAACCGCGAGAGACTTTCTTTAAACCATGACAACTCCGATAATATCTAGAACCCTGAGATGGAAGGATTTAAAATTTTGTAAAGAAAATGAGTTACTACAAAATAACACTCATTCACACCGTTGAAATGAAGCTTTCGTTTAATTTAATATGACTGAAGACAACACATAACATGTGTGCAACATTTGAAGAATATACTATCAGAATGAGATATAATGACATCAATAATTGTCAGAGTTATTGTACATTATAAAGACCGTCAACAGGTCAACACCCCTAAATAAGTAGAAGATGGTGTTCCAATTACCTATCGGGAGTGACTTCAACTGTGCCTCGATAATCACTCCCCGGTATCGTTATCAGAGGGGCATTTATAGGCCCAACGCTAATTTTAGGTATGTCCCCCATTGTTGCATTGTAGTTAAACCCCACCCCTCCCTTGCCACGTGTTCTCTAAATATAAAAATTCTATTCCCTATCCTCCTCACACTAGATAAAGTGGTAAAGTTGTCAAAGACTCTGATTCTTATCCCTCCCCCCAGTCTCGTCACTATTCCTACGTGAAACTACGTATACCTGTAACCCTCACACCATGGAGCTAACACCTTAGCTCCATGCTCTCACTTTTTATCCTTTGCTAGAGGAACCACAGTCACGTGATTTTTAATTGAAAAAATCATGTAAGATTGTTAACTCTCCAAACTGTCAAAAACTTAGCGTATAGATAGTGCATTGTCTAAATGTTATAAGATAAATTCCCAAGTAGCTCCAACATTTTGTCCGGAAGGAAACCCGAAGAGCACGCATGTTACCTACCTCCTTCCCCCACCCCCTTCACCACACGTTTGACAATAGACTCTCTAGTGATGACCTCATAGAGACAGTTTTAGTAGTGTGTCGGGATTCTTCCAAAATTTGTAAATTGTACAACCGGGGTCTAGTGGCAACACCCAGTTTAAACAATAAAAGATCGATCATATTATATCCACGCAATGACATATCCCTCAGACACTATCATTGTGAATCGTTTTGTTTATAGCTTGTCTGATTACCTCCGGAAAGCAATTCATAATGTAGTGTGATCCTCATTGTTCTTTGCTTATGTACATTTGCATTTTCATTTGCGCTTGCATATATATATATAGAGGGGTATAGAGGGGTTTCACAACGTCACGTGATCGCGCGTCCCCGCTTTGGTTTTGAAGAGCAAGATCGCTCGTCTCTTTGGTTTTGACGGGCAAGCGTCCGTTGTGTCACAGTTGTATCTATGGTTATGCTGTGCGCTTGTGCTGTAAATACGCTTGCTGCGTGTGAGTTTTGCCCTTCAGTGCCTGGGATTCCCACGCGTGTGACGTCACATGAAATCCCTCTATTGCTCGAAAGCTTTTCAAAACACTATTTGGCTGTTTGTGTTACCTAGTTTCAAGCTACTGCTTTTGCATCTCTTCTGAGATCCAGCCATCCAACTCTGTGGCACTGTTGTTTTACAGTATCTCCGTTACCGTAATATATATATATATATATGTATATATATATGTATATATATATATATACATAAAGATTGTACTACACGAATTGAGAACTCTACTCGGACAGTACACTTCTATTTCGATATATATATATATATATATATATATATATGTATTTATACAAATAAATATCCTCTTTCAGTAAAAGGCAAGTGCCTATGTTAGAGGAAACATTAAGGTCTCTGTGCGACTGTTTAATATAGCGTGGATTGACTCATTCATATAAAGTCGCTGCTACGTCACTCTACCTACCCAATACTACATGGGACGCGTTTCTATGACGTAACAGTGGAAGACTTAACCAAACAGCATTTAAGCTCAGTTGGCCGCGCTCTGTCATATAGGCCTCAATGGGTCAGTGTTCAGAGCATCCGCCATGTGTGCGGACGTCGTTTCGCCATCTGGCCGTGTACGTTTTTCAGCACGTCAAGGCATCCGTACGAGGAAGGTCGCTGGTTCGAATCCTTCTTGAGGCTAAGTTTTCCATTCACAAGTAATATCCTCTCTCAGTATAGTATAAGGCAAGTACCTGTGTTAGAAGAAAAATGGCCTAAGGTCTCCCCGCGACTATTTAACATAGCTTGGATCAGGGGCGTCAATCCGTATTCAGGCGCAGATCCAGACACTTTAAAAAGGGGGGCTAAAAGCCCCCTTGAATATTATCTAAGATTAACATTATGCTAATTTTCGCGTATTTGTTATTGTTAATGTGGCGAAAAGGGGGGAGCTGAGGCCCGGAAAGCCCCCTTTGGATCCGCCCCTGGTATTGAAGTGTGGGGGGACACACATGACTTAGCACAAACTATCAAGCCCTTTGTTTTTGAAAAGGTCTTGTCTTTCTATAGGCCCTTTCCTGTATCCCCTCTTATGATGACTGACGTTGTCCTATTCTAATAAGAATTAGGAGTCCATACACTGGCGTAGCCAGGATTCTTGTTTGGTGGGGGCCAACTGCGGGACCTGATCGTCGGCCTGGGGGAGGGGTCTAAGGGGAGGGAACCCCTCCCTTTTGAGAAATTTTTGAATATTTAAGTACCCTCAGATGTAATCTGGTGCAACATTTAGCATCACTTGAAGCCAATTTTTGTGTTCCATTACCAAAAAAAAAAAAAAAACAGAAAAAAACCAGAGTTCGATGGGGGGCATGGCCCATTGTCCCCCCTCTGATTCGAAAGTTTACATGACCATCATAGATGATCTGCCAGTTGAAATACACGGAGTCCACGGAATTACTTCAAGATGTTTTTTTAATCATGTCCAAAAATAGCTGAAACCACGCTCCACGGCGTGGATCATTGTCAGAGATCATGGACCCCAACCACGCCCTGAGCTAGGGTCCTATTTTTGGTGTTTGAAGGCCCCCAATTTGGACTGGTTGGATGTTTTTCCAACAGAGTGGCGGCCGCCATGTAAATTGCACTTTGTTATGCGCTCTGCGTTTTGTATACAGCTGTGGTGATCCTTCCTTTGTCACTACATAAATGTGTCGTTCTGGGGGAGGGGTGTCCTCCCCTTTGAGAAATTTTGTTAATTTAAGGTTGCTTAGGTGCAACATGGTGCTATCTTTGGGATATTTTTGGAGCTTATCGTATATGGCTGGAAATGTCCATAATTTAGTGGATTCTAATTTTCCGGCTGGCTGGATGCTTTTACTAACAGTAACAGCAGTGGCGACGCTTAAATTGCACCTTTTCATGCACCCTGCGTTTGTATACAGCAGTGGAAATCCTTCCTTTGTCACTACATGAAGGTGTCGCCCTGAGAGAGGGGTCTAAGAAGAGGGGGTGTCCCCCTCCCCTTTGAAACATTTTCGTAAATTTAAGGTTGCTTACATGCAAAATAGTACTATCTTTGGTTTATTTTTAGAGCTGATCGTATATGGCTGGAAAATGTCCAAAGTTTAGTGAACTCTAAGTTTTGGTTAGGTGAAAGAAGGGAGTATGTTGTCTAAGAGAAGAATACGTTTTCAACAACCTTCCTGAAGCCCCCCCCCCCCCCATTTGGCTACTTTACTGCTCCTATTCCGGCAAAGTTTTTCCGCAAAAATACCTGCATTGAGTCAACAGAAACTTTCTTGGACTATCATGAAAATTTTCCTTTGCTTCATTGTGCATTATAAAAGGGCATCTAAGGCTGACAAATGCCTGTGTAGGGCCTCCTGGAAGCTCTGGATCAATAATATAAAATGGGGCAATGGCGTAATGCTTATTACCTGACATCCAAATAGTAATATAGATTATGACGCCAAGCACTTTACATCTATCGCATTTTTACTAATTTTGAACGAAAATCCAGACGAACACCTTCCAGCAATGGAGAATCGGCAAGAGGCAGAGAACAGGTGCAGTAAGGTGATGTTAGACCTCCTTGATAGGTGTAGCAAAAGGTGTGAAGGACTAACAAGCGCGTTTCAGCTTTTTCTTCGTAAGTGTATTAGCAAACGAATGACCATCTATACCGATAATGGCTTCGCGCGAAGCTCTCGGTAAAAGTTTTGAAAAATGTATAACGGCAACAACGTGCTTTAAAGTTTCAACCTTCCACATCATGCTTTAAAAAAATGTTTGGAGATGTATCTCTGTTTTCGGAAAAGTGTTATGATCAGAATAGTTCCTTGTATAATCACCTTTTTAATGGTCATGAGATGGAGTGCAAACTGTGACTCATGCGCGCGAAGCGCGCCGAAATTTTTAATTAAATACGATTTCCCTGACAAAATCTGCATTCAGAATCTGCATCGAGACACTTTCAATAAAGATACATGCCACTCAAAAAGCCAGTCAAATAGAGCCACGACACTTAGACACTACTCTTTCCGAAGTGTAGGGGGGACATTTGATATTGTGTCCCCCACCCATCGAAATGTGGGTGATAATAATTAATTGATTGATCCCTAAAGCTAGGTTGGGCCTCCTTGCCTTGCCAACTGGGGCAACCTCATACAACCGATCCGGCGGTCTTCTAGGCATTATATCATTCAGACAGTTACTTTAATAACCAAACCAACAAGAACTGCTACAAATACAGCTTCTTTCCTCATACCGTCAGAGACTGGAACCTTCTCACCCAGAATATAACAGATCTTGAGGACCGCAAGCATTTCAAGGACTACGCCCTGAGGTTCCTCAGACGGGAGGACTAACTTTACTTGTGCACACCAAACCCTGCGCGTTGGACATCACTTAAGAGTGGTGTGTAGTATTTTTCCAGATCTAGATCCAAATTTTCTAATTTGGAAAGTTCATGCGCTTTGATGGCTTTCAAAGTATTTAGTGGAACGAGAGCGCACGTCTTGCATTTGGACGGGCATGGTGGACAACCAAAATGTTCGCTGTTAGCGTCGACTGAGGTTTTGTCCTAAAATTTTGCCCGTACCAAAATGTCCCGCAAATTTGGGGGAAGCGAAAAGGCAACAACGGAGATCGGGAAAGAGACTTTAGGCAAACTGTGCTCTGAAGTATGGGCAAATGTTTTTGAATGAATTTGGCGAGTGGTGATACGCCGGGACAGTACTCAATTATAGAGTTAGGCTGGCGCATTTTGCATGTCTGAATTTCAGAACGTGGGGTATTTCTTGCCTTTTTGACGGTATTTCAATTGAACCCCGAAAGTACTGTGTACTGTCCAATTTGTACCTCCATCAATTTGAGAGAGGTTTTCCTGTGGATACCTTTCCAGTTGGAGAAGCTTCCACTACCACTTAGTGGCATGCAGGTCGGTACATGAATTTCAAGTCCTTCGGTAAAGTGTTGTTTGCACAGTAAGTTTCGTAATTGGAGAGGTGAAGTCGATACCTGACACGTTTTTCGTGCAAGCATCGAAGAGATTTGAAAGTTTCCAGAGCACGGTTGAATCAAAAATGATGCAGACAGTGAAGCAAACATATTTGTTTACGGAAAAACTGTATATGTACAACAGTGCTACAGGAACGAATGGCTGGATCTTAGAAGGGATACGTGATAGCAGTAGAAGCTTGATATTTGGTAAATAAAATAGCCATAAAGGTTTTGGAAGGCTTTCGAGCAATACTAGCTCTTCTTCAGCGCTTAGTCATATATATATATATATATATATATATATATATATATATATATATATATATATATATATAACCGATAAAATGACGACAATGAAACACAAAGTCATAATTGACATACGAAGTACAAAACAAGCGTATAATTGAACTTGGAAATTTTCGGTTCCCCTGGAACCTTCTTCAGCCAAGAAAGACTTAAGACTAATGCACGCAAGAGTAAATTTAAGGTAAATGTACAGATAACGATGAACAGACAACAAAGTAAAGCATGAATCGCTCAAGAAGCATTGTAGAATGTGTAATGGTTGAGAGGGCTCAAATCTCTGTTGAGCCCGTTGGTGTGTGTATTGAATTTAAGGATAAAGCTTAGTTCTGTATGTTTGCGGTGTCGAGCAGAATGAAAGTTTGAACCAAGCAGGACACATTTCAAATTTTGGAGGGAATGATTGGCCAATGTAAAGGGTTCGGCCACTGGAAAACCGCGTGTATTGTCGCGGATAGACTTCTTATGATTGTTAAACCTATAGCGAAATTTAGTACCAGTTTCACCAACATAGAGACCATTTGTACACATAGTACAATATAGTAAATAGACCACATTCTGAGAATCACAGTCAAGATTGGGGGGTCTAATGGGAAATTTTAAGCTAGGAAGGCAAATAGGTGAACCCAGGGACATGTGCTCACAAATTTGGCACCGGGGTTTATGACAAGGAACGTTTCCTAGGGTTGGTTTGAAAGGTGAAAGTTTCGAAGACGTAATCAATTGACGAAGATTGGGGGGTTGACGGAGGGCTAACAGGGGTGGCTTGGTGAAGGTGTTGGGGAGGGAAGAATCACTTTTAAGAAGAGAAAAATCTTGTTTGATCGTGTGTGCAAGGGAATGGGTGAGTGGGTGGTGTTCCAAAACCAGAGGAATGCGATCGCTGGTCTTTTTAGATTTATAGGTAAGGAGGTCCTCCCGTTTAAACTTATTAGCTTTCTCTATACCGTCTGATGACACTCATGGGATAACCGTTTGAAAGAAAAAAATGAATGATCTTAGAAATTTCAGTATTGAAGTCCTCCAATTATCAGAACAAATCCGTTTAATCCTAAGACATTGGCTATAAACAATTGAATTTTTGAGACTGAGGGGATGGGCACTTTCGAAGTGTAAGAACTGATGGTTATCGGTGGGCTCATAGTAAACGGATGTGGACAGGGAGTTTGAGTGTAACTTAACTAAAACATCTAGGAATGAAATTTGGGAGTCAGAAACCTCAAAGGTGAATTTTATACTTCGGTGAAAGGAGTTGACGTGGGATTTAAAAGATTCTAGAGAGTTTAAACCGTGGGGCCAGATAAAAAATATATCATCAATGTACCTATAGTAGTGAATGGGTTTAAGAATAAACGAATATAGCATTTCTGATTCAAGTTTCCCCATAAAGATATTTGCGTAACAAGGAGCCATCTTGGTTCCCATGGCGGTGCCTTTGATTTGTAAGTAACTTTTATTGTTAAAAGTGAAGAAGTTATTGGTGAGGATAAATTCGATGATGTTGGAGACGTCATCGGCAAGGGTTTGTTTAAAGGAGTGTCTTAACATAAATTCTCTGCTGGCTGATATGCCTTCCTCGTGGGGGATATTAGTATAAAGGGATGTGACGTCCATGGTCACCAAGAGGGCGTTGGAGGGTAGGGCACCGATATTATTAAGGACACGTAAAAAATGAGTCGTATCCTGTATAAAGCTGGGGATATTAGGGAGCAACGGATTAAGTAAGGAATCCACATAACCTGAGAAACCCTCGGAGAGGGTTCCCACACCCGAGATAATAGGCCTACCAGGAGGAATTATCTTGAGAGTTTTGGCAAGTTTGTAAATTTCTTCGCTGCAAAGGCCAGCGTCGTGGGAGGGTAGGGTGGAGAACTTTGTGGAGTTTTCTATAAGCTTAGGTAGTTTATGAATATATATATATATACATACATATACATATACATATATATATATATAGAGAGAGAGAGAGAGAGAGAAAGAGAGAGAGAGAGAGAGAGAGAGAGAGAGAGAGAGAGAGAGAGAGAGAACGGAAGAGTTCCACGTATACTCCGAGGTAACAATAAAATGAACGGAATGCAATTAAGACCATAACTGGTTGATTTTAGGAGAACAAAAGGTTTAAAATGTATTTCGAAATTATCCAAACGAGTTTTGTACACTTTCGTTGTTCTGCACAAATAAAGTTATTTGCATTGAGGATTACTTTAAGATTTTCGACAGAATGGTGGGGAAGGTTAAAGTGTTCTGCTACTGGGAATCAAAGAGCATTGTCACGGATTGATTGCTTGTGGTAATTGAATCTAATAGACGAAAGAAAGTCCCAGTTTCACCCACGCAGAGCTTGTCTTTACGTAGATTACAAAGGAAAATATAAACAACATTGCAGGAATCACAATTAAGGTTAGGAGATATGATCGGAAAATTTATGTTAGGGGTGTTGATACGTTTTTCAGTCGTAATATGCTTGCATATTTGACAGCGTTTTTCGCGCCAGCCCCCATACCTCAGGAGACTTCTTACTTCCTCCAAATCACTGACCTCAGACTACGTCTCTAAGGGCAACACTCACTGTAATAAAAAACTTGTTTGGATAATGAAGCTTAAATCACACATCACCGGACTTAACAAAGACCTTGGTCTTCTAAATCAGTACACGTTCCAGCAAACAATTGAATCCTTTGTTTTGTTTGTTATTACATACAGCTTTTGTGCAATTATTGTACTACTCATTCTGCCTGAAGATCTCTCTGACGAAGGTCCCAGGAGGACCGAAAATTTCGAAATACATTTTGAACCTTTTGTACCCCTAAATTCAACCAGTCATGCTCTTTATTGCATTCCTTTCTTTATATGTATATATATGTATATATATATATATATACGTATGTATTTCTTTGTTAGAAACTGAGCCGTAAAACTTCATCTAACTCTAACTCAAAGACTATCTCCTTTGTTTATTCATTATACTTTATCCAGTCTGGCAAAGGTTTTTTTTTTCGGCCGGAACATTTACATGGTTTTCAAGTGAGTTATAACCTTACCATAAACCATTTTCATAATTACCCCGAAAATCCTCAATTCTTTTGCTGTTACAGTTAAAATGTGAGTAAATGCTGCGTCTTTACCCATCCGACTTAAACGTGAGATTGCAAAAATTACTTTCATTGCAAATAGACATGAAGAATGGCTAGTGTTTCCACTTAGCATGATGTACTTAAATTTCCTGAAATACCCAGAGTTCTACAGCATTTTTTAAAATTCCTTTGTCCAGTAACCATAAGTTATTCTTGATCAAGAAGGAAGAAAATTCTCGGGTGATGATAGAGAATCAACATAGCAAATCGTCCTAACATTTTACTCGCCTCTTGTTTTGTTCATCATAGTTATACAACTCCCTATGAGACATTTATTCTATATGACACCTTTAAATTCGGCCTGCCTCTCGTATTTTGATTTGCCTTTGCGTCAGAGAATTCCTACGGTTATTTAAGCGACCTCCTCAACACGAACAATTTCCTGAAAAATAAAACGATAAAATGCAAATGTTTCTCTCCCGGCTAAGAGGGAAGACTTAACAGCTGAGACAAAAATCGATCATCGGAATTTTTAATTACCAGACAGTCACAAGATTGGATTCTCAACACTTACCATTATTTTTTCTTTTTTTTTGCAATCTTCTTTATTGGTAAACCACCGGCTAGTTTTGTTCAAAGCCCACGGAAATGGATATACGAAGGAATCACATGACATACCGGTGCAGGTTGACGGATTTGTACAATTTCTGAAATTCTAACCAACAAATTAAATTTATTGTCACCTAGGAGTTAATAAGAAAAAATGATTTCCAGATGTAAGAAGAGCAATGAATGCAAGGATGTTATTAATATGACAATACAATCAGTTTTAAGTTTCCATGGGAATATCTGATGTGAAGAAATGGTCGTCACGCCATCGCTCCAAAATTTTTCCTTTTCCTTCAGATCCTTCTTCTCTTCCCGTAGTGACGTCACAGAAGTAGTTGACTGTTCTTTGTATTTACTAGACATGTGAAAATGGAAAGAAAAGTATAGAAGTGTTCCAGGTGATGTCCAATTATTTCCAATTGTCAAACTGCACCGTAATAACTCGACCATGCACAAGTTTGTCAAAGGAGCGGGCGCGTATAGCAGTTCCCGGAATACATTTGTAATACAATGAACATCTGACTGTCAAAATGTCATCATACAGGAAGACGCAGGAAGCAGTGCAGTTACATCGGTAAAGAAACCTTAGTTGAGTGACATTTTACTACTTACCATATTTTATTCATTCATAAACAATTTAGAGGGCATGTGTTGGAAAAACTATAGACCGATTCACTTTCCTTTTAGGTTTTCAGAATTACCATTTGGGGATGGTGACGCCCAGTAAATACGGTACAAAACTTACTTAGCGGTCCCCACACATTCAAAACATTCCTCAATCAAATGTACGTATCAATTCAAAACCCCAACTTTTATTGCTTATTGGGCGTAACATATAGAGTAAAGTGTTGGGATGAGCGGTTACTGTTTCTTTTCCCTTTCTCTTCTATTCTCTCTTTCTTTTCAAATTACTTTCTTGTATTGGCCACAGGCTGTAAAAGAAGAATTTAAATCATGTTCATTCATACTTTGTAAAATCCTCAACTCCTATTGGTTCATCACGGTCGGGTGACCATGCATTATCCTAGGATAACCCACGGTAAATTAAGGATAAAATCACCGGCGAATGAATGCAATACCGTACTATATACACTGTACTAAGATATGATCACCTAGCTTCAGATATGGCTGGCTTGAAGCTTGACACACAGTGGCGTAGCTAGGAATTCGGTGACGGGGGGGGCCATGGAGCACGATTTACTATCTAAGCGGAGCGCCACCACAAGTTGGCGCGGAGCGTACAAGAAAATTTTTGGCTCCCCCAAGGCTCTCAGATGGCTGGAGATTGCATCTCCGGGCCGTTTGACCTGCGCTGAAAATATCTCTAAATTGGCATTTCGTGTACTGACATTTTGTATAATGACACATATTTAACAAAAAAAAAAAAAAAAATCACATAACTCCTCGGTAGATATGGATGTTCTTTATGACCACCATGGGCGGCGATCCGTCTTTGAAAGTGGGATATATAGTCAGCGGCAATATCTAAGCGGAGCGCCACCATCAGTTGGCGCGGAGCGTAGAAAATTTTGGCAAAAAATACCTCCAGATCACTGGAAATTGCCCTTCCCAGGCTTTTCAACGTGATACTAAGACAACTGTCTGATGTCTTTCCTAAAAAATAGGCCTATTGGAAAAAGTCTAGAAATAGGTAAAGTGTTCTGACTTCCGGATATATAGTCAGCGGTAATATCTGAGCGGAGCGCCACCAAAGGTTGGCGCGTAGCGTACCAAGAAAATTTGAGCTTTGAATGCGACCCAGATCGTCGGAAATGGCACTTTTCAGGCTTGATAGCAGCCATCAAGATGTGCAATTGTTGTGAAAAATTTTTAAAGGTTGATTTGAATTTGTTCTAAAACACATTAAGTTTGTCACAATTTATCCGACTTTATTCAAAATTATCCAGAGTGGAGTTATCCCTATGGATTTCAGTGGATTGATTGGAACGGAGATTTTCCACAGCCAGAGTCTATTATTATTATTGAGTACAGGTAACGCCAAGATTTGCCCGACGGGAGGCCTGCGACCCGAGGCCCCTAGAGCCCCAGTGCTGTTGGGTATAGGTGAGGTGGGATTTGAAAAAAACCCTGTGTACTAGACCATTTCATTCGGGCCACATATTGCATAAAATTTGTATATGCTAGAGAAGCATAATTCGGCGTTGATTAAATGTTTTTCCCGGAATCTAAAATGTAAACTTGCAAAGCGCGCGAAGCGCGCAAAAATTTTTTGGTAGGTTTCACAAAAAAGCAACACATGTAATCATGGAGAACAAAAAAAAAAGGAAAATCTTTAGGGGTTTTAGACCGTATAAGAGATAAAATATGCATTGTATCGAAACTACCTTGACTATCCGATCAAATAGCCAAGCATTGCTCCGTGAGTCCTTCACCAACTGACCGTGCCGTATGACACACACAAAAGAGCAGTTACTAGCCTTTGCGATGAGAGGAAATTTCCGACCTCTACATAAACTGTGTACTTTTCCTACATGTTACTTTGTGAGGTGGGAAGGACTTGCGCTATCTAGCAATGTAGAGTGGAACCAAAGAAGAAACTGGATTAGCTCTTCTGCGCGCGTAGCGCGCCGAAAATTTTGTGTTTTTATAAGAGAAATCGTCCTCTTGAGAGCAAAAATGGGTAAAACGACACTGTAAATGTTGGATATTGGGGGGCCAAAATGAGACTGCCCAAGAACTATAAAATATTTATATATTTTTTTATTTTTTTGGCATCGGTGAGGGGGGGGGCCATGGCCCAATGGCCCCCCCCCTAAATACGCCAGTGTTGACACATAGGCCTAGCTGAGTAGGATATATCTAACGTTAGGCCTGTGGTGTGACACTAATCACATCAAGGCCTACGAAGACGCTTCCATTTCTAAGAAACACTTTTGTTCCCAAATCTCACGTGAAGCCCTTAGAGGCAAAGGATCCATACACGGTTATAACTCAAAGTCAACCTACGCCCAAGCCTCCGTAACGTTACAACTTACATAAAGGTTCCTTAATTGTCTACCACTGAATCCTCGAACGAAATAAACGTAACTACTGCTGTTAGGGCTGAGATCTCTAATGTGTTCAAACTTTTCTCCAAATGTACGTTTCAAATGGTGTAACTGTTTATCTCCCAAAATCAGTAGTTAGTCCTAGGCAAATTCCATCATTTGAAGTAACTTAAAAGCTCAAGAATACCGGAACAGGTCCGTTAGGGTTTGATCCAATGACGAACAATTTTAAAAAGACCGCGCTATCACTGCAGTATATACGTCGTACGTGCATGTTTATGTACACAGCATGTGCACCCACAACCAACACAACGTATCATGCTTTAGGCCTAGTGAATATGATCGTTGCATACCGGCTCTGTGTACAGAACAAATGTACATGATACAAATGCGAGATTTCGTGGCTAAGGGGTTGCCTTGGAGTCATAATACCTCTAGTTACGTTATCAACTGTTAATTTTTTGTACTTTTCGGCTGTTGAAGCCTTTTGAAGGAGAAAAAAATTTCCCAGATTTAGTCACATCGTTGTTATATTTCATGATTTATGAACATTTCATTGAATTCATTTTGCTTAATAGTAGGCTACTTTATTACTTGCGCACGGATATTGTTTTAAAAGGTTGTGAATACGTCTCATCTTTCCTCGGGGTTTTGATTTCAATAAAAATGTTTTCATCTGCAAAACACAAATTTTCTTTCTTTTTAGTCTTTTTTCATCAAATTCTTGTTGATGAATGAACAGGATTAATCAACGCTGGACCGTACATTAAATAGAGGATAATGCACCCCAGGGGTTAATGCTATCGCTAGATGCACTACGGCTGCGCCCTCGTCCACCACTTGCATCAACCCCCGATCGTGCATTATCCTCTACTTAATGAACGGTCCAGCGTTGATTAACCCTTTATTAACAGGGCACAGGGGTGTATTACTTTACACTAACCTGACGACCTTTATCCACCGCATATTATGAGTTCATGAACATTTCCATCCAAGTTAAAGGTATGGCGAAACGAAAATGCTCATATTTATTGTCAATTGGGATAGATCTGACTGTGTGTAGGTGGCAACAATTTCCTTCAATATCCGCCAAAAATTACTACTTTCAAAAACAATCCTATACACAAACAAATGTGAATAAAATGGACTAAATATTCAAGTCTGCTCAGTGAAAGAGACTCTCAGGATAGTTTGTGTTATCATGTCGTTATTAAAGACCAGAGGTAAACTTCAGCCATTTTCAAATAATTTATATAGCGTATAAATAGAAAAAAACTTTACCTAACTTTGCTGCCCACGCCTTATATCTTTGGCATAGATAGTAAGTTATCCCAAAACATGCCCAAACTTTAAACAAACTTTAGTTGAAAACGGTAAAACAATAAAGTAGTTTTAAACTTCTTTTGTAACTAGATTACAACCAGCTCTTTTGGTTTATTTGTCACCAGATTTTTAAATTTACTTTTTCAAGCTCTTGCGTGGTAATTTGCTAATAATGTATTCTCTCTAAGATGTTTTCTCAAAGTGGAATGTATCCACCATTTCCCACGTAATGTATTTAAAAATGGCTAAAGAAATATAAACCAAAAACTGAAACTTTTCGTGTCGTAGGGGAACTATAGTAAAAATAGATATCACTTGCATACACTTCGTCAGCTGTATGTCTGTTTGACATTCTCCAGAAGTACAGTAATCACTTTTGGTGTCTGAAATCAATGCAGTTCATCAATATTTAATTGACAGTGTTTTATGTTCATGGAAAATGATGATTTGAAAATATTTTACACTCTACTTATATCATTGGCTATAAACACTTGTAAGCTTCATAGCGAAACGTTAAACGGAACACATCCACGGCCAAATCCCATAGTTGTCAAAAAATTTGAAACTTTTATGTTTCATGGAGGAATTTGTCCTTTCAGATTCAGTAGATGTACTGGAGTGCCATTATCCGATGGAAGGAGACACCGTTACCCAGTGTTGTGCTTTATAAAGTAAGACGTATTTTAGCAAGAAAGGACTTAGGTTTAAGTGTAATTTATAGCATTCCAATTTTAGGTTGAGGCTCAATGCAACTTTCCATTTCTACTTAAAAGGTTTTAACTATCTTGTATTTCAATAAAAATGTGTTTTGAGTTCAATGACTCTTACACCTCTACAGAATTGAACGGAAAAAGAACTGTAACCGAAATAAAAAGAGGTAAAAAAATCCATGCACCCTCAGAAATAGATCAGGGACAGAATAATTAAAGAAAACAAGGGCTTTGACGCCCTCACCACTTTGAGGTTCGGGTGTGAATCACAAGCTGTTGTTGTAGGGACACCACGGTGGGTGGGGTGGGAAGGGCTAATATTGAACGCTATCTTCGAGTACGATCAGCACCAGTTGGCGCTTAACGTAACCGGCATAATTTATGCCAAGAAATGTCTCCCAGTTTGCGGAAAATGATACCTTCAAGGGAATGACAATTGCATATATAGACATATTCTCTTCGTAAGTATCAAAGTACAAGAAAATATCCGAAAATATTTGTTTTTATTACGAAAGAAAGTAATGTTTTAATTTCTATATATTTGTATAAAGGGGATCATCTGATGGAGCACCCAGTCCAATTGCTTCCCTTAAATAAGACCCTGCTTTACAGGATCGTGGTTTGCAATTCTCTTCTGTAACTTCCTTCGATCATGTTAAGTAAGCAAGCTTCAATGTTTTGTTATGCTTACTCGCTTGAAAGTTTTCAAAGAAATCTCTGTAAAGGTGATCCGAAGCTGACATCTATTACGAATATACGTGAGAATTCACATTATCATAATAATGTCACCATTGTCATAATATCGAAGCATATAACTCAACTTAACTTAAGAAGATAAGTCGATTGTGACAAATTGTCCCAATGAAGACGTAGGTAGTAATCTGAATGAGCAAGAACCAAACTAAGCGAAATTTAGCATAGACGCTGCGCCAAGCTGTGTGCATTGAAGGATAACTTACTTCAGTGGCGTAGCTACGAGGGGCAGGGGGCAATCGCCCCCCCCCCCTCTGAAAAATGAAAACTTCGGAAATTCACGATAAAGTATGCAGTCCCTGACGGCGACTAGTCGCCCGACAGTTTACCTGTTTTTTGCTCTCAAGAAGACAATTTCTCTAATATGAACCCAAAATTTTCAGCGCGCTGCACGCGCTGTAGAGTCACTCCAGTTTCTTCATTAGATCCATCCCACATAGCTAGATAGCACAAGTCCTGTCCACCTTACCAAGTAACATGTAGGCAGAGTACACAGGTTATGTAGAAGTCGTAAATCTCATCCCATATTGCAAAGCCTAGTTGCTGTTCTCTTGTGTGTGTGTGTCATGCGTAAGGTCAGTTGGTGAGCGACTCACGAAGCAAAGTTTGGCTATTTCATCGGGTAGTCCAGGTAAATATGTTATCCCCGATACGGTGTACAACCCCTATAGTTTTTCTTTTTTCTTTACGATTACATATGGTTTTTGTGTAAGCCTACCAAAAATTTTCGCGCGCTTTGTAATTTCACGATTCAGATTCAAAAAACACTATCAGTGCACAACTCGGCTCTTGAAGTATTAAGTAACATTATGTAAAATATGTCTTGGCGCCAGGGCACATTTTGCATAATGTCACTTATGTGTTTGGTATGTGTTACATGTAATACGTATATTCGTATGCTCACACTTTATAAAAATCGGAAAATTTAGGTGCCCCCCCCCCCCCACGAAAAAGTCTAGCTGGATATTGTAGCATTATGTATCGACGGATAAGTTGCCTACATGGATGCCATATAATTTTGTATGTATCGATGGGCAACTTGTTAATTTACAAGCTGCAGCTGTATAAATGGACGAACAAATTACCTTTACAGCTGCTGCTGTAGGTGTCTACACCGACGAACGACTCAATTACCTTCTCAAATACTGTTAGCTGTTCATATCGACCGATAAGTTGTTCACAAAATTTAACAAGTAGATTCTCATCGTTCAAAATGGTTCAAAATCGTCTAAATGCCTAAATATGTTTGCTCTCCTCAACCAAGGCAATCAGGTCGGTAGATTCTCCCTTTTGGGAGAATCTAGTTTTCCCCGATGGGGAAAACAATTAGTCATGAGGGCCGCCATTTTGCCTATTTCACCCACAATTCCACACGTTCTTTGTGTACATTTTCAGGGTCCAGTGGTTTTTGTAAACCTTACAAAGCTAACGATTCTAATTTAATGGAATTAAATGTATACCCTGTAGGATTATTGCCATAGCTAGAGCCACGTCCTAATTGATGGCTGATTACCCCGTTTTTGAAAAAACGCGTTTTTGAGTATTTGCAAAACCTTGTCCATGTCAGGCTAGCAAGCCTTTACACATTGTTATGTGCAATTTCCCCCCTTTCGGGAAAATTTTGGTTTTCTCCTAAACGGGGGAATCTCCAAAACTGCTATATTTAACTGTTTAGTCCCTCCTTAGTAGGATGCACATTCATTATTCTCTTGTCCAATTCTCTCCTGCCGAAGAAGCTGCAGAATCTTACTGACCCTTTTCAAGCAAACTACTCCACACAATGATTTACATGGAGATTATGATCTTTTTTTCTTTTTTGTTAAGGCATGTTGCTGTGCAATGAGCACAACGTATCATAAATACGCATGGTGTTCATGTGGCAATGATCAATTAGGCTGGCTTAACATTTAAACTGTTTATATTTATATTGTGTTTTCTGTCGATCTGACAAGCCACGAATTCGGGTGATGTGTCCATATGTGATTTAGGAATGCGGATGAGTCAAATTTTCCTGAAGATGCAGAGGCAGCCACCAAATGTAAATGAAGGTGACTGGTTAATCTGTAAAGGTGCCAGTACTAAAAATGATGCTAATTACTACCCTTGTCTGAAGGTAATCCCATTCCTCTTTTAACAGAATACTTTCCACGTACAAAGGCTTGTTCTTTATGTCATGTTGAGAAACAAGGGATCCGGTGGCAGCTGAAACGCTAAAACACCCACTTATTTTTCTGGTCATGCTTTCCTCCGTCATACTTTCAAAACTCCAGTGCTACCACTACCGAGTTAGTTCTTAATGCCACAAAGCGAGAAAGGCTACCTTACTAGTCCTCCCAAAGGCCCTCCAATCAGGTGTACAGTAAACTTTGTTTGGCTGTATTTACAAGTTACAGTTACCCTACGACCCATTCGTTGCCAGAAACTGCTCTGAATTTTGGCCTGTAGTATGCCGAGTAATTATATATAGGTGATCATGCTTACTTCTTCTTTTAAGGTTTCTGTTCACCTTTCCCTACATTTCTTATCCAGCTGGGCAAAACCTAGGACCAGGGTACCCAAAGGGGTACATGTAAGATTATCCCGGCATCTACGACTGTTTGGATCAAAATGACGTGTTAAAAGATATCAACCATCCTTAAAGCAGTTTAATTAAGCCTCTCTCTATATGGAAATAGCCTCGGCCTCTTTTGAATGAGTTCAAAGAAACTAGGACATTTCACGCTTCACCTATGCCAAGGATAATGTACACAAAGGGGCCAAAATATTACTTTGAAACAAAACAAACGTTAATTACATTTATGTTCCATTAATTGGGCAAAATGTAAATTTCTACCGTTGGTATCACGACTGGACACGAAGAGAATTATTTTTCCGTGTTGTTTCAAACACTGGATTGAGAGATTCAGGCAATTTCTTTAGAGGTTGTCAATTTAAATTGTTCAAAGCCCACAAGAATCTGCTTATTTGTTTTTCATTTGGGAAGATGAGAAGGCTTAAAGTCAATTTTGTCAAATTGTAAGCAAACAACTAGTAAGTTTCAAGCGCTTTAGATGAACGGTTTGCATAGGTGGAAAAATAAATTATTTTCGCTATCACTGGACATATTTGTTGAACTGCCTGAAAATTTGAGGAAGGATGCTCATCGGAAAATTTCTAATTCGTATTTTTTGCAAGTAAACAGCACTGTACTTCGACAAATGAATTTTACCATGGATTAAAAATTAAAATAATCATAACATAAACAGTAAAAATATGGTGCTAGTAATTGGAAGTTTAGCACATCTGCTGAGAATTGTTTTTGTTTTTTTTTTTTTATTCTGGCATGACTTTGGCATACTTGTTTTAAATTTCAGTGTATTTAGAGCTTAAAAGCGACCAACTTTAACATTATATCTGTATTGAGAATGGACATCTTGCTATTTGAAAATCACCCATGCTTACGTGGTGAAAAATACTGTATTAGCTTGTGAATGCGAGCTAAGTCACCCCCAAAACTGTCAGAAATCAGCACTATCTAAACGTGAGCAAACCACGGTAACACAAATTTTCAACGGGAAACTGAAGCCCTCGGGGGAATCTAAATACCCTCTTATGACATGAAATTAGTTTGTAATATCTGTCAGTATTTTGAAACAACTACACATAAAGCAATTGAGGTTTGAGTACCATACTAAATAGGAATTGACACCTACGAGGATTCCCACAGCATTTCTTTCCTACTTTGTTTACTCGATGACTTCAATATAGGTTAAAATTGCGTTCTTGACCGTTGTGTATTTCACAACCCCTTTTGAATTAATTTTTGTTCTGAATTATTAACGTAAGCGTAATGCGGAGTAATTTGATGGATGCTATGACCTAGAAAGTGTTAATAAAAATATATGTTGTTTACAAGGATCTTTTCCTTGGTTGCTTTTAGTTAACTACTTGATTCTTTAAGCAGGTGAGGTTTCTATGAGGAGGACTGTGATTTATACAGGTAGTGATCAAGGGTCCAAGACAAAAGTTGGTTCATAAAATACTTGCGATGAAATCTAAGTTTGGTAATAAAATAGCTTGATAGCTTCTCTCTAAGTAAGTCGCATAGCACCAGTTAACGTCGAAATTGCCATATTTTTCTGCATTAGGACCCCTGACTCCATGCATAGGGTAGCTTGCGGCTTAAGCACATTTCAGGAACGGTCATTCTATAATTTTTTAGTTTTAGTTTTTTGTTTTCGTTTCGTTTGTTTCAATTTTAATACATGCACTTGTTTATACAGAATAAAGAGCAGACAAATAGTTGATGTACGTATCAAAAGAAATAACGGAAACAGATGAAGCTAAAAGCCTTTCTAGTCTGGTCCTATCTAGAGCTTTTCGTTTAAAAATAAGACAAAATATCATGCAGCTATGTACAGAAAAGTGCGGCAATGAATCGTAATTAATCTAAGGCTCAGAAGACACAGGGAACAAATTAAGCAAGACAGGGGAGAAGAGAAACTGTTTGAAGTACTTCTTAAACAAATTAATATTAGGGGAACTTCGTAATTTAGTATCAAGAGCATTTCAGAGGTGTACACCATAGCTTTTCACTTGAGAGTGAACAAACATTGTCCGTGTGAAAGGTTGTATTAGATTATTTCTTCCTTTAGTAAGATAGTTATGATGAGTGCTGTTTGGGTGAAAAACGAATTCAAATCATGAGGGAGTTGGTCATTGTGGTGTCTATATAGGAAGATTGATATTGATAGTGATCCTTTAAGTAAGAATATTAATGTTATAAAAATACGGAAGTGCATGGGTTTAGGGTGGAATATTTGAGATGATACGACAGACAGTCCGCTTTTGGAGAACAAAGAGTTACAAAATACAAAAAGTTACAAAATTTTAAAGTTACAAAAAGAGAATTACAAATAGTTAATAAGATTTTGCTGGGAAGAATTCGTTTAGAACTTGCAATCCTTTAAGTCTTCTTGCAGCATTAAACATTTAAAAAGAACTGTGAACTGGAAAAATGATGAGTGCTTTAGATGTTTTACATTCGATGATAACGTATGGTTAGGAAGTAAAAGAACATAAACAGTGTGATGAGTTACAATATTCCTTCACTGCAAAGCGGCTAATTTCTTAAGTTTAGTACAATTTTTTCACAACAGTAAACTTCGGGATTTTAATTTGCAATATACTACGTACTTTACTTTGGCCAGCCAATGTCCCGTGATAAATTTGTATGAAAAGAAAGGTTTCTTTAGTGTCATGCATCCTATTTCAACAATCATAAAGCATCAATACACTAAATTTCCGCTTTCCGAAACTCCAAAAGAATCATGTGCGTAAAAGAGGGCACTCGACAATATGTTGTCTATGTGGCACAACTATGAAACAACCGATGAAGATTTTGACAAACGCTTGGCAGCTCCAGAAAAAGTAGTGCAATAGAGAAAGAACAGGCAAATACATGAAATTAAAGAGAAATGTCACTTAAATTTAATACATACGAAGAAGATTTGTTTTTTTGTGTGTCATTTGATGAACGCGTTATCAGGATCAGTTTTAATGACAGACGCATCATCAGAACGTCTTTGTATCTCTTAGTATACTTACAGGGTTTACATAACAATTAACTATGTAACATTAATTTATCTTAGACAAATCGTAGATCCATATGAACTTCTTCAGTTCAAGTGTATTAAACTATATTTCTGTCATGTGAATTCGACATTCATTCAAAATATACATATTTAAGACAAATGTATATGTTGCCACATCTTCTACCAGCGTTATCAGATTCTGATCAAATGACAAACTGGTCACAAAACAGTCTACTAATGTCTCACATTACTTACAGCGCTAGATTACTTACAGGGTTATATGACATTTATTCATGTATAAGATATACTTGCCTAAGGTAGATCTCAGTTTCATTGGGGACCTTTACTTAGCATTTTAGCTTAGTTTCATCAGTATGAGCTCGAATACCCTTACAACAGATGAGAGCAAAAAGTGTGACTTGATACATTACAGAAACGTACAATGGAAATCAAAGCAATGTAATACAGGAAAGGAAAAGCCTAGTACATGAACATAAAGTAAATTGTCATATAATAAATGTTCAATTCAGTTCAGTACAATTTATCTCTCCCTTTGCAAAAAACTTTAAAGTGCCTAAATACAAATATATATGCAAGTACATGCAAGTTCCAAATACAAGGCCAAGCAAGAAAGTGAAAGACCGTAGTGATATGCTAAGGAAAGAGGAACCAGAAGGAAGTTTCCACCTTTCGATTCTGGTCTCGAAAACCCTTTGAACCAACATATTCGTACCAAGGAAAAAAGAAACAGATGCAATAACAACAGAAGCGAAAGGAGTTATCAGTAATGACGAATTGTGATAGGATTACCCCTTATCATAATTTTGAAAGAGTGGATGCTTTAGAGTTTTCCTTGAATGTACTAAGGCTAAGAACCTGCTTTATGGCATCAGACAAGGAGTTCCAGAAATGCACACCTGTAATTCTTACCTGTGAAATGAGCAAACGAAGTTCTAGTGTATGGATATAAGAAACTCTCTCTCTAAATCTAGCAGAGCATGAATGGAAATTGCTATTGAAGTCTGTACGAAAGATAAAATCAGCAGGGAGAATATTGGTATTCCGATGTTTATATAAAAGATTCCCATAAGGAAGTTTTTATGTCGTCCAACATTGGGTTGAAGGAATAAAGGTGATGAATGTTGGTTGAAATGGGCATTACTGATAAATGTTACAACTCGCTTCTACAGCTGATGAAGTAAATTGTCTGAGGAATTTCCCCACAACAATATACTTAAGTTAGATGTGGAACAATGAGAACGTTGTAAACATTTAGAAGAGCCTTGCTAGGCAAACTGTCTCAGAATCTTGCAATCAGACCTACAATTTTAGATATTTTCCTTGTAATTTCTAAAAGGAGCCCTCCAAGTTTCTATTTGGTTTGGTCTATTTGGTTTAGTTTGTATATTTGGCCCCCATGGAAATGAGTACTGCAAACGCTTTGAACTGAAATGTTGTTACTTGTACTGCATACTCAAGAGAGTCTCCATTTGTGCTTGAAAATTCTAGGAGCTTTGTTTTGGAAAAATTTAGAAAGTGAAAGACCGTAGTGAAATGCTAAGGAAAGAGGAACCAGAAGGAAGTTTCCACCTTTCGATTCTGGTCTCGAAAACCCTTTGAACCAACATATTCGTACCAAGGAAAAAAGAAACAGATGCAATAACAACAGAAGCGAAAGGAGTTATCAGTAATGACGAATTGTGATAGGATTACCCCTTATCATAATTTTGAAAGAGTGGATGCTTTAGAGTTTTCCTTGAATGTACTAAGGCTAAGAACCTGCTTTATGGCATCAGACAAGGGGTTCCAGAAATGCACACCTGTAATTCTTACCTGTGAAATGAGCAAACGAAGTTCTAGTGTATGGATATAAGAAACTCTCTCTCTAAATCTAGCAGAGCATGAATGGAAATTGCTATTGAAGTCTGTACGAAAGATAAAATCAGCAGGGAGAATATTGGTATTCCGATGTTTATACAAAAGATTCCCATAAGGAAGCTTTTATGTCGTCCAACATTGGGTTGAAGGAATAAAGGTGATGAATGTTGGTTGAAATGGGCATTACTGATAAATGTTACAACTCGCTTCTACAGCTGATGAAGTAAATTGTCTGAGGAATTTCCCCACAACAATATACTTAAGTTAGATGTGGAACAATGAGAACGGTGTAAACATTTAGAAGAGCCTTGCTAGGCAAACTGTCTCAGAATCTTGCAATCAGACCTACAATTTTAGATATTTTCCTTGTAATTTCTAAAAGGAGCACTCCAAGTTTCTATTTGGTTTGGTCTATTTGGTTTAGTTTGTATATTTGGCCCCCATGGAAATGAGTACTGCAAACGCTTTGAACTGAAATGTTGTTACTTGTACTGCATACTCAAGAGAGTCTCCATTTGTGCTTGAAAATTCTAGGAGCTTTGTTTTGGAAAAATTTAGAGACAAATTATTTGCAGCTGGCCAAGCATAAACTACTTTTTAAATTTTTACAGAAATGGATAGATAGACAGACAGACAGACAGACAGACAGATAGATAGATGGATAGATACACTTTATTAAATCCTCAAACAAGGAAATTACATGCCTGCGGTAAAAATGGTTAGAAGAACTCTCTCGACGTCAGCTTCTTGAAATTTAATATACCAAAGCATTTGTACATATCATTAATACAAATGAGAAGTCGTAGGAAGGGTTATCGAATACAAGTATTTAGGAACAGTTATTGACAGTAATTTCAAATGGAATGAACATGTTGCTTATATGTAGAAGCGTTTAAAACCCAGATTGTATTGCTTACGTAAGCTAAATTCTTTTAGTGTTAGCCAAGATATTCTTGCCACATTTTGCAACTCCATTCTCTGTAGTGTATGAACGTACTTTCTCTTATGTTGGAGGGGTAACACTGACAAATGCTACATAAAAGTTCTTGATGACATTATCAAGCGGGTGGGGAGAATACTGGGGAAGAATCTTACTTCTGTCAATACGATCTACCTGAATTATGCCAGTGTAAAATTGCAGTCGTTATGCAATGACCCTTCCCATCCTTTGTATGACCAACTAAGCAGCCGTAAGACTAATGCAGCGGGCAGCGGTAGACTGAGGTCGTTCGTGTCGCATACTAATCGTTATCAATCTTCATTCATTGGTAATGCCATGTTTAGCCATAATAAGAATTCTACTAGACAGTTTTTAGTTGGTGCTGGATGTGTTTCTGATTCTAACTTTTATTCATTTACCCTTTTTGATGTCCTTTATGCTTTAGAAACTGTTCTTTAGATTATAGGTTATCTTTGTCTTTTATTTTCTTATTTCTTTGCCATTGTTACGATGTTCTTTTTCTCTTGATATAACGTTGTTTTTGCTTTAAATTTTGCTTTTTTATGGTTATTTTGCCATATTTGTTCCTCTGCATTCCATTTTACTCCTTACTCCTTTTATCGCAGACATGTAATTTCCTCTTTGGATTCAGCAAAGTCTACTCTACGCTACTCTACTCTGTTCTACTCTACTCTAAGTAATAGTGGTCCCAATAGACCCTTGTGGAATGCCTATATTGATGTCAGTAAAGTATAAATCCTTACCTTTAAATCTTTCAAATTGTTTACGTTCACATATGCAACATTCAAGTCACTTAAAATCGACACCCCTTATTTAGTGCATTTACCTCAGAAAACTTTATGGTCAAAGGTATCAAATTTTCGATAAGTCTTTGTCTTATCATCATTATCTAATTCGAAGTAATATCATCAAAAAAGTTGAGAGTCGCTGTATAAGTAAAGTGGTTCTTACGAAAATCGTACTGGCCGGTAAGCATGAGCTTATTTCATCAATTAACTTTAATAGTCTATGAAAAGCAAGTCTTTCATAAATTTGAGATAAAGCTGGAAGAATAGAAACTGAGCGGTGATTCGAAAAGACCCTTTTTACCAGACGTATAAATAGGGATAGCTTCTGCAATCTTTTAACTCACTAAGAAACACTCTAGATGAGAAGAAAAGATGAATATAATGTGAATTGTATTACAAGTAAATCACAGATCTCTTTTGAAATTTTTATTCGTTACATTATCATACCAGGTGATTAATCGGTCTTCAACTGAGTGATGGCAATAAATACTTTATCTTCAGTTAGGGGTTGGAAAGCAAACCAGTTTGGAAGATTTGAATAAATATACTAATGGAGTAGAGACGTCACGCTATTGTTTATAATTCCTTGGGGCATTTAGCAATGATTTAAGTCTCTATAGGCTTCATCTTTACAGATACGCACGCCATCTTGACATCATGGATTCTTTTTGCTCTCGGCAAGGAAGAAACTAATATTATATATTTCTTCAATCACTTTCTTTCAAATGCTTATCTACAAATATCAGTTCCGTAGTTTTCATGCATTATTTCATCCATCAAAGCTATCAAAGCTGTTTAATATGTCCCAAATATTTTTATTATGATAATCATAACACAAGAAAAACATAACCCCCTCCCTACCTTAGAGTGTATGTCGCTCTGCCACAATTGGCCAAAGGTGCAAAGGTGACGTGTACTTTAGAACTCCATCCCACATCAGTTAAAGATTGCACTGCCGTTTATACTAGTAGGAGTTTTCTTCTGATACCTAGTTAGGTGAAATGAGCAACTCATGTTTCATTCTTGTTACATTTTCTTGTTTGCTTGTTTTAAAATCTTCCTCATTTTTCCACATAGGGTAACACAAATATAAAATACTTTAGTAAGTCCCCCTGGTTCTTTTACAAAGCCTCAGTGAGACGCTGTTTGTTGTAAGGTATCATGTAACTACTGAGACGAACTAGTTTGAACTTCGAAGTGGAGAACAAATGAACTGGAATTCCACCCACCCCTTCACCCCTCAACTCCAAAGTCGACCAAAACTTGTTTACTGAACGAACTTTTCATCATTGATTTAAAAAGTTGCATGTTTAATTCAAAAAAGCACCAACGAAATAACATGTATTTCGGTAAACGTTGATGGTTGATCGGACTTTCTGTTGTGTAGTTAGTTAGATGAGGTTTAACGTCCCAGTTTCCAACCAATTGGTTCAAGTCGAGACGACCACGGCCTTTTTTCCAGTTGTGGCTCACTGGCTTGTTTTCCCTACTCCATTGCTTATTCTGAGCACCAAGCACAAAGGCAGTAGGTTCTGTTGTGTAAGGCAAACGACGTCACATATGGGCAAATGGATTTCTCCACCGGAAAGCCTATTGAGGCCAAACTTATTATCCTTGATGGTCAAATAAACTAGAAAGCCAAAAGACTTAGTGATTCCTAACGGATGAAAATATTTCTTACTTATTTTCACTTTCTGGAGTTTCAGCAAACAAAAAACCTCTTCCTTCCCCTGCACGTAAAAACCTGAAACTACTCCCAAAAGGAGTTACAACCCCATTGGTTAGGTGTAGCTCCATCAATGTTGCCCCTCTTGAGATAAAAATCATGTTTGTAAGCAGTTTACAAGGTTTTTACTTCAGATAACCTTTGACGTCCACCAAAAACGATAGGGTTCCTCTACTGACTATAACGCATTCACATGCCATTACGAAAAGTATCTTTGGTTCCTATGTCACATTTATACGGTTTTCAGTTTTTAACATCTATCGACCTCTGAACTCCTCTTCAAAAACAATAAGATTCTCACTTTCAGTGACAATCCTACATATGAAGTGTGAAAGACATCCATCATTTGCACCCTGAGCTATTGCGTTAAGTAGCAGTTTCCACCATTTTCGCTGATTCACCTCAGATAAGCTTTGACCTCTGCCAAAGACAAGAGGGTTCATCTTCTGACGATAACGCATCCGTATTCCACGAGTTAAAAGTATACATAGGTCCTTTCTTTGTTTTTTATCTCTGGTGACCTCACATGACCTCTGACCTCCACCACAAACAATATGGTTCTTTCTCTTGGCATATAAAATTAACCTTTCAAGTATGAAAAGTATCTATCATTCCTTTCTTGAGATATTGTGTTTAGAAGGGTTGTTAGTATTTCTCTGGTAAACACAAATGACCTTTGACCTTTGTCCAAAACAATAGGTTCTTCCTCTCAATATGTTAAATCCATGTAGCAAATAACAAAACTATGTACTAATCCTACCTAGAGATATGGTGACTACAAGCAATTCCAAACGTTTTCAAGTTTTAACCCCAGTGACCTCAAATAATCCTTGACCTCTACCAAATACATTATTGTACATCTTCTGACTATAACACACCCACATACCACATGCAAAAAGTATTCATGCTTTCTACCTTGAGACAGTGTGTTTACAATGTTTTTGCTTGTGACCTCTGATGACCTCACGTGACCTCTCACCTTTACCAAAAACAATAAGGTCCTTTCTATCAGTATGATAATCCATGTAACACATACGAAAAGTGTCCATCATTCCTACCTTGAGACCTTGAGAAATGGTGTTTACAAGCAATTTCCAAGATTTTGAAGTTTTACCTTTGTGACTTCAAACAACCTTTGACCTCTCCCAAGAACGGGTTCATTTTCTGACTATAACGCAGCCACATGCCAAGCATGAAAAATAGCCATCGTTCCTACCTTGAGTTATCATGTTTCACACGGTTTGGGGTTTTTGATCTCTGGTTATCTGGCATGACCTTTGACGAAAATCAGTAGGGTTCTAACTTTCTTTGAACATACTAAATCCATATACCAAGTATGAAAAGTATCCATCGTTAATAACTTAAAATATCGTGTTTACAAACAACTTGAGAGGTTTTCTTAATTTTACCTCTGATGAACTCAGATAACCTGTTACCTCGGTCCTTCATCTTCTACCATAACGCATCCACAGGCAAAGTATGAAAAATATCCATGCTTCCTATTTTGCAATATACGGAAGTGTTTTAAACGATTTTTGGTTTTCGTCCTCTGGTGACCTTACATGACCTCTGGTCGCTATCAAAAACAATATGGTTTTTTCTTAATGTGATATACCCATATACCAAGTATAAAAAGTAGCAATCGTTCCTATCTTGTGATCTCGTGTTTACAAGCCAAGCATCACAAACACACACATACGCAGAAATGTCATCGTGACTTCATGGATTTCTTTTGCCTTCGGCAAGGAATCAAAAGGTATTTGAAATCCTACACAGGACCACAATTCAATGATGAATATTTGATATTCTGCTGCGCAATTCCGAAATGACGTCAAAATGGTTAAAAACGAAGTCCTATAATTTACCCCAAACAGTCGGAAAATTTAACTAAAATGACATTGAAATGCAAATCTTAGGTTTCATATTTTACTTGCACTTTCATGAACTCTGAGAGACAAAGAACAATATTATTTTATAAATATTACACGAGTGTATATACACTGACAACAAAAATTAAAAAAATATGAAAGAGTAAAAAGACAGCCGATCATAAAAATTTGAAAAAAAAGATATAGGGACAGATATAATCAAACCTGCCACACACACTACCCTATCGCCAAGCGAACTCACTTGACGTCAGAACTGTATTCTTTCAACAAGATTGTGCTCATGCGATACAAACATGATAACCTGAGTAGAAATAGACTAAAGCTGAGGCTATATGGATAAGCAATCGATGCGTTTTTGGAAAATAACTTTCAGAAACCTCAAATGACCTCTAAAATTAGATCTACTAAGCCAGGTGTACTACTCCTTTAGTGGCAAAATTGTTAACCAAATTGCTGACAAATCGAATTTTAAACGATGGAATAGCAGTAAAGACGGTATTAAAACCTGAAAGAGTCTCGCAAGAATCGCACGATGAATGCAATCTTCAGCTGAACTAAAATCCGCGCGTTCTTTTTAAACATCTGTATATATCAAGGGCAGCGATTTCTGTTGGACATGTAATGGGGGGGGGGGGAGGACGTGGTTCCGAAATATTTATATATATATATATATATATATATATACACATCCAAATAAATCCACAAATCCATATAAATCCAACATCCAGTTAATCTGAGTGCTTGACAGGGAGGAAGGGAGGATCAAAGACCGGAAATAACAAGGTTCCTGAAAATTACATGAGGTAGCTATAAACACAGAAAAACCTGTTGAAGAAAATTTAGGTATGTATTATGACATTCTGAAATAGTATACGTCCATGGTGTGATCCACTAGGTCAGTGGTTCCCAACCTTTTCCATTTAATCGCCCCCCTTCTTCATATGGTGTTGGGCAAACTCCCCCTTCCATGTTCTTTCCATAAAATGCTATAAAATTTAATGATACCGAAAAAGCTGAAGCACATGTTGGAATAAAAGGTACGTATTTGTGATGGTAAATCCCAAACCCGCAATTAACAAAGGTGTGAACTGCCTTCATCGGAGTCAAGGGTGGAGAAACGTTTTTACTAAAAGAAGCGGGGAAGATTTTGGAGATTCCACAGTGCGAAGCGTTTCCCCATGGGCAGGGAGTCTAGAGACCCTCCTCAGCTGCCCCTGATGGGGCAATGTCCCACTAGGGGAGCAGGGGCGACACCTCCTGAAGTTCTGCAGTATTTGTGAAATTGTCAGCACAAGAACTAATGAAGCTTTTAAACCACTGTTTGACCATTTGGTTTCGAATAGTAACTAATAGAAGGTATCTTTTGGTTGGCGGTTGGCTTGTGTTGTGGGTGGGAAGAAAGATGATAGTGGCTGCATGGGGCGTTGGAAGACGTATGCTACTCCATATGTCCTGCAATGGAAATTATTACAGATAGCTCACATTCGCTATCCAAAAATAGCATTTTGAAAGACATTTAAATATCCTACTTCCTTTATCATTGCAAACGTTTTCTATCATTTTTCAATTATCTACAATTTTCGCTTATGTCAGTTTCTACTTCCCTGAACAACATGGCAAGAAGGATATTTGAGATTAAAATGAAAGTGGGCAGTATATTTTGATTTTATGGACCCGTACTAATACCCCTCCTTCACCGCCACTGATGAAGTCATGGGGGTTCTCACAAGGAAAAGTTTGAAATCCAACACTGTTGATGCTATTTCCTGGCAGTTCACCGGTGATATTTCTCAACTGTGTAGTGAAAGTGGAAAACCTACCCGACTTGATAACCACATTTTATTGCATACTTATTTGAAATTAATTCAGCTAGAGGAAAATACTTAATACTTTTTATCCCCGTTTCAATTTTCGTACGATCTCAAATTTTCATATGCTCCACTGTCGCCCTTGGCTCTTATCGCCCCCCCCCCCCCTTTTAGTTGCGAAAAGCCACCCGGAGGCGATACCGCCCTGTTGGAAACCACTGATCTGTGGGTACGGATACGAGTACAAAACCCATTGACACATACTTTAAGTCATTGTTTGCTAAATGAAGTGAAACTTTTACAATCCGTTTATCAAATTTGTTAGATTATGTCTTCATTATACATATTAAATGGTGAAGAGTAACAGGACCAGGGAAGTATTTACATAGCTGAGAATCATCAAACGTGAAAACAACTTGAAAAACAATCCCATACTTTTCCCAGAATCTGTGGTGAGAGTATTGGTAATAACATCCCTGTCTTTCCTGCTTTACTAATGAATGAAGTAACAAAATTATTGTTTCAAAATACAATCAATAATTTTTGTCAAGATTATTGGGATAATCTCTGGTTACAAAATCTTTACACCCTTCAAGTCGTTTCCTGCAAGCTAATACACATGATAAATTTGACAGTTGTTGCCACAAATCCACTTTGCCTAATAACTTATAATTCTTCAAGGAAAAGGATGGGGTTTAATTGAGCAGGTTTCCTCATTTCAAAGGTTAAAAAAGCTAAAGCAACATTTTAACATCTCCTTTTTTCACTCCTTTTACTCCTTAGATGGACAGTCACTTCCGAAATGTTATCTGGTCTTTAGCTTAAGCACTCAGCCGAACTATTGTTACCATGCATGGCTATGATATAACTGCTCCTTTTAGATCGTGTGTATGACGCAATGTTGTAGTCCAAACCTGAATACCCGAAACCGAGACAACCCCTTCCGAGGCATCGCTTCAGAGACCGAAAACTTTCAACTGAAGTCGACTTTTAACACAATTAGTTGTACCTTAGCTCCTTATTCTGCAACACATGCCGTCCGTAAATTCAAGTCTCAAAATGCTGATATTGCAAAAGGTGCTGTCTTCGGCACAACTCCTTGTGACATAGATCATGACCATGTCTTAACTTCATCATGGGTCCTCACAAGGAAAATTTTGAAATGCAACACTGTTAAATGCGATTTCCTGGCATCTAGCAGATGACATAATTCACTTAGATTCGTGCTAAAGCCTAAAAGGAAAGTTAGACCAAAACGAAGTGTTGACTCCATTTTATCTCCAATTTATTGCATAACAATTGAAAGTTCAGCCAAAGGAAAACACTTGATATACTTTTAAGACTGTTATCGCCCCCCCCCCTTGTTGTGAAAACGCCCCTAGGAGAGATACCGCCCCGTTAGGAACCACTGCACTAGGCCATGCCCGGTAAGGGTGAAGACCCCATAGTTGTCGACATTCGAATGAAGTTCAGTGGGGCAACGTACATGAAAAGAGTTCTTTTACCTGTCTTGGAAAAAGACCATACTAAAAGCTGGTCACTAGAGAAAAAACGTGTTGCATGGGCCTTAAACTTAACTTTCGGGACAGCATTTCCTCACGTTTCAACAATATTGCTGCTATAGACATCATCAATTGACCCGCGGAGTGGTCATCTCACCCCCTCTCCCTCCCCCATCAGACACACGGATATGCTGATAGCTACGTGCGAAGAACTTGAAGACAGATGCATCGTGAAATAATACTGTATCAATAAAATGGACTGTAAACACGGGGATATGAAATAATTTTTATATCATAACATCCACGCAATAACTTAAATACGTAAGAAGAGAAGCATTCATCTAGTCTAGATCCCGGTTCTTGCCCCAATGGAAAGATCGTTTTCAGAGCGCTTGGACGACCAGCAGGATTGCATGGGCATATACCAGTTCCGTGCGTTAATATGAAGGCCCTGTATATGTATTTGCATGTACTATTTGCCTGTGTGGGTCTAATAGTGCACCCTGTAGGCATGTATGTAGCAACATATGCGAGCGGAGGGCTCCGAAAACTGGCCATTATGGTCAATAGAGCTAAATATAACAGTTATTGACAAAACAAAAATGAGTGAGGTGAAAGATACTCAGTCTCCCTCAAACAAAATACCAGGGCTCATGCCTTGCAGGCTTACACGCAAATATTAGCAAATATTGCGGCTTTTGCCAAAGTATTATAGACGTACTCCGTCATTTCCAACCAAATTATTGGAGGAGGCTATATGTCTCATATATGCCAATTTTAGCAAATACCAGTACCTCACTACAGTTAGCCTAGCCAACTCTACGGAAGGATTGAACAAAGGTATTCCGTTCACAACCAAATTATAGAGGGAATGTACGTGTGTGCCAACGAATGTCTTGACAGTCACCGAACATGCACTCTGATAAATTGTGCGAGCTCCGCCGGAAAATCGTTTTTCGTGATCTTTGAGTCATTGGAAAGTCTAATATTCACACAAATGTAAACAAATATTACAATTTTTCCAAAAGTATCAAACATTTTACGCCCCCTTCAACCAAACCATTGGAGGAGACAGTATATCTCACACTCACAATATCAGAAAATATTGTGATCGTTGTCCGAATACTGGGGGACAAAAGGTGGTCCGTCCCCTAAACCAAGTTATTGGATGGCCATGCCCCACCCACCTCTATTCCTGTGATCCCCGACCTTGCTGCATACTGTCTGAGACTGTAATATAACTTTAGCCAAAAGTTTCATTTCAAGCATACTGAAAAGTTGAAATGCATGTCACAGCTGATTACCTTTTTAAGAGACCAGTATGTTATCAGTAGCTCTGTGTAACTTTTTTGAATTTTTTTCTTTCGCTATGGTTTGATATGCAATCAGTTTTTAACATGTTCATAACTTTATACGGGCGTTGATAACCAGCTAACAGCGTTGTAGGTACACAATCAGCAGGACGAATGGTGGTATCATGTAGTCACTTAAATGAATGTAGGCGAAATGTCACCGTGTGGTGTACCTGACTGCAGGCTATTTATTTCAGTCACGTAGGTATTTTACAATTGTTTATTCACCAGATCAAAACTTTCAACAACTTTGTTTCTACATTCTGAGTGATTATAACATTGGTGTGAATCAACCTGTTTGTATTGCCCATACACATCTGAAGGAAGTGCAACTTTAATTACTTGAGTCCCTTGGAAGTGAACAAAAAGACAAAATCATTTGTAAATCAATTCGATTTTTGACTTATTTCCTTAAATTTGGCAAGAGTATTGTCGCCAATTGTCTAAGTCATGAGAACTTTTCTAGACTTACTGTTCTATAGAAGAAGGCAACCTTTTGCTAATGCTTTATTTAAATAAATTACTGAAGTACCACATTCTTAATATGCTGTGTTGTACATTAATGTTAATTGCTAGTATTCTGAAGTGAAAAAAATAAACTTGAAACTTGAAAGTGAAGTACCACATTCAACATTGTCCCCCATAGTTAAATTTGTAACGACACGCACAAATTTATTTTTCTAACTCCTTCGGAAGTTCGTTATTTTGCGCAGGCAATTATTCCATATATCACTAACCTCTCCATTCCCGGCACACGTGGTAAATAATTATGACAAAGCCATTGCGTTTTTGTTTGCATTGCAAAATTTGTCTTATTGCAGATAGCCCCGGCTATTAATCCTGACTATGCCAGTGCTCAGCCCATGGCTTTTTCGATATTCTAGAGCCGAAACTATTGCCACGTTCAGTTATAACGCTAATGACTTTTTGGTATTTGTTTGATATTTTCTTATGACTGAGTTACACCAACGCCCCGGAATAATCTGGATATGCTAGTGTCTACCCCTCGGAAGACACCTGACTACACGACTACACCAATGTACTGACAACCTTTCATTTGCTTAGTAAAAGTTTTCTTATGACACGGTTCAGGGCCGGATCCAGGGTGCGTACACCCCCCCCCCCATTCTTTCAGAGCAATTTATTTTTTGTAATGAAACAAAAAAATGACTTCAAATGATACTACATGTTGCACCAGATTGCATCTGAGGGTACTTAACTATTCAAAAATTTCCCAAAAGGGAGGGGGTGTCCCCCTAGACCGGCATTCAGGCCCTGCAGTTAGCCCCAAACAAAATCCTGGCTACGCCAGAGAATTATAAAGCCACTTGAGACTGGGAATAACAATAGACTGAGGTTTTCAAAAAAAATATACCTGGTATTCAGGGAATGGTATGTTATTTTTTTTATTATTATTATTTTCTAATCACGGTAGTAGCTGGACAGTTTGTTCTCTTTAAGAGCGTTTGGATTCCTCAAATCTTCGATGGGCGTCGTATTTGCACGCCGGTCGCTGCCGAGGCCCGCGAACCTAAAGACTTTGAGTCCATGCGAGTGTAAATAAAAATGAAGATGGCAATTACTGTAAGTGACCTCACTGTTCATGATACATGAACCAGGGAGCAACTCTCTGCATGAACCTTATAGAAATAGGTCTTTAGGGGTTTTTGTTTGTTTGTTTGTTTGTTTGTTTGTTTTTTGAGGGGTTGCCGAAAGGAGAAATTACGGCGTCATTTTCACCAGCGAGTTCCAAGTAGCAACTCCCTGTCTTTACCGACTAGAGGTAAAAGGGAGCCTTGGATTGAAAAGTCTTGCAGATATCATGAGTTAAATGCATGAGCCCATGCAAAACACTGAAGTAATTTGCTGTCTGCTTTCGGGAAGCATCCTATGGTTAAATTTTGATTTACATCTCAGTGTGTCTATGTCGTTCATCTTAAGATATGTTTGATCACGACATGCTACGACAAGCCTCGAGAGAAAGAAAAGGCTAAACCATGAAAGTACTACTTCGATACTTCTGTGACTAAACATCAGGGTTGGGAAGTAACGAGTTACAAGTAACGCCGTTACTGTAACGAGTTACATTTTGTGTAACGGAACCCTGTAACGAGTTACATTTGCATTTCAGTAACGGAGCAAGTAACTAGTTACAATTCTGTGTAAAAGTAACTGTAACGGCGTTACATTTGGGTCCCGTTACTTTCCCGTTACAAATAGTCAAAATGACCACAAATTGCATTTTCTTTGAGCTAATAACAGAATAACAGAAAATTTTCAAATTGATGACACTTTGGTAGTAAAATGTAAAATTATTTTCGATATAGGCTATTTATCATTCATCGCTATTATCGACGTCGCCCTCACCGACATCAAATTTTATTCACGATTAGAATCAGAAGTTGATATTAGATGCACACGCTGCAGGCTTACAGGCCGGGCCACTTGATTGTCTATTGAAACAGGGAGTTGTCAAATAGCAACTCCCTGATTGAAATAAGTTTAAAATTGATCTGTATGTCAAAATACTTATTAGACAGATCAATGCTTATTATCCATGAGACCGATTTGTGCGATTATTTGAAAAATACTGAACGGTCCTCTAAGGCTCAGCTGACTTTATGTATTCTAAGTAAAGTCAGCTGGGCCTTGGTTTACTCATATTGTCCTTTAGAGGACACAGTGGAGACAGTTTACCGTGAGAAACGGGTTGGCCCATGGGCATTCAAATACCAGGCTTACTTTGAAAGTTTAATCATTGCCTCTTGAGACGTTAGGGCTGGACCCGTGTTCACCCTATCCGAGTCGGAGCTAACTGCGATTCTAGATTCCCGAATCTTTCCGAGCATGGTTACTACTCAGGATCCTCAAATTTCTGCCAGTTTTGATTCCAATGGCACCAATTCCGAGACCAGTCTTTATGCCAATGTATATCATATCACACATACAGATGTTTTAATTCTATCGTACATGTCCACCATTAATTAACAAAGTCATCGTTTGTACTCACTTCCATAGCCTGGCCTCCTGAGTAATTTAGTTGATTGTATGTGACAATACCTTAGATCTGTACATTGTGCACAAATGGAACTTTAAACACTTTTAATGTAACTTTCATATTTGAGAACTCGGCTGGAATGAACTCCGAGTCCGAGTCCAGTTACATCACATTCCGTAAAAATTTCGATTCCGGAACCTTCTATCCCGGGCAAATTCCTAATCTAGAAAAACGCTCTTGAGACCGGCATTAAGCTAACCGAATCCGGACTCTTGCGTTGGAGCCCAGTAAATCTATACGGTGCCAAGCGTTGGTAAACACCGTGCATCCATTTATGCATCTAATTTAACATGTATGGTATCTTTATTTGATGAATCAAACGTATGAATTTAGGCTATATCATATTCTTTTCAATGTCCGTAACTCCTTACACTGGAATAATAGTACGGTTAATATAAAAAAACAGCAGAATATTGAAATGGTCAATGGCGTTAAAAGTATCCTAACAAAGCTAATTGGAAAGAGAAGTGTCCGACTTAAAGCTTTACCTATTGTAAAGGGAAAGTGAATTATGTGCACATGATCTGCATGTATAAACTGCATAGTATCACCATGAAGACTTTACTGCTGAAACAACGCTCTTCCCCTTTCCGGCATAGCCCCTAACCTCTCTAAATTAGCCGACTGTGTGATGGGAGTATAAAGATTTCAACCCTCAAAGAAGTACTTTGGTAACTGGAAAAGTTTTGGTTATAACCATATTCCTCTAACAAATAGTTTGCGTAAGCTCCGACACAGTATCATGATTCGCTGCTTCATGTTGAGCATTAGGAGCCTCTGCGACAATGCCCATTGAAGATCAGCTAGCTTCATTGACTTTCTTTGGGGAACACCTAAGGATAACCGGCACAAATGAGGTGTCGGTCGTCTCATGTGCCCCCGTCTTACTATCTAATTATGCCCCCCCCCCCCTCCATTTCAGGTACCGAGGTACCGTATATTCACCTTGAAGTAACGAGTTACTTTTGAAATGTAGCTAGTTACTTTTTAGTCAAAAGTAACTGTAACTAGTTACTTTTTCAACATTGTAACTAGTAACTGTAACGAGTTACAATTTTACGGAATTAACTGTAACTATAACGAGTTACTTTCAAAGCGTAACGGGAACAACCCTGCTAAACATAGCAAATCGCCCGTTCATTTTGGCGTTTCATGTCTTTTCTTCGTTTGTAGAACGCCCTGCAGGACATTACTCTAAAATGACACACATGATTTTCCACATGATTTTTGAGATATTTATTTACTACATAGTTTCTACTGTTATAAAAACAAATGGAGTAGTCCTCTTAACTTGAGCAATTTTCTGAAGACAAAACGAGAAAATTTGAAGGTTTGTCCCTAACTTGTCTTATTACCCTAGTTGGCTTTTAAAAAATTAGTAAAGCAGTAATAAGAGATGCTGTTCAGTAAAATTTCGATTCTTTGTTCTTCTGAAGCCCCTCGATAATTATACAGCACAATTTCCCTCAAAGCTAGAGAGTTCTCCTGATTTACTGCTACCGTAAGACTGAATACTTTAATGCTCAAAACAATCGTTAGCCGCTATATTTGAAAGGATTATCGCAAAAATTTGAAATTTAAAACGTCCATTTTTTACACTATATCACTCGCTTGTCACTTTTCAAAGTCCGAAATAAGGTAGGATAAAGGAAATTCACTCAATTTCTACAATAGTGCATCATGACAGCTCGTCCAACTTATAAAACCTTCACGAGTAACAAAAGGAAATATTCTCATTTAGGTCCCGAGCGGGGGAAAACTAGGTATCGGCCAAGCATCAGGACAGGTTGAGAGCGGATTGGAGTACAGATACGGAGCACCGGTGGGGGTAGCGGGACACTCTCAATATTGATACGGCCCCTGCCTTACGTACCTTAGTTCTGTTCCCGCTCCTTCCACGGTTTGTGGGGCAGTTAATTTTGCAGACCAGGGTAGTGTAATTTTGCGCTAGGAGATTTCGTTGTAACCAGGTTTATAGTGTTAGCAGGAAGTTGTTACCATGCAGAAACCACTGTTCGAAGAATAAGTCTGATTTATCATTATTACTTTGTTTGCTACTAATCCTGGCAAGTGGGTAAACTGGGATATTGCAGAGAGAATGATTTAAGGACAATGGGAGATATGATACACACTTGAATGGAAAAACTAGGGAAATTTCTCCCTTACTTGTGATATTTGTGAAATGGATGTTTTAACAAAGGGTAAACTAATACTGATAGCAGGACAGGGGGTAAATCAGAGCAGATAATAAAGTGCACAGTTACTAACGTCAAATTCGATTCTAACAACTAACATGGAATTGTGTCCCTTCCATATATATAGTTGATCGTGTGATGGCTTTGCACACAGGAGATGCCAAAGTAAAAAATATACAGTTTTATGCCAATTACACAAAATACATAAATCCGATCAATATTTTTGGAATTTCATATTTACTGATTTAAGAGGCTCATTTATGTAGTTGATATGTTACTTGGATATCCGTATATTTTGACTGGTATAAACACACAAATCAAGTAATGCATTTCAAAGTAAGGTGATATCAAAAAAGGTAACATAAAAAAAACACCCTACTTACTCAATGAACGCAAGATTTATATTCACTAAGCATCATATTTAGCAAATAAAAGTTAGCTGATTATTTGGTGCTACTGACATAGGCGTAGGAGACGCCCCCCCCCCCAACCAAAAGATTGTTGTGAAAATTCGGGCAACATGCTGAGAATTTTTCGGGCGCCTACTGAAAGAAAAATAAAACAATGATGTAGCTAAAGGTAATCAATAGTTTAAAAAACTTCCTTGGTAATTAAAATAAAGTTCTGATTTGAATTGCACCAGCACCTATATATTTGTTACTAATTCACCAGTGTGTTTTTAATGGTTAAACTTATATTATGATTTTTAGTGGTGTATTCGAGGGGCCACTGGGCCATGCCCCACGCTCACTGATGCCGATTTTTTTTTTTTAGTACCTAAAATAAGAATGTTTTACCACAAATTTTACTTCTAAGGTAGCGTATATGGCACCAGATTGCATGTAAGGACACCTACAGATTGCATGTAAGGACACTAATGTTTCAAAAATTTTCAAAGAGGAGGGGGAACACCCTCCCCTTAGATCCCTCCCCCAGGCCGGCGATCACACAACATATAATACCTGCCCCTCACCCCCATGAGAGAAATCCTGGCTACACCACTGATAATTATCATTATTATTGTAACGACTTCCTCCAAAATTAAAACCAATATGGAAGGTATTAACACGACAAATTATTGTATGTAAGTTGCATACGGTGTAATAACCCCTATATGATATATACATTAACATGTCGAACGTGCGTGGAGCGCGCGGAAATTTTTGGTTATATTTTTCGGGCAAGTCGTTACAGCCCCCCCCCCCCCTCCCCCATCAACTTGGGCTCCTACGCTCATGGCTATTAAGTAAGTTATGGAAGAACTATCAAAGCATTTTACTTGACTTTAGTCTAAAAAAACCTTGTATCAACATACTCTGTAGCAAGCCTGATGATGTAAATTCTTACTAGTTTGACTAGGGTGTATGCAGAATTTGCTAGAGTATTTGCCACCCAAGCTATCCTCGAGTTTTCGCCCAGTATGAAGGTAAAAGCTTTGTTATTGCAATTAGGTCCAAAGGGCTGCCACTAAGAAGTGCCATCCGGGGTGGCCCCACCCCTCATTATTCTTAGCTACTGGTGTGATACCAGTGAGAAAAGGGCAAAGTAAAATATGCTCCGATTTGGCAGTTAAGTATTTTGAAATGAAAAATGATCAGAATCATATCTCAAACCTAAAGGAGTATCTATAAATGAAGCTGGTGTAGATGGAGTGAGTAAGGGAGTTACATCCTGGTTCTTCAGGGAACGGCGCGGTCGGTGGTGGGGCTTTTAGTTTAGGTTTTCTACCCCAGGGACTGTCCAGGCCAAGTGGACTGCCTCTCTCGAGTTTTCTAGTTAACTAGGATTCCTTTCCTCTATAAACCCTTTTGCATTTTTACTGTCCCCATTTTTAAAGCCGAGCCCATTGATATTAGATTCCAGTCTCTCGATTCCCCATTCTTAGTGGTCCAAATTCCTTAGGGGTGACTTTAAAGTCACTCGAGCGATTCTTAATCCCCCCCCCACCCCAAAGGTGAACAGTTCCTTGATTCTTAAAGGGATGTTTGCAAATGATAAATTGAAAACTGACTTTTTTAACCACAGCCTCCATTTAATGGTAGTTAGAACAGTTTTGTAATTGTGTGACTTGGTAACAACGTTGCTCGCCCCGTGTGGATCCATACCGCCGATCACTTGTTCAAGGAGAAGGTAACTCAATTATCTTTGTGAACGCACGAATTTTCTGACAAGTTTACACTCTTCGTTTTCCTCCCCCTTTTGTTTTGGTTTTTGTTTGTTTGTTTGTTTTTTTAAATGGTCTCTCGACGTGTTCATGTTGTTAGAGCAGTGGCGTGGATCCGTCTCCAAAGGTGTGGGGGGGGGACTTTTCACCATTTGCGAATCGCCGTCCTGGGGGAGGGGTCTAAAGGGAGGAGTGTTCCCCTCCCCTTTGGAAAAAAAAGAAATTAGAAGGTGTCTTTATGGCAAATGGTGCAATATTTGGGGGCAATTTAGATTTTAAATGTAGTGTCGATTCGTAATCTATGTTATAATACAATTCATCGCAGTTTAGCTTTCATTATTTTGAAAAAGTGGGTGGATTTTTTGGAGATGTCCCACTTCCAAAAACGGTGAGGGGACGCGTCCCCCATCCCCCTATGATCCACGCCCATGTGTTAGAGGTGTATTCTTATGTCGGTAGCAAAATGTATACAAGCTGCAGCAAACACCATTTTGAGCTTTTTTAACGTAACAATCAATCCTCACGACATGTGACATCACATATGACGCAGTGGCGTAGCCAGGTTTTTTGTCAGGGTGGGCAAGAGCACCAAGATTTCCCCCAATTAGTGCTTCCTAATAATCAGTGTTCTCCGCAGGTCCCAATTTTGTCCGGGTACTTTTCTCTGACCTGGCTGATGTGACTGGGTGTCCCCCTCCCCTTTGGAAAATTTTTGCTCATATAAGGTGGGCTGGATGCAAAATGGTGCCACATTTGGTGCTAAATGTAAACTGAATACATCACCAAGAATTCCTATTTTTTAGGAAGCTTTTTTTATCTTGCTAGTCTTCAGGTCTTGGTGAATTTTTCTTGAGTCCTACTGGTAGATCAGAACCACAGTGGGTGAAGTACAGTAACTAAGTGAACCCTGGCACACCTTTCCCTTCATCAGTTCACCACATTTACCACAATCAGTCCAAATTTTACGAGGACCTGCCCTTGTAGCAGAGTATAGCACTTGACCACTGACCCATTCTAACAAACTGCATATACCACAATGCTGCTGCTTTAATTATCAAGAAACATTGGAAGTATACAGTAAAAGGACAGAGTCCCTTGTCAGAGGTCCAGAGATCCCATGCTGTATAAAACAGATAGTAAAACATAACTAGTACAACTATAAATATGGTGTCATCATTCCATCTCTGAAAACCTTAATGAGGACTGGTTGTGCCAGTGTGGCATATACTTTTAAATAAAGTGTACTGGTTGTGAAATTTAAAATTTTACCAGATCATGCCCAAATTTCACCATATATTCACTTTCAAACTTTCCCCTAAGATTTTTCCAGACGGGGCAACTCGCCCCCCCCGCCCCCCCCCCTGGCTACGCCACTGATATGACGTCAAACATACCGCCAAGTAATGAAAAGATACAGTGCACCCGCATATGCGCAAAGGAGCAGCGTATGCAACGATGTAATGAACCTGACGCTGTCAAACATTCATTTATAAAATGGTGAGAACTTGTTAGGAAAACGGTTCGGGTCCATCATCCCCAACATGCTTCTATTTCCCGAAAGTGAAGGCAAAGAGATCGGAGAATGTTTCTGCAATTAATTGAAGAGGCGAAAGAAGATAATGCAATGAGTAATATTCTTATGGAACTTACTATATTATCATCCGGGCGGGATTTGATGGTTGAAAGTAAAGGGGACTAACTTGAGGTGGTTCTAAGAAGAGAGGGAAATTTTTATGAAGCTTGTAAAGTAATATTGCAGTAAGTACGAATTATGTATGTAGAAACATGTTACCAGCATTCACGTACTACCAGAATAATTAAGATTAACTAGAAAGCCCAAAGGCTTAGTGATTCCTTGCCGAAAGGAAATAAAAAAATACTAGCAATTTCCAAGGCCTTTTCAACTCGGGAGACCTCGTGTAACCTTTGAACTCTATCAAAGAAAATAGGGTTCACCTTCTGACTGTAGCACATCCACAAGCCAAGTATGGGAAATATACATGCTTCCTGCATTTGGATATTGTGTTTAAAAAGGATTCTGTCTTTGACCTCTAGTGACCTCACATGACCTCCGACCTCCATCAAGAGCTATAGTACTCTTCCTCTTACTATGATAAATTTATATACCAATATGAAAAGTACCCACCACTTCTGACTTGAGATACCGTGTTAACAAGGTTTTCAGCTTTTGTCTACTGGTAACCTCACATGACCTTTGGCCTCTACCAAGACAATAGAGGTCATCATCTGATAATAAAGCATCCACATGCAAGACATTTAGAGTATCCATGCTTCCTCCTTAAGATATCTTGTTTACAGGGTTATTTTATTTTTGGCCTCTGGTTACCTGACATGAGCTCTGATCTCCACAAAAATCTATAGAGTTTTTTTTTCTTGATATAATAAATTTATATACCAAGTATAAAAGGTACCCACCATTCCCATCTTGAGATATCTTATTTACAAGCCAAGCGACACAAACACACACATGCATCACACGCATGCACACGCCATCGTGACTGAGTGGATTCCTTTTGCCTTCTGCAAGAAATCAAAAAGTCTTCTCAAGCTATGGGAAAGGTGTAAGTGTCCCTACCCACTGTTATAACAAATCTGTTTCAATCCATTAATAAAGAGTATTTAAAGCTGAGAACTTAGGAAACCGTATACAACTTTCCCTGCTTAATCCTTATTACTTTCAAGTTCAAAAAACATTCTATGAGTAATATTGCTAATAAAAACCAATTAGGAGTGATGTTGCGTCATTTTCATAATCGCATTTGTCATGTTTATACATTCATCATTCAGCTCTTGTTACCAAAACCCTCACTTTTATGATGACAACTTTATCATGAAGTCATAATGTAAGAAGCTCCTCTTCCTTTCTCCTCATTTGCCCTTTGTTCTAGCTTCTAAAATAGCTGTCTTTGTATACGTTTTCCTGAAACAAGAATTCCAATCAAGTTTGTAGCGCATATGGTGTAATGCCTTACGATAGCCAGAGGAAGTTTATTACGAAGTATGAAATATCCTGAGTTTATATCGTTACTGCTCAAAGGAAGGATCCAAACCCAAAATTGTTTCTGATATTTTAAGAAGCTCAGTGTGAGCAGCCTGGTGAAATTTTAATTGATTCTTATATGCAGTCCTCAAGATATTAATTAGCAAATACAGTTAATGAATTTTAACCCATTAGAGCCACAGAAGTTAAGTCATCTTCTCTCGGTCATGAACTGTACTTGACTTCTTGTTTGTTTTTGTTTTGAAAGAATCGTTCTTGGTTCTCGAAACAGAAGGTGGATTGAATTCGCCTATTCCCATATTTCCCATGCATTCTCGTAACCAAACCATATCTCAATTGAGGAGAAAACTGGTTGTAAAGTTTAAAAAAAACAAAACTTTTTTGTGAAATACAGGGCCATTTCACCTCCGATTTTGCTTATTTGGCTTAAAAATGTGGTTCTACATTACGTAATACCGTAATACGATAAACACCATAGTAAGTACTTACAGATGTTAGAAAATGTTAGCATCTCCTGAACTCAGTGACGTGAAGGAAACAAAGATATGTCGAGATGTGCTACATACTGGTAGCTGTATCGTTTAACTGCAAGTTACCAAACTGTGGAAAATAAATTTGTAAACAGGAGACCAGAGATAGATCTGATCTGAATGATAGAAAAGTGACTTTACAGTAGGCCATAGCTGATGTGTCTAGCAAAAGTATATACTCGCTACAGCTCACTACCTGGTAAGACAGTTCACTCTTTTAAACCAGACACATCTTTGGTTTCCTGTTTATCTCTTTTTTTTTTTGACCTCATATATGACAATAAATTTAAGAGACACTATAGCCATTTGCTACAATTCTGACAAATCTTTTGATTCATCACGTCACTGAATTTTAGAGAGTGTATAACATTCCTTTTGGAAGGACTAGCTAGGCTATTTCGAGTGTTTTCATGTTTCTCTTCAACAGCGATTCAGGTTTTAAGTGGCATTTATACCCGAGGCTCTTTATGTGAACGTTACAATTGTCTATCTAAAAGCAAAGTCAATGTCACATTACGAAATTCAGACGGCAACTACCAGGTAATTTATAATTGCTCACATAAAGAAGCTAAGTCGTACAATATATGTCCCTTCATAATTTTGAATCCCCTAAAACTTAATCTCCAAATACGTAAGCGTTGAAGACTAAAGTGAGCCTTGAAAGGGGTATTCATTGTTTGATATTTATTCTATAGGTACTCTCTTCCAGTAAATTAGTAAACTGAATTTTAGTTAGTCACATGAAACATCATCACATTATTAAGTCATATCAATCTTGATTTTGACTAATGTTAATCAACTAAATTTACCGTAACACATATCAAAATAACTTCCACCGACTTTCGATTGTTTAATTTTAGTCTAAAGATAATCTTTTCTAATATATTAGTAATTTGTCACATGAAATATCATGATGATAATAAGACATATCAAAATTGATTTTGACTAATATTGGTCAAAGTTAAAGTTGTCTTGTGCTGGGTACCACATATCAAAATATTTCCCACTGACTATATATATATATATATATATTCTTCAGTGCAAGTTCATTCCTTGCTCTTGCACTAAAGCAGAGCTAGTCTTGCTCGAAAGCTTTGCAAAACAACATTTGGCTGTTTATTTTACCTCGTTTCAAGCCTACTACTTTTGTATCTCTCTGAGATCCAACCATTCAGTTCTGTAGCACTATTGTTTTACAGTATTTCCGTTACCGTATATATAAATATATATAAATATATATAGGTAAAAATGAAGTAGTAAATAGTGCTAAAAGTTTGTGAAAAATTCCACGACGTTTCGGGTTTAAACCCTTCATCAGGTGGCAAAAATGCAACTGGTCGTTGACACGGCCAAACGGAATTTAAAAAATACACAATAAAATTGGGCACGGTAAACCTCGGCTAGGAAAACAGACAGTGTTAAGTGGTTACCACAAGTCAAAAAAATGCAGGAATTGCTGCGTTATAACAGTTCAAGTCTAACGTTCAGACCATGTGGGGACAGGGTTCCAAGTTTCATGATTAGGCGGTTTTCGGCAGCTAGGCGGTCATGATCGGAACCTCGACATGAGATGGCCGCCGAAACCATCAAGTCACGGATCGAGCATGTTGACGGGGGATTGAAGTGGGTGGCTACCGGGAACCCTGGGAGGTTCTGTTTGATTGATCTCAGGTGCTCGGTGACTCGGTCAGCAAGACGACGTTTTGTTTCTCCCACGTACAGTATATTACAGGGTTTACATACGAGAACGTAAACAACATTGGCTGAAGTACAGGTAAAATGCTGATGAACGTTAAACCGGTTGTTGTTGGGACCTACAATGGAAAGGTTTTTGTCATAACTGACCACCGGGCAAGTATTGTATCTCCCACGGTTGCAAGGAAAAGTTCCTGGGGTGTCAGGCACTACTGCTTGAGGTTGAGAGGCACGGACCAAGTGCTTAGAAATGTTCTTTTCAATCCTGAATGCCGTGATTGGGGGGATCAGGGAAATGGTCACGGGTGGATGGGTCATGACGGAGGGTCTCTACATTCCTATAAATGGCACGTACAATGGGGGTTACAGATGGGTGAAAGGATAGGACCAACGGGATACGTCTGGTGGGTGTATGGTCAGTTTCGGGGGCAAGGGCAGAGGCTCTATCAATTCCTTGTATGCGTTTCAGGGCATTAGAGAGCACTCTTTGTGGATACTGGCGTTGTTCAAAGATATATATAAATATATATATATATATATATGTATATATATATATATATGTATATATATATATATATATATATAATAACCTCTTTCAACCCACCATTCAGCGACAATGGCTCCACCAATATTGGCAAGAAGTTCTTCAACCTCTTAAACAACTGCTTCCCACCTGAGCACAAACTACATCCTTTACTCAACAAAAAAGCAGTAATACTGAGCTACAGCTGCATGACAAACTTGGAAAAATTAATATCAGCGCACAACAAACACATACTGACCAACAACATCTACAAACAGCAACGTAGAACAATTGCAGAGCGCAAAACCAATTCCCACTGGAGGTAACTGCCTCGCCGACAACAAGGTGTACCAGCTACCGTACCACGCCATGAAAAAAACAAAGAAGAACCATACATTGGTCTAACAGAAAACATCTTCAAAACTAAATACAGTGCCCACAACTCCAGCTTCAATCAAAAAGACAAAAGAAACGCAGCTACACACAGTTACACATTCGGAATTTAAAGGATGCTAATGCCGAGCACTCTGTGAAATGGAAGCTTATAAGTAAAGGCCGAGCCCACGCTACATCATCGAAAACTCAGTTGCAACCTCTGCCTTGAAGAAAAGTTCTTCATCATACCCAAACCTTCCTCACCCACTTTAAACAATTGAAATGGACTCATAAGCTCTTGCAGACATAGAAATACACATCTGCTGTGTAATTATTCTAATAGGTAATGTATCTTTGTTCACTCGGATTGGTCGTGTCATTTTTTTAAAATGAGTACGTCATTCACAGCACGTTCAAAAATGAACACGTACAAACCAACGCTAAACCTTTGTTAACGACATTTTACATCAGGATTCTGAAGAGTTAAAACTATATATTAAGCTGGGCACTCACGAAACAGTGCTGAAAAGGTGTCTTGTAGTACCCTAGTCATAACCTTTCCATGTTTTAGCTCCCTTCACAGGTTGAGCACTCTACTATTGACTGGTTAGCACATTTAATTTGTTCGTGGTACTGCAACTGCAAATATGTTGAATTCTAAACAACATGAAGAGTAAACTTCTTCAAACAGAGTCGTACTCAGGACCTTTACACTAGATTGAAAATTACATGAAGAATGCAGAAGGTACCATTGATATTGGTACACATACTGCACAATGCAGGCGCGGATCCAGGTGGGGGCACACCCGTCGCTGCCCCCCCCCCCCCCCACCATTTTCGATGACCAACGATTTTTTGAGAAAAAAAAAATGGGCAAATAGATATGGAAAATATGCTTCTCAGATGCTGAGAAATCGCATCTAAAGCGCATCTAGAATTCAAATTTTGGGGGGTGGAAGGACCCCCAAACCCCCCGCTGTGGCTTCGCGCCTTCGGTGATCGTTCGTCGGCCTTCGGCCGACAGTGTGTGCGCCCCCCCCCCTTCTCAAAATCCTTGATCCCCGCCTGCATTGTTAGGTATAAATAGTCACATGTAGTCAACTGAAGTACCCGGTGGCCCAGACTACGAAATTGATTCCCAGCTATGAATTAATTAAATTATTTATTTTATTTAGGCCTATTTAAATGTTAAAGGGTTTACAAGGTTAGCGATGTACTAATCTCACCTAAGATCCTATTAAAACAATGAAACATTGTTAAACAAGGTGAAACAATATAATGAAAACGCTTTAAGTATTAAAAATAAATGGAAATGCTTAGAGCAATAAAACGAAGACACAAAACAAGCAATGTTGTAAATCGAAAAAGCCTACGTGAATCAATAACTAAAACTAACATAAACGAACTTGATAAAACAATTCAATGGTTACAATAATAACCCAAAAATATAGTTATTAACATATTCTCATAAAAGACATTTAAAAGAGGGCAACGATTTCACATGACTTTGTATAGGCAGTTCGTTCCAGACCTTGGATACCACGGAGGAAAATGAGTATTAGCCCTGTAAGAATATGTCATTCCGTGTTTGTTTGTTGTTTGTTTGTGTGTTTGGTGGGTCGGTCGGTTTGTGCTTTACCTCCATGTAGGCGTACACAACTAAACATTCACACGGATAAATGTAAGCACCTTTTCAAAAAGTAGTGGGAAATGCATGTACATAATTCAATGTACAATAAAATGCACAGGAAGCATGGAAAGTCTGCAACGGCAAGACTTATTGCAAGCCGACTTCCCATTTTCAAAACAAATTAGAAAGAGAATAACGGAGAGCGAAAGAGAGAGAGGTAGAGTGATACATAACCAAAAGGAGCTTAAGATATGGAAAACAGCCTAAAACCATTTCTAATATTTATGGAATTGATGAGTTCAGAACTGAGATGTTAAAAATACCGATTTAGTAAAAAGTTCTCTGAGGGAACCTTGAGGGTATTACATGAAAGAAAGACTTTTTTAAAATTTTAGAGTCTACATTATTCCAGAACTGAGCACCATGGACTCTAATCGACCTTTTTGTAATGTTCCTGGTAATATTGTTGAGATGGATATGACTAGATAGCCTATACTGGTGTGGTAGATCTGAGGGAATGATGGTAAATAGCCTATCGTTCGTATATCGAAACGTGTGCAAACTGTGGAGCCAGTCCATTCAACGCGTTACCAACCATAGGAAGTTTTTACATTATTATAACTGTATAATTTCCTTCCGAGTGGTGACCATTTCAGAGATTTAAAAATATCTTCTGACCTGTCATCAAAACTTGCATTTAAAATAATTCTTGCAGCAGATTTCTGTAGCCGACTATGTCTGTTGGCATCGTTAGCATTGCTAGAACCCCAAACTTAAGGTACAAAATTCCAACATAGGTATACATACTACCATTAAAAAACAGCATAAAAGTGTTAAAAGATCTTATGTATATGACGTCACAGACAAAGATATTACAAGCATAGATTCCAAACTCAAAATGGCGCGTTGACTCCCCATGGAGGCCAATATATCGGGGCGGAAGTGCTGATCACTGCTCAGTCGTTTTGAAAACAAACAGGCAAATGAATGTCTTACAAAAGTATCAATACTTGTTATTTCGGAATGCAGTTGACTGGAGAAGTACTACGCCTCAATAAATTCCATTTGAACAAGAATAACTTATTTCTTCAACGCGGCATTCCACGTATTTACACTTGAACATGAACGCACAATGACTGGTTTTGCAAGTTCATGGACATTCATTGGTCAGTTTCTATGGTATCTTCAAGTGACGCACTTTTATATGCGCGTTCTATTACTTACGCGCTCACAACGGGAAAGCAACTAGCGCGTTTGTTTCCAGAGCGTGCAGAACTGTGCGTCAAGTATTCCAGATAATACACAGAGAAATGTATTCTGCGCGTACAGAACGCGTTGTAAAAGTGCACACACGCGAACCTCTTTCAACAATGAAATTTTCTGTGACACGTTCTTATTTTTGTACGCAGATCGCGGAATAGAATGGCGCGCATGTCAAATTTACACTTCCGCCCCGATAAAAGCGTCTCCATGAGGAGTCACTTAGCGTAACAGTGTAGGTATAGAGCTTATGCACCTACGTCACGTTTCTCTATTTTTCCATCCAAGCGTACATTGTGCAACAATTGTTACTAAGGTGCTATCGTGAGCGTGTCTCTTTAACACACCTACTACATATGGCAGTTCCATCCAGTAAGCCAAATTGAAACGCGCTGACGTCACGTGCATAAGCTCTATAGGAGTTTGGAATCTATGCTTATACTGTAATATCTTTGGTCACAGAACGAAAGTACGCCCTGCAATGAAGGCAGTTGAGCGTTTCATTGCAACTTTCACCAACAACGCAGACAACCGTTGAATGATTTCCTTACTGGGGGATACGCGTGTGTAAGTCTAAAACACACGCGTGCAAAGCCTATGTCGGGCGCACAGTGTGCTTCATTGTTTTGCATACAAAATGACGTCGCATGACGTCATTTGATAAGGTCGATACATTTTCTATAGCTACATCTTCAACAGCTACATGCAACATGTTGTTCTGCATGGAATTCGAACTTTTTCTTGAGTCAACCAACATGCTTTTAGTTTCATTACCATTCGTGACCATTTTGTTATTCTTACATCATGTGCTAACATTAGTCATATCCTCATCAATTTTAATATTGAAATATTCCATAGACTTGCACTTCAAGTGAAATGTCGTGTCATCTGCAGACATGAGCGCGGCACGATGATTAATAATTTGACCCATGTCATTTATGAACAAAAGAATCATCTAGGGGCTTAGGATTGATTCCTAAGGAATTCCACATGTGATAGGCAGGAGGTGAGATCCCCCCGAATAAACATAGGTGGATTAGATTGATGTCGATTTGATACGCCTTAAATCATGCTACAACTCATTCTGAAAAACTTACATCAATAATTTACGTATAGGCAGTACAGTGGACCTAAAGGGGGCAAGGGGGAGTTGCCCCCCCCCCCGCCAAGATTTCAAAACGTAAATGAAATATTATTATTATTACTCATAATGGTGATGATTTGTATCGCTTAAACTATGTCACGAAACTATCTCGCCTTAAAAACACTTTAAACATATGGTCGAATAGAGACCTGACCCCAATAGGCATAAATATTATTGTGAAGTCTTTTGCCTTATCACAATTAGTGTACTTATTTCAAGTTCTTCCTGATCCACCGGATTCCTTTGCAAATGAGGTTCAAACTGTAATTTTTTATTTTATTTGGTCAAACAATCCCGACAAGGTCAGAAGGAAGACAATGTACAATGATTATAGAAACGGTGGATTAAAAATTACTCATGTGAGAAGTTTCATTTATGCTTTAAAAATCTCTTGGGTGAAAAGATATTTAGACAGTGATGATGGTATCTGGAAAAGTTTTTTCGACTACCACTTAACTTCTTTTGGAAAGCGTTTTATTTTTCAATGCAATTTTACCTCTGAAGACATTGCATCAGTTAATAATATTTTCATTAGACAAGTTTGTCATGCCTGGAGCTCCTTACATTTTCATACACCTGTGAACAATCATGGTAATCAAGTTTTCTGGAACAATTATTTTATAAAGGTTGATGGTAAACTTGTGTACAACGAAAAACTTTATAGATCCGGCGTTTTATATGTTAAGGACTTATTTGATGATAATGGCAGTTTAATTTCTTATGTCGATTTTTGTAACAAGGTTCGTATTAGGCAATACCCTTTCACTACGTTTTTTTGACTGTTGGCCTCCATTCCAGCCGAGTGGAAAGGGGACCCCTTTAACATCGAAAATTCGCCGTCTCTTTATAGTGTTAAGCTTAACCAAGCCCGTGTCACGAATTTTGCCTATTGTAAGCTTATTGATCAAATCGTTTTGCCACCTAGATGTATTGTTAAATGGAATGCTACATTTAACGTCACCCAGGATGACTGGCAGAAAATATTCACTATCCCCAGGACTACTCTTTCAGATAGTAAGCTTCTTTATTTCCAGTTTCGTTTTTTGCACAGAATCCTTGCCACCAGTAAGCTGCTTTTCGCTATGAATAAAGTCGATTCTCCTAAAAGTGATTTTTGTAAAACTGAAATAGAAACTATCGAACACTTATTCTGGAGCTGCCCGTACACATCCTCTTTCCTTTTAGACACAGAGCAATATCTCTTTGGTAGACAATTCATATTAAGTAAATCCGACTTCTTCTTTGGTTATAAGCTCCTTTTGCAGCATCCGTACAATTTTGTTTTTTTGTATTGCAAACATTTCATTTACTGTTGTAAACTGAATTCGACAATTCCTGATGTCAAAAGTTTTTATCATAAACTTTTATTCATATTGAAAGTTGAATATCATATCTGTTCCAAACCAAACTGTTCCCCGAAAAGAATTAAGAGATATCATGAAGTTGCTAATGCCCTTTCTTTTCGAATTTAAGCTTCTTAGATCTTTCCTTTTTTTTTCTTTTTGTATTATTATTATCCTCCATTGTTGAATGCGAAGTTACTTCGATTAACGACTGGTGTTTTTTTATCTATGCTTCATGTTGTTTAAGCATTGTCCTTTCGTAGTTTAAAATTACAGCTCTACGTGATTTGTAATTACGTTAAAATCCGTTTTTTGGTTGAATTGCGTAGACGATGGCATTATCTTGTAACGAACTGAAAAAATGTTTTGTAGGTACACAGAGTGTATCACCATTGACCAGTTAACGAAAGGAAGTTAATACTTTTTATGTGAAAGTGAAGGGAGTGTGACATTGCATTGTGTTTAAATTATTCTGCTATATTGATTTCAATGGTGTAAATGTGTTAGAGAACAGTTGCAAGTAGATAACTGTATTATATTATTCATCATCGGTATGCTTATTGTAGGAATAAATGTATAACACGATATAAAATTTCTGAAAATGTTTAGTACGCATAATTGTAAATATTGTAATTATAGAAGCTCGGAAATCAATACAGAAATGGAGGAAAAATAATAATAATAATGATGATGATGATGATGATGATGATGATGATGATGATGATGATGATGATGATGATGATGATGATGATGATGATGATGATGATGATGATGATGATGATGATGATGATGATGATGATGATGATGATGATGATGATGATGATGATGATGATGATGATGATGATGATGATGATGACAATAATCAAAGAATTTTTTTGTCAGCAAAAATAGCTTTTGAAAATAAAATTTGAGTTCGGAAATGTAAAACAGCGATAGCCGATGTTATCTCTAAAGAACGTTGGAAACAAACGCGTACCGTTTACGTCAAACTAATGCACATTAAAAGATCTAAAAAGAAGATTATCCATCATCTCTGGCTCGTAAAAAGGTCACTTTCGGTTCAGCTTCTAGCTGTCTTTTACAATGTAGATTATCAAACAAGGATCTGTGGGCCGTGTTCGGTATTTATGAAAGATCTCCTACATAGATACTAACAAAATATAGGCCTATGTTAGATCTTTCATACCTTTTAAATACCAAAAACTTCCCCAAAACGTGATAAGATCAGTTTCAAATCCGTTTGACGAAGAAACTTGTTTGTTTATTTATGAATTACGAAGCGAATTTAAATTTTGTTAATATATGTTAAATTAGAGCTCCGAGATATCGTTCGATGCTTGCAGATGAAACTAGGAATACGTGACTGTATGAAAAAGGTTGGAAGACTGTGAACACTTAGGGAAAAACCTACATCGTCTAAAGTTTGTCACCATATATACTGCTGAATTTAAGTATGGGTTAGTTGCAGAAGCCCACTTTGACCCCCCAAAATTTTGAAGAATAAAAAAGAATGCCAGAAGCTCCGAAAACTTCCCTTTGCACGTTATCCTTTTAAAACGACATGAACTATTTAAATACAGAATTAAAAAAAAAATGCCATGTTACAACTTTCAAGAAATTTCCATGATGGACAGAGAGGGTACTGGGAGGGGAAAGAGATAGTTTTGAGGGAGGCGAAATACTTTTCAGGGACAAGAGATAGTTGGTAGATGAATTAAGGTAAAAGTATTTTTCCAAAAATTTGTCTAGATGCAAAAGTTTTGAGGGTTTACATCCTCCTTGTCCCCATTTCACTGACTACGACCGGGCCAGCACCAAAACTTAAAACGTCGATGATAAAAATTCAACCAAAAATTGATAGCGAAGTAGACTTGAAATGCCAGTGTCGAGGTGTACCGTAAGACACACTTTTTATTGTTACAAAGTACAGACAATACTATTGCTATTCATAGAACAAGTCACTATTCAAGATAAGTTTGTTACAATAATGTACCCTTCGCAGGGGTGGCGCCAGGGGGACCATGCCCTATCTCCCTCCCCAGTTGCCCCCCCTCCCCCTTGTCGGTGAAATTTTCCAATTTCGTCGGAGAGCCTTAGCCGGTAGGAAAAACTATGTTCGGTTGTTCCCACGGCGACCAGTCTTTCCAACGATTAAGACCTACCTCTTTTGTTCCCAGGTTTCTTCAATAGGGCGCGCATTGTGCGAATGAGAATTTTCGTTGTGTCTGTCTCTTCCACACTAGCGTTCTACATAGCCGGATTTACCCTCAGGGGACCCTTAACCTGTCATGTGAGGGGGCCCCTTCAGTACTATTCTTGGTGACATTATTTGTGGGTGTGACTAATACGTGACACTATCTGAGTGGAGCGCCACCACCATTGGCGTGTAGCCTACGGAAAAATTTTTGGCAAAATTGCCGATGTCGGTGGATTGCTGGAAATGACACTTCCCAGGCTTGTCAGTTTGTATCAGACTGCGCCACCTTTTATGATTTAGAAATTTTCATCCTCACTAAAGATAGTTAACTCGGACACACAGTTTATTCCGTTACATAATTGTGTAAAGGAGGAAAAGAACTTGACATATAACTTCTGCTGTGTTCATTTCTGTTATGAGTTAAACAGGAAAAAGAAGGTAATATATGCACATGCCACTGGCACAGAAATCTGAAATATGGTGCTTGAAATCCCAATTTATTTCAGTTTCATCAAGAAGGCCAGTCTGTAGGTATTACGATAATCGTTTAACCAATGACCACCGACACAGAAGTGCACTTGGGCATTCTGATGGTAGCCGAAGCATATGATAACCGACACCGAGGATTTAACCTTTCGGAGCAAGACAATTACCTGTCATGTCAATACAAAATAGTTTAAATTGAAATGTGTAACTATTAAACATAAACAAAATACATTCATGATTCAGTCTCAGAGCTAAGAGGTTTGACCAGGTGGGTCGAGAATGGTATTTAGAGAAACTTTATAGCAAATAGATGCCTAATGCATAGACGGCACTGCACCAACTAGCTGGTAGTGCTTCTAAACCCTTTCTTTGTAATCTCCTTCTTTTGTTTCTAATTTCCTACTTGGTTGAAAACTTTTCCTTACCCTTTCCCCGAATATATTAACGAAATCTTGTCATGTTTCTTTCTCAATCGTTTTCTTTCCCATAACAGAATTTAGACGAAAATTCAATTCACTTTGTGTTAATTTAAATGTTGGAGCCGGTACGGATACACGATTTTGAACAAAAAGTTGTTGCAAGACGGTTAATGGTTCACTTCGTGAGAGTTAAGATAAACTGCAAAATGTGGTCAAAAGAGGGCCACAGGTCTTCCCAGTAAAATGTTGAAATAACAACGCTGTTTGACCGAAATGTAGTCTCACTCCTTCTGATTAACGTTCAGTGGGGAATGATGACAGAGAGAGTGAGGAAGAAAGGGAGGTTGGATTATTGTGAGATTTTCCGGGGACTAATCCTACAGAAAGCGAAGCGCGCAGAAAAATGACATTTTTAGAAATTTCTAGCGACATAGGCGATAGAAAAAAAGAAAATACCCTCAAGGACAGAGCGGTTGTCCTGCCTCCCTTGCTACTAGCGGCGTATCGATGAGCCTGCGGGCCCCGGCTTCTGGACCAAAACGGCCCCCTATCAGGAGGTCCAGTGGCGCTGCCAAAGGTTGGCAATTCGGGCACTATAGAAGATGGTGCTTTAAGCCTGCTCTAGATACATCTGGCCACACGGTCGGTGTAAATTGTGCATTTTCGAGCATTTTTGTAAATTTAAGATGACTTAGATGGTGATGATGAATGCGCGCGAAGCGCGCGAAAATTGTACTACTTTGATTACTGATATGCCCAAAGTACTGATATGTCCAAAGAATTCAATACTCTTCCAATTCTTGAAGTAAGGAATATTGCGGGTAAAATTCCAATTTTTTAGACCTTATGGACTTTTCCCCCTGTGCATCAGAGTAACGGGGCCCCCGGCTCAGCACGGTCCGAGTCCATAGGAGTTACGCCACTGCTTGCTACGCGTTTGTCACAAATGGAACTTTCCGTGACTTACAAATCACGGCTAAACCTTCTTTAAAAAATGTTAATAATACAGCGAATATGAAAAAGTTTAAACGGACGTCTAAAGCACGCATGTATAACCACTTGTCAGTATTAATACCACTTGAGTTTCAGAGTACATACTTTTGTATGAACAAAGGTAAAGATTTCTATTTTAACTCAGAAGCAGATTTGAAAACTAAGCTAAAAAGAGTGACTCGTTTATGGAAATTTTCGGGGCCCCTTAAAGTCGGGGCCCGTAACCTATAGGTTGACTCGATTACTGGGTTAATCCGGCTATGGTGTTCTATAAATCTAAATAGAACAAGCCTTTTCCTCCTTGCTCCTTATTATTAGACCGCACAGTTTTATGTACAGGTCGGAAATTTCTTTCCATATAACGTAACCTAGTTAATGCTGCGCAGACATTCTACACATATAGACAGAGGATCACGTGACCAAAAGCGTCGCCACCGTTTGAACAAAGTCAGGTTAACTAAGATGGCCGTCGGGCTACTGTAGTTTGCGTTATTTGATGATGAATCTCAAAATTTCAGACAATATACAAACATGAATAGGATAAATTATCAAAGTGCTACATTATGTTTTTCTATTTTAACCGAGTCTTGCTTTTTTTTCGAAAATTTCCACAGTTTCTCCATGTCAAAAGTGAACCACTTGAGCTAGTCCAAACTTTACACGGAAAACATTAGAGGCAGACATATTGATAAGCCTAAAGGTGTACGTACGCTGGCTGCACTCTTCGCATAACACGTAAATACAGGATACTCTGTCCATACTTTGAGAAGTAGGTGGATCAGCCCATTCTTGGTGATATTTCCAGATACTTATAAACGAGACGCAGCGACACAATTTTACGAGCCAACTTCAATCGACGAAACTTAAAGGGCAATTCTCGTCGTCCCAGAGAGTTCCAATTCTCTCAACTAAGCAACCTGTAGCTCCTCCCCTATAAATGTGTAAATCTCCTCCTTGCGCAGACACAAACCTATTTTGCTTCAGGCCATGTCCTGGTGAGTATACAAGGTTATAATGTGTAATCCAAACACTCTCTCTGCATTGTGTGGAATGTGAGTTACTTTGCATCATTTCAAATACAAACTTTGATGTCAATCAAAGGGCAGGAACCAACTGAAATTTTTGATACTCCCACACCAAAATGTACTTTGAGGTGATGACTGCTTGTCTTTAACTTATTCGGGGATCAAATTGATCAGGTTATGGAGCCCAACAATCGATCAGTTTGTTACGATGGCGGTATGACACGCAAATATGCAAGCTCCTTTGGGTGATAAAACATGTCTTGAAATTAAATTCAGTACGAAGTATACACAACCGAAAAGGACGTTTTAAAAAATTTATGTACAGTGGCTTCTTACGTTGATTGGCCCCATGATAATATTAGTGTCTCGTGAGCCTCTTCGATTTGAAAATCTGCTGGAACGTGTGTACGGTATAAAAAGGGCCTCTTATATAGAATTGAAAGTGATAAAATCAAACTGGCACCAGTATCTTGGTTGCACATCGTTGGGGACTAATATAGTCAAATATTGACAGGAGATTGACCATCACTTATCACACTATGGAATGATTTATCTTAATAATTCCGACGTTTCAGTTTTTCCCCCAAGATAGTTAATATCCTTGCCTCATCACAAGCCGGGGAATATTCAGCTCTGAACGAAGTGATGAACCCCTTTAATGGCCAATACCTGTCAAATACTACTAATTGCCTTCGTAATTTATAGATTACTGAACGTTTTATTTAATGTAATTCGGAGGATTGGTCACTTGATAGCGTGATTTGTGAGTTTAATGTCTTCCGGGTTCTTCATTTGCCTTTGAAGAATTTCCTCTGTGAGAAAAGTAATACTACAGCACATAGGAATAAGACTTTTCCCAGGGTAGCATTTATATATTTTCATTGGTCACGGAGCTACACAGGCTGTGTTATGAAACACGTCCTATACGGATTTCGCCTAGGCTACGGCCCTAACATACACATATAAACTCACCAGCGTGATTCCATAGATTCCTTTCGCCTTCAGCAAGGAATTAAAAACGGTGAACGTATGACGGAAACTTTTAAAGGTCGCATCCGCTCCTCTTCCAGTGTTATGGCCGCATCAAATTATGGATAGCCTACTTGCAGAGGGAGTTCCAAACGTGCCAGGACGGGAAAGGCAGAAGGAAAATTGCTAGTTGCACTTGTTCCTGAAGTTTCCTGAAGACTGAGGTGTTTTGTCCTCAAGCGCGGATCCAGGAATTTTCAAGGGCGCATTGGGGAATCGGCAAGTGCATCACGACCGTGAAACGCAAATACGCACTAGATGAGTACAGGGGCCTCCGTTATTACCACCTGACAGGGGTTGAGCTCCGGTGGGGTCCAGGGGCGTAGTCCCCAAAATTTCAATATGTCATATTTAAAAGGCGGAAAATCGGCACTTCTGTTGCCTTGATCTTATTTTATTTTACAAAATGAGCTGTTACTTGCTGAGTATCCGTTATTAGAAATAAAGTTGGGAAATTAGTTTCAAAAAACGTTTTAATGAAATGAAAATTATTAAATTATACTTGATATTTGCCCAATGAAATCGTTTTCGTTTTAGGTGTGCACTTAGGGTAGGGTGATTCATTGATTACATACTCATTTCTTCCAACCTACCACACAACTTGACACACGGACCTTTAGGGGCCCTTAAATTGATTGCATATAAAGAGTTGGATATGGTGTGGGTAATGGTGGAGCCAGGGTTTAATAACGACATGATCAAACACTGAAGCAGGCTCGGTAAACCGTTTCCGCAAATGGGGAAGAGGGAATATTCTACCCAACGATCTTGTTACACCTCATCGAGTTGGTCATCCTGTACAATGCGTATCGCGGCCCTTATAGCGTGCATTCTTGGAAACGACAGAGCCGAGCACTTGTTCGTTGAAGTGGCTGATCCAGGACATTTTGCGGGGGCTTCTAAAGAAGATAACCGTACGGCACCAAAGCCGACCTTAGCCCTATCATGGCTGGGATGAGGTCAGAAAAGTTGGCACTCCGAAAACCCGTGATTGCAAGAAATCGAATTTGGTCTAAAACACAAATTTTTAGCCACAGGCATATGCGTATACTAATGGCATGAACAGTTTCTCAAAAGTGGAGGGGGTTATTGCCCTGCATTTAACATAGAGCTAAAAAAAAATCAGTGCAGGGATGACGGTTCCTTCATTAGTTCATTAGTCACGTGGACCTGCAGATGTATAGAAAAGAGTGGACTCAATGGAAGAAAAAGACAAAGTATAGTCGGAAACAGACAAGTGTAACGTGCCCGAACTCGAGTGCAAGTTTGTTCTTTCAAATTTTGTACTCGCCAAATCCAAAGGATAGATATTATCATGGAGATATTATGATGTCACAACTTGCTCTTCTGCATCTTAAAGACAGACAGTCATCACCCCAAAGTAGATTTTTAGTGTATGTATATGAAAATTCTCAGTTGGTGACTGCTCTTTGATTGACATCAAAGTTTGAAAATTTGAAAGATGCAGAGTAGCTCACATTCCACACAAGGCAGAGAGAGTACTTTTATTACATTTTATAGCCTTGTATGCTCACCAGGACATGGCCTTCAGCAATAAAACAGGTTTATTCTTGCACAAGGAAGAGCCTCATACAGTTATGGGAGGAGCTAGAAGATGCATAGTTGGGAGAATTGGAACTGTCTGGGATCATGAAAATTCCCCTTTAAGTTTGGGGTTTCAAGGTTAGGTTTACTTTAGCTGCAGGCATTCATTTCAACGGCCATTAGTAGGAGAGTGTTAGCTTATGAAACATAATGCAGGGTAAACTGATAACCTAGTTTACACTTATCCTTGTTGCCGTGTACTGAGAGAAATATTAATTCCATCGAGCATGAAGCAATCAAGTGGCAGACTTAGGCCTGTAGTTGAGTGCTAGGCTGAAGAGCTCCCTTGTCGCAAAATGAAGTCTTCAGGACTTCTACTTATACTTCTCATTAATGTTAATCAAGGACATACACTTCGTAAAAAATGACGGAAATTAAAATAAGCATCCAAACAGATGCGGAAGAGGAATAATGTTCTCGAAATCATAAGCGGTCATTGATCTGTACATGCCAAGCGAGTTGGGAAACTTCGATACACAATACCGGGAAGGAAAGTATACTATAGCAGAAACTGTATGTGCAAGACAGATATTTTGTGTAATCACGCACAATTTTTGAGTTTAAAATTATCACAGGTCGAAGAGAATTTCCATTGTAGGAAATAGTTCTTTTCAAGTTATTCTCCGTAACTTGGACCGAAAAGGTAGGCCAGTATGACGGTAAATTGCGGAAGACAAGAAAACATTCGCTCGAAGACTTCGTATCCGACCCGTGAACTTGATCTGTGGTACTACATGGTATAGCAAAATCCAATTTCCTGACTCGCCTATTGGGAGTCAGAGTGGTGTAAACTCTTAGCCGCCATTGTGGCACGTTTGGATGGGACAATGCAATTCCCGTATCTAGTCAATTTTCGCACCCGCAAGGACACGAAAAATGTGATGAAGATCAAAAAATTAACTTTAAGAATTAGGAGCTAATGTTTTCAGACTCTATAGGTAATAATCAACTATACGCTATAGATCTATGTCTCGGTTGTTAAAGGTCAAAAGCAGTCGCCTTAAACTTATTGTGAAACAATAGCTAAATGTCACAAATTGCTTATTATTTCTCTTCCAAGCATCTTTCATAATAATTTAGGAAATAAATATTGCATATTCAAGGTAAACCAAGCAGTTGCTCCTTTTAAATTTTACAATTGAGTGAGGAAAATGTCACATGATTCTCAAGATCCATTCAGGAAATAGGATAGTCTACTATTACAATTCTTTATTGGGGTGACTGCATTCTCCCTTTAAAGTTCAACAGGAACAAAACTTTTAAGCTGGATATTATTATAACACAGAGCTTATACATTGACTGATCGAGACAAAGTCGTGGGAAAGTCTCTCAATTCGGGGTTGAGAAATCGTCGTAAATTTCCAACAAATGTTTTCCAGGAACAAGTTAGACCTGACAGGCCGGTAATTTCCTTCAGATATGAAAACCAAAGAATGTTTCTGCAAACATTCTAGCGATCCCTGAATGTGCCTGCAGCCTGAAAAACCATTAAATTATATTCATCATCATATCAAAGTGCATGCGCGTGACAGATATACTGTGACATATTGCTCTGTATGTCGCGTTTTTTCACAGAGAAATTATTCCATCAGTTTTTGCTGACATTTTGCACCATGTTGTAAAAAATATAATTTGACATTCTGCACAGTATGAAAAATAATTTCTTTTTACGGTTACACTTATAATTCATACAGCCTAGTTATAAAAGTAATTCTAATAAGCACAAAATTTTGGACTCTTTATAATTGTAAATATCAGTTAATTGTAACGCCGGTTTTTTTTTTCCCCAGAATAGTCTTTTTGGCACCCTCCATTCCGATCACACATTAGGCTGTCAGGACGGCAAAACACAGGTACAACATCAGCATTAATATTCAAAGTCCTTTATTCTTGTTCCTTGTTTATCTGCATCTAAACATGACTTAATTAATTAACAACCTTTGTTAAAGGTTACCACGTGATCTTCGGAGTAACCCATTGATGTAACTGCGTATCGACTATTTAAAAAGGTGGCATTTGCAGGATCCTATGTAAAAGAGGAAAACATGTTACGTAAAAATCTTCCAAAAATAACTTAAATCCTCTTTCCTAACTCAAATACTACTTTTTAATATTGTTTCCGTTTTCAAGAAATCCATCTAGACATGTCTGATGAAGAAAAAAATAAAAACAAACGAATGAAACAAGGGAACAGAAGGTAAGTGGTAAATGTTATGACTTAGTTTCTGCATAAAAACACCCACGATCTCTCCCAGTAAAAGGATTATGTCTATGTGTCTTATGTCTATTGGGAGGAGATTGTGCATATTTGTAATAAGATAAAACAGATTATAGAACTTATTCCTAGACCGTAAAAGAGAACAAAGGACCACTCTCAACGAAAAGGGCGCTCCATCCCAGCACGCCTGACTTACTTCTCATTTTTAGCCAAAATGCCTATTTAGTGATTATATAAGTAGTAAACATTCAAACATTGGTAAGATTAACCATGTTGCCCTTCAGTCCGTTGAAGGAAGTAAACGAAAAGCTCTGTTTCAGTTTACACAGTAGATCAAGGTATGTCTGAAAAATGTTTCCTCTAGTAACATAATATTATGGTAAGTTAGAAAGAATTAGAATACTGTGGAGAGACACAAGAATGTGACCAGGGTACAACACACTTCATTTTATGAAAAATACCTACAGTCTTGGTCAATATTTTGACGAGGAGGAAATTTCTTGGAATTGATGTTTTAGCTACCATTGTTGTTTGTTCCTAAGGACGGCAGAGAAAACGCCAAAAGAGACTTGGTCAAGTCTAACGAACCACCAGTTGCCTTCCTACAGCACACCATAAAACGACTACAACCGACATCTATTGTTTCCAGGATCTTAGGGGTTACTCCTAAGCGGCTTAATCCATAGTTGCAATAGAAGACAAGTATTTTGAAGCCGGTAATCTTTTGAATATTTATTCCAGACTAGCTTTTCACTAGAAACAAGAGTTACTTTTGGAATTCGGTTTCAATAAAAACAATGACCCCGGCTACTTAAGGAAGCCGGGGCTATTGTTTTTATTGAGACCGTTCGTGTCAAATGCTTTTTACACGGAATATGGAATCGGTTTCATCTTAAAATGGAAAAATTTTCCCCAAACTTATACCAATTGCAACCGAAAGAAAGCTATGTGGATGGGGGAAGGGTTGCATGACCTAGAAGTGTAGGCTATAATTATGTAATAGCTTTTAGTGACCTGATTAGGAAATTTAAAGTGGGGCATGATAAACAGAACAAAGGCTAATCAAGACAAGAAAAGTGGGAGCGCAGTAATGTCGGTAAAAGCTAGAATGAGGAAAATAAAAAAGTAAAAAGCAACCGAAAAACCTCGGCAGTAACTCTGAACAACAGCAGTAACCTTAAAACCGCAAAATGGTAAAAGGGTCATCGTCAAGTTTCTGCGTGGACTTATACTCATGCATTCGGAGGCGAGCGCCTTAGCGACTGGCCAACGAAAATTTTGAATGACTTGAAATATATAAATACTTACTGAAGTCTGTGTAACAGATTTCTGACAGTTTAGCCAGTCGATTAAAGATGAAAGAGAAATGTGTTCCCTTTTAACAGTGCTTTGAGATCAGAAGTGCAAGTATACTTTAAGAAACCATGAAAAACTGGCATGAGTGCATTGCATCCCATTGTTCTTTTAAAGGGAGGATCCGTGATTACGCTACGCTGCTAAAAGTAAATGCTTCATTTGTGATGTAACGCAAGCCCGTAGCCAAGTGGGGTAGGGGAGAAGCCCCCTGGAAACCCCCAGAAGATCAAAAATTACCATTGCCTTAATGCATTTGGTGTGTCTCCCCCTGAAAAGTATTTCGCCCCACCATGAATTTTTTCTCCCCCTTCGATACCTTGTCTGGCTACTGGCCTGTATAAACGTGAAAGCAATGAAGCCAACGAAACCTATTTCAGGGTTCTTCTGTTATCCGCCATTTATTTTACTTTTTAATTACATCTGTCCGGGATGTAAAATTGCCTTCTGAGTGAAGCGTCAGAGGGGCCACTTACGGCCGCCACCCTATTGAGTTAGCGTTTTGGAAAAGCACAATTCTCATTGTTTACACTATCACTTTATTGTCAAATATTTTTATTGACATTAGCCAGTATCTTTGTCACTGCAATACAACCAATTTCATTGTAGAACAGAACATTAACAACAGTTTAATAAAAGTCTACGCGTGGGCGTAGGAAGTTTTACTTTATTATAAAGCAAGTCGGCGAATCAAATTTCTTGAAAATAACCATGTTTAAGGTGCCAATCTCACAGGATCTTATTTAGACATGTGGAGGCTCGTGGACAACCTTCAGTAGTGGAGGCCCACAGCACCCTAGTGATCGCCGTCCGGGGGAGGGTCTAAGGGGAAGGGGTGTCTTTGGAGTTATTTAATGTATTAAGGGTGCTTAGATACAAATTGGTGCAGTAGTTTGTGTTTTCTTAATTAAATTTTTGTTCAGGAATTTTCATAACGGTATGTAAGCCTGATTGCCTGCCCAATTTTCAGTACAAGTTAAACAGGTTGCTCTCTCAGTACAAATGAACAGGTTGCTACCACCCCTAAAGTAGGGAAATTAACAGGTTGCTACCACATCTCTCAGTACAACTAAGCAATCATGATCGATCATAACATGGATGTAGTACAGTACATATATTTACAGACCAGACACTTTACGAGACTTGACCCTTGCAAAATCTTGGACCAATTTGTCGAAGTCAGTCACTCTGAATGTCATGTTCAATACTCAGCAAGGTCAGATGACTGAGCCTATCATGACACAATGTAGTACGGAGTCTGTTCTTAATGAACTTCTCCAGAACAGTTTGTGACCATGAGCACCAAGTACATCCGCAGCATTATCTCGACATTTGGAAATGTATCCGCAAATTCCTTGTCCATCAGCAGTTTATAAAGGAACTGCTCTCTTCCTATCTTATCATCTTCAGGAAAATGAGTAAAGAAGGCTGCAAACTGCACAAGTTCAACACTATTCATAAAGAGATATAATAACAACTGAATATGACATGGGTATGTAGATGACGTAAAACACGTGCAATTTAATTTTAATTGATGATACGTGTCAGCCTACATTTTCCTTTTTTAATTTTTTTTTTATTTTCCTTATATTTTTTCATGAAATATGTGGAGGCCCCTTGTTGTGGAGGCCCATGGGCAACTGCCCACGTTTTCCATTCCTAAATCCGGCCCTGCAATCTCAGGTTTTATGAAAATCTCCCAGTTTACAAATCTTGGCCAAACAACAGTTTTTTGTGTTTTTCACCACGTCTTTCGTGGTATTAAATCGCTATACAGCAGGGGCTGCACCAGTGGAAGACAGGGTTCTATTAAGGTAGAGGACAGGGGGCCACATCCCACGTCTATCGTGGAATCGTGCACCACGTTGGTGAAGATGGAATCGTGCACCACGTTGATGAAGGTGAGAATTCATTGAGGAGCCAAGTTTTTAAATCATTAAAATAATACTAGCTTATCAAACTGGTTGGCAAATCCTCTATCAGAGCCTAATGGCAGACTGTTTTCTTTCTACATGCCTAAAGTTTTACAAATACGCCAGGGCTTCCGGAATAATCAACCGCAACCCCATCAAGAGCCTTAGCCGAGACCCCTAGACAAAACGGCCCACGTAGAGCACTTTGTCCTTAACACCATTAGGCCGTTCCAACATTTGTATTCAAGAAGATAATTGCGCCCTTAGTTGAAATAACAAATGTTTTTCCATGTTCTATCAGTCCCACCTACATAGCCATAGGCGGCTCTAAAAAATTTGGGGGGATTAAGTCCGTAGTCTGGAAGGTTTGGACAACCCCCCTCCCCTTGGAAATATCAATGGTCCGCTCCTGATAGTACAGTAGGAGTATGGTTATTATGTATAACAGTGATGCCCCATATAGTTTTCAAAAACCCTTCAAAAACCATCTCAGACGGTCAGTCATGAGCTGACTCTCTTTAAATAAATCAAGTGTATCAGCTAATCACTACTCCATTGGGGCGGAATAAGAGGCAGAGGAAACAGGCAAAACGGCTTCATCCATTTGTATAAAATGAGCTTCACCTTAAATATATTTTTGTTTATTCCATTGTGTTACAATACGTTTCGGCTTTGCAAAGAGGCCATAAAATTTTGGTTTTCTGGATCAAAATAACTAAAATTTTCAAAGGGGAAGGGGAATCTCCCTAACTCAGAACGACGGTTCATTCCCTCAGGCCCGTGACCAGACTTGGAGAGCATACATGGGACCAAACCAAGTTTGGGGGGGGGTAAGTTTTGTATGAATGGAGAAGCATAATTTTACATATAGTATCTCACCAAGTCATTGAAATATACAAACAACTAGGATATAGACTTAGCTATTATTGACATTATCTGAAATTGGGGGAGTTATTCATTAGTTCAAAATTCTGATTTTCTGCAGGTTCTATAGTTTCTGAGAGCGATCATGCCATGAGCTTAATTCACATGCAGACTTCACTTGTGGCCCACAAACTACATTATTGAGCCTATGATAGAATCATAATCAAAGCAGGAACACACTACGATATGTTTACCTCTGAAAAAGATGATATAATATACCTCTAATTGGCAGTCACTGTGTCATGGAAAGGAGGAGAAGTGATTTTCATGACTATTAAGTACCGGTGATCTGAGACCTAAATAAGCTGTCAGGTTCTGGTGGTCATGAAAAGTCAAAGTAAAGTTCCCAATCTTTATTTGCAGATAATTGGCCAGTACTAGTCACAAAAAGAATAACAGCCAGTAATATTCTCATTCAAGATTTGCAAGAAATTACCTTCTATGTAAGGGTCTCAGATACGCACATGCTGCCTCGGCCTCCGTCTTGGAGGGTATGGCCTTAACTATGGTATCAGGGTTGTGGCCTCGGCCTTGGCCTCGTGACCTGTGGCCTTGACTACAACACTGGCATAGCCTACATACTAAAAAGTAAAAGACCGTTGGTCAAATGCAAAGGGAAGCGGACCCGGAAGAAAGATAATACTTTTCTAGCCTCGTCATTATTTAAAAAGTGGAAGCAATTGAAAATCAACATAACACCGAAATTAAAGAAAACAAAAGCAATAACTAGAAAGAGAAATGACGAAGTGTGACGGTTTACCTCAGGTACATGTCAAGAATGGTACTTTGTGTGTGTGTGTGTGTGTTTTTTTTTTTTTTTTTTTTTTGAAAACGTACTTACTGTATAATATCTGCTTTGTATATGGAATTCAGAAATACACACTTGTAATTCTTATCTGTGAATAAGCAAAGGTAGTTCTAACGCACAGATCAGGGTTGCATCCGATGAAGTCCACCTAGTCCGATTCTGTGCCAGTACCGATTCCAGTGGCCACCATTCCGGCCAATTCCGAGTCCATTACCCTTCAATTCCGAGCCCATTCCGATCATTCCTGATCCCCGATTCCGAGGCCAGCCATTTGGCAATATGAAGAACCTCTTACAAATGCTTTTTGTTTGCAATTACACTCAAATGAAACGGGCATTTTTAGGAGTCGGCTTCTTACCCTGTAACTTAATTGACAGAATGGTACCATTCATTTGTTAAAATGTGCACCAGTGACAATGTGTAGCCTTGAGTAACAATTATGAAACTTTCATTTGGTGGACTCGGCTGAAATATACTCCGAATCAAGATGCGGGCCAATTCCAATCCCTAATCCGGGACCTCCCATTCCGGCGGGCCAATTGCAAGTTCGATGAAAAACGGACTCGTGTCCAGGATTGAGTCTGAGTCCAGAATAGGACGTTACACCTCTGTTATGGATGTAAGATTCTGTCTTTAATTATATAGTACATTATGGATGGAAATTTCTGTTTGTCTGGAAGAATTTAAATGGGTCAGCTACAATTGTGTTCATGCACTTAAGATTCCCAGCTGTTATATAGCTGTACAAAGTCGGAGCAGGGAGCTGTTGTTATTTAATAACAGCTCCCTGTTCGGAGGCTTCTTTATACTTCCAGGGAGCCAGTAATATATTTGAGGGGCACGTAGTGCCTAAAAATGAGGTTGTGAGACCCTTCTCACGGAGAAGTTTTTTTATTATGATTTATTTCCCTTTTTTTACGAGCGTCACATATTTTCATAGGCGTAGGAGCCCAAGTTGATTTGGGGGGAGGGGGGCTGGACCGACTTGCCCGAAAAATATAACCACAAATTTCCGCGCGCTCTACGCACGTTTTCGACATGGTAATGTATATATCATATAGGCATGCATCGGTTATCCCTGTATGCCAATTACTTACAATAATTTGCCGTGTTACTACCTTCTTTATTGGTTTTAATTTTTGCCGAAGTTGGTGATAGCCGGCCTGGGGAGGGGTCTAAAGGGATTTTACGTATTTTAGGTACTAAAAAAAAACGGCATTACCCCCTCCTTTTTGAAAATTTTTGAAACATTAGGTGTCCTTAGATGCAATCTGGTGCCACATATGCTACCTTTGAAGTATACTTTGTGTTAAAAAATTTCCGTATTTTGGGTAGAAAAAAATTAGCATCAGTGAGGGTGGGGCATGGCCCAATAGCCCCTCAATACACCACTGACAATGATAATATAAGTTCAACCATTAAAACACACACTGATGAATTAATACGGAATATATAGGTGCTGGTGCAATTCAAGTTAGAACTTCATATTAATTACCAAGGAAGTTTTTTAACTATTAATACCCTTTAGCTACATCATTGCATTATTTTTCTTTCAGTAGGTGTCCGACAAATTCTCGGCATTTTGCCAGAATTTTCACAAAATTTTTGGTTGGGGGGCTGCAGCCCCCCCCCCCCCCGCCTCCTACGCCTATGGTTCAGTCGTTTTGAAAACAATCAGACAGATTAAAGTCTTGCACAAGTGTAACTACTTGTTAATTCGAAACTTATTCTTAAATCTAAGAAATCATCACTCCTCAAAATACTCCATTCACAGAGAGAAGTACGTTTCTTCCCCGTGGCATGGGAAACAAACACTCTGTAATGAACGCAAAATGACTGTTTTGAAGTCCGCAATCTATAAATAGGTCAGTTACCATGGTCTCGTCAAAAAACGCAGTTAAAAATGTGCGTCGACTTCTCACGCGCATATAACGAGTAAAGCAATTGGCGCGTTCGTTTTTTTTTAAGCTCGCGGTAGTGAGCGTCACGTAATTTAGATAAATGCACAGAGAAATGTATTCTGCTCGTATAGAACGCGTATTAAAAGTGCACGAACGCTAACCTCTTTTAACAATGGAATTTTCTGTTACGCGTTCTTAGTTTTTTACGCAAATCACAGATTATAACGGCGCGCATGTCAAATTCACACTCCCCCCCCCCCCACCCCGATATTTGAGACTCCATGAGGAGTCACTGAGCGTTACAGTGTAGGTGTAGGAGTTTGGAATCTATGCTTATTATATCTTTGTCACAAAGGAGAAAGTGCTTCCTCCTTTGGAGGAAAATGGAGGAAAAGCGTGTATCATTGCAAGTTACACCAACTTTAAATGCAGACAGCTGATCTGTCAACCAATCGTATACGCGCGTAAGTCTACTACACGTGCGGGGAAATCCACGCCGTTCGTGCACGAGTGCTTCATTGTTTTCACCCAAAATGACGTCAGTGTGATGTCAATGCATAAGGTCTATAGGAGTTTGGTATCTATGCTTTTAATATCTTTGCCCTCCACATACACACCCACACACACACACACACACACTCACACACACACACTTTACACGGAAGACAGGAGATTGGACTGCATTTGTAGACAACGTTTATTACAATAGTTCAAAGCTCGTAAGCAATACTTCTTGAAACTTAAAAACATATTCTGTCGGCAAAAAGCTACATGGGGCTTTGCAGTATCATTGTATACCAGGGGCGGCGCCACGGGGGGGGGGCAGTTTTCAAGGAGGATAGTCTACATCTGTCAAGAGCCTGGTACCAGCTTTTGATCCACAGCACTAGTGGATTTAAGCTGTTACAGATCGAATGAGGTCAAATTATGATGTGTTCATCTGTTTAATGTGCATCCTACAAGATTTGAAAATGGTGAAATGTATCATTTGCATGTCACATATTTTTTAAATACCGAAATCTTCAAAGGATTTCACCCCACGGTTTTTACATGGGGGCGTTTCTAGGCCCCTGGTACTCCACCAGTTGGGGTGGAGTTGGAGTTGACTCTGATTATGTAAACGAAATCAACCACTTGTTGAATTCGGTGCATTATGCTAATCTAGACCAGTGGTTCCCAACCTTTTCCAGCTAAACGCACCCTTTCACCAAATGAGGATGGGCAAACGCCCCCCCCCCCCTTCCCCATTGTCTATAGCTTACTATTGCTATGGATGAAACGACTGTAATAAAACAAAACATGCTGAAATAAAAGGGTAGGCCTACCGTGACATACATCGTTTTTCGTGTGGGTTCGACCCAGGGTAGCAAAACAGCAATGCTGGACTTAAGAAACTGACACCCTTTTGAGATGGCGACTCTTTAACCCACGATTTACAAAAGCTGGAAGGCTTGATCACGGTCAAAAGAGGAGAACCATCTTTGGTATTTTACCGACTTTGCCAGGGCCCCATCGAGTTGTGGGCTGTTCCCCAAATGAGGCCAAAGGTCAACGTCCCGGTGGGCGACTGGGGGATTCGCCCGGGAAGCTGTGAAGTATTTACGATATTGTTGACACCAGAATGACGTACTCTCATTCAAATTTGGCTATCTTCCAATTACCTAATAACCTTAAATACAAACTAAAAAATTGCAAAATCAGCCTTAGCCTAGTTTGTATTTCAATATAGGTAACAGGAGTTCCCTTTGAAGTTGAAAAGGGCTTGTCCTGTCACGAGAGGAAGAAGGGTGGTGGTGGTGGCATGGGGAATTGAAAGGCTTGTGCCAATCAAGCTGTCCAACAGGTAGAAATAATGAGAAAGCAGAAACTGGCGCAACGAAAAACTGTATTTTTGAAAACATTTTAAAATTTACTTCACAGTACATTTTGTTACAGTTACCTACGATTGTCACTCCTGTCAGTATGTCATGTTTATGGACTGCAAGGAAGAAAACTACATGCAAAGTTAAATTTTCAGGACGATTTTCAGCTATGACCCCTTCGGTCACCGCTTTCACTGTCACTGATGGGAATATGAGGGTCCTTGCAGGAAAATTGAAATTAAACACTGTTACAGTAGATGCGATTTTGTGGAATCTGGGAAGGGAATATTAGACCTACTCAGCTTGTTGACTCCATTCGTCTCCTTTTTGTGCGAACCACACAATCACACATTTAGAGTTTAGCTATAGAAAGCTTTTGGAATCTTGTAAAACCTTGGTTTAAAGTGAGTATCCCATTTTTCAAAACGCCCCTTGCCGCCCCCTTAGCGCTCATCGCCCCCCCCCCCTAATTTGTGCAAACGCCCTGGTTGGAAACCACTGATCTAGACGTTGACATTACAAACGAAAGGAAACAGTTAGCTGTGAGTCAAGAAGAAAATCGAAGAAACCACATACAACTATTTAAACCCGTACAATCACCAAATTCGAACGCCGGTCATTTACGTCCTACCTAAGGTGCATAAGACACCACTGATAAACACAAAATTTATCGTCAGTGCCATTATAAGCAGCAATGGATCACCGACAGAAAAAAAAATCTAAGAATTTGTAGGTTGTTTCTTGCTTCCAATAGTCAAACAACAAGAGACTTATGTGAAAATACAACTCACATCATCAGTCTTCTGGAAGCAACCCGGCTACATAAAAGTGTTCTTCTAGCGACAATAGACGTGGTTTCTATGTATACAAATACTCCTCAAGACTGGAGTCAATAAAGGTTGTCTGCGAAACCTACAAAAAGGCGAGCGAGAGCCTCTACGAGATACCAAATATCTCAACTACCTCTCTCCGTAACCTCCTGAAACTCATTCTTAAAAATATCTGTTTCTGTTTTAAGGGAAAATTTCATATTCCAAAAAGCGGTTGTGCAATTGGAAGTCAAGCCCCGCCAGAGATGTGAGACATTTTCACTTATAAACTTGAAAAAAAAGCATTATACCGACCTTGACAGATCTTAAAATCATTGGTTGCTTTTGCTATCGGGTGATATTTTGTTGTTCTACAAAGGTTCCACGACGAGCGGCTTCACACCAAAGTCTACACGGAGCCAACAGAAACTTATCAATACCTCGATAGGACCTCTGACCACCCACTCGCAACCTTTAAAGGTTTTACTTAGGGAGAAGTTTTAAGATATGTGAGATTGCTAAACAATGAGAACGATTTCCTCTCTAAGAGGGACACTTTCAAAGAAAACTTATCGCACATAACTACACCGGCCAAGAATTTGATCACGCCATTAAAGGCATTTACTACAAAGAACGATCAAATCTACTTTCGCCTAAGCCACGTGAAAATAAAAACACCACTAGATTTAAAATTGACCCACACACCCCATCTCAAAACAAAAGAGCTAAAAGAAACTGTGCTAACACATTAGCACTTAATATCGGGAGATCCGATTCTGTGTCAATTTTTTTCCGAGACCACCGTCCCTAGCCTGCGTGAGAGGGCGCCCAACCTAAAAGATTGCCTAGTTAAATCTAGACTGAAAAGTGACGGTGGAACTGGAGACACGAGGTTGAAGAAGATTGCTATCTCGATGCTCTTATCGAGGGGCTCTAAAAGAGCTAATTTCTCTACTTTGAATTGAAAGACCAGGACAAACTAAAAATTCCCATTACTGATGAAGCTCAAAATCTAAAACTAAGAGCAAAAACATGTCTAGTTAAAGGGTGACAAAACCTAACAAAGCCGTACTACAAAGTATCTGCAGTCATTAACTCTATCTAATAGCACAAAGATGCCATTTGGTCTACTTAAAAGACACAATATCCTTTAAAAAAACACTTGTTTTGAAAAACTCTTAACACAAGGGACTCCCTGCGTAGTACCAGATGACGCTACCTCTTAGCCCCTTTAAATTTAATTAAAGTGGGCATATAACACGGCAAAAGTAAATTTCTCAGTAAATAATCCTTGGGTACAGCTTGAAATAAAACGAATGTTTTCCGGACTTAACTTTGTCCAAATATACCGGAATACGACCATGTGAATTCCCAAATACAGGCCAGCCTCGGTCCATCTGAAATCCGAAAGCGAACAAACATATGTAAGCACGTCTTGAGACGTGACTTCATTGGCGGCACGCCTTCAGTAGCACCACTCAGGGGCGTAGCGAAGGTGTTTTCTTTGAGGGGGTGTAGGGACTATGTTTTGCCGACAGACCTGGTAATGCGTAGCACGGAAACGAGCTTTAACGGATGGGGTCCAGGGGCCCGCCTTTGGGCCCTTGGTGGGGTCTAGGGGCAAAGCCCCGCGGGAGGGGGCAGGGGCGAAGCCACCGGAAACTCTGAGGTTTTAAGCATATCTCTGGGTGAAAAATTAAGTCTCAGGATGAATATATTTTTGTTCATAATGCATCATCAAATGCAAAGATCCCCATAAATTTGATGTATTAGGCTATTCCTCACGTCAAGTCGCTATATAGTTTTAAGCGGTTGGGATCCAGAGCCCCGCCAGTGTTTCAGCTAAGATGTTTTCTCTATGTCACATTTACTGACCTGTGGCCTGGGGGAGGGGTCTAAGGGAGGGGAAATTTTTGGAATTTGAAAGGTGCCTAGATTGCAAATGGTGCAATATTTGAGTGGATTTCTGCCCTAATGAGGAACCTCAAAATTTACACCCGGGTGGAATTTGCTTGTCAAATTTTTATTGTGCGACATTTGTCGCCGTTCATGCGACATTGTCGCACAAATAGGGGCTGGCTAAAACACTGGGCCCGCCTTAAGGAAACTGGTGGGGCTCCAGGTGGCGAAGCCCCCGGAAGCTCTGACGTTCTAGCATAATCTCTGGGTAAAAATTTAAGTCTCAGGATGAATATATTTTTGTTCCAATAATGCGTCATCAAATGCAACGATTCCCCGATATTCTTGATGTATTAGGCTATTCCTCTCGTCAAGTCTCTATAGTTTTAAGCGGTTGGGATCCAGAGCCCCGCCAGTGTTTCAGCTAAGACGTTTTCTCTATGTCACATTTACTGACCTGTGGCCTGGGGGAGGGGTCTAAGGGAGGGGGTGTCCCCCTCCCCTTTGGAAATTTTTAGAATTTGAAAGGTGCCTAGATTGCAAATGGTGCAATATTTGAGTGGAATTCTTCCCTAATGAGGAACCTCAAAATTTACACCCGGATGGAATTTGCTTGTCAAATTTTTATTGTGCGATATTTGTCGCCGTTCATGCGACATTGTCGCACAAATAGGGGCTGGCTAAAACACTGAAACGCCTAAAGGCAACTGGTGGGGCTCCAGGGGGCGAAGCCCCCGGAAGCTCTGAGGTTTTAACATAATCTCTGGGTAAAAAATTAAGTCTCATGCAGGATAGGTATGTTTTAGTTCATAATACATTATCCAATGCAAAGATTCCGGATAATTTTCATGTGTTGGGCTATTCGTCCCGTCATGCCACTATACTTGAGGAGCTGGACCTGTCGTTCAGAATCATAACACTATGCGTTCAGCATTTGATCACTAGACGCGTCAAGCGTTCAAATACGGCAAGTGTTCAAATAGGCGTCCGGCGTTCAAAAAGGGAGAAAAAGCTTTCAGAATCTTTACACAAGCGTTCAAAATATGCTTTGAACGCCAAGACGGGTTTTGTATCTGATTCATTTTGGTGTTCAAAAGTTAAAAGCCTGAGACTGCAGTGGAGGAAAGACACGCGCGGCACGCATTTTTTCCCTAGGATGCATTATTTTTTCCCAGGTTGTTTGTGGGTAAATCGGATCCTCGGGAGTTTGCAAAATGTGTTCGAAGTCAAGGTTAGGGTTTAGAAAACGGGCTAAGGATGCCTACTCCATGTGCAATAGGGGACTGCTCCCCATGGTGATGATAAAGTGAGGAATAATGTGCCGAAAGTGGTTTTTCAAGAATGTCATATGACCCGAAATAGTTCGCCTATTTGAAAGCCTTTAATTCCCTTCAGGGGTGGCGCCAGGATTTGCCCGACAGGGGGGCCAAGCTCCCCGACGGTGGGCCAATAACCCAAAGCCTCAACGAGGCCGACAGAGTGCCGAAACGATGTTTGAAGGAAAAATTTGGCGCGCGAAGCGCGCCGAAAATTTGGGGCTCTGTTTCGAGAAAATTTCAAAAAATATGCTTTTACCATGAAAAATTTGAAAAAAAGTTGGGTTTTAGAGAAGAAAATTTGAAAATTTGGGGGTTTTATTGAAGAATTTGCCCTAATTTAGACCAAACTTAAGTAAATCGTCGGGGCGACTGGCCGTTGTGAGGGACTACATATTTTATCTTATACATAACAGCTCCCCGACGAAATCAGGAAAGTTCCCCGACGGGGGGGGGGGCAGCCTTCCCTGACGGGGGTGGAGCATGGCCCCCTGCCCCCACCTGGCGCCACCACTGATTCCCTTCCTTTCTCCGAGTTGCCGACGGACTCAGTCACTCGTCCAATTACACCGACAGCCGTTGATACGGCCGTATTTGCCGACGGGCCTTCAACTTGAATGAGCCAATTAGATGAAGAGCTGAAGATCGAAATGGCCGATAACAGACTGGCCACGGGCTCCCGTTCTCTCTTTCTCTTTTTTCCTTTCATTCTCCGTCTTCCTTTTTACTCCCTTTCTTTCCTTTCCCTTCTCTCTTTTTCCTTCTTTCCTCTTTTCCTCTTCTTTTCCTTTCCCGCTCCCCTTTTTGCCGACAGACCGAAAATTTGCCGACGGGCGACCAAATATTGGGGGGGTGTGACACCCCCCACACACACCCCGCTCGCTACGGGCCTGGCACCACTGTACGAGGCAGCTCAACCATCGTTCCACACACCGAATCATGTGACCACATTGTCAATGATGCGTCGTTCCACAGTGACTGCGTAGCATTTGCAATAACACCGTCACTCTGCAGTACCCACAGAGTATAGGTACGCTTGTTATAGACTGTATACACCTGTGCGTAGCTGTTCTGTACAGGGCCCGACCGCGTTCTTTTCGCACAAAAACAGAACTGAGGTTTATGTACCGAAGTTAAAATACGTGCGCGCATAGGCGGGATTACGGGAGGGCAAGTGGGGGCACTCCCCCCCCCCCCACACACACACACACTTTTTTCCAGAGCTTAAAAAATAAAAATAATAAAAAAAAAAATGAGCAAAAGTAAGCGAGACCAGAGAAATTACAATAGAATTTTCAATAGCCTATTATGATAAAATTTTACAAATGGAGGAAAATATTAATATCAAAAGCCATGGACATGCTAAGAAAATTTTTCTCGGCGCGCTTCGCTCTCACCTCCAGAGAAAACCGAGTAATACAATTGAAAATTTTGTCTGGCACCGTAAAATTTCTTTGCTTCTACACGCCACACTATAAGTCGTGACTTTAAGCTCTGTAACAGGGGTCACTGAAAATACCGTACTAGTGTACGTCATAAAATGCACCATGGTCCTTGCAAACAAAATCCTAAACCCTAACCATGTGTAGGGAACCGCAATTCTCGAAGAAAAAATCGGCGTGCTTCGCATGTGCCTTATATAAATCAATGTCTCATAAGTAGCCCACTGTTGTATTGCTTTACGTAGGAAAACTTTGGTGGAATTGCCTCGTTATTACTTTCTGCAGGACAGCTTGACTAAATTACCATTTCGAAAACGCTCGCTGCACCTCTCACTGTTCACTTTCCTTACCCACTACCACCATCCTCAGCAAATTGACTGAACGTTACTTTCTTAAATTTGCGATCATCTCATGTAAACTGTTTCATTAGCATTTCAAAATACACTTGGGGGAAGCAGGATTTTCTCAAGAGATGGTCCAGGAATGGCCGCAAAGCCGTCAAATTTAAGAAAGATTTCTCGGGGAGGACCCTCAGTCCTCAGCCTCCGGCTTGCTGCCTTCAACGATCGCGGTTAAAGGCTTTGCCGGTCACAACTTCCCAAGATACAGCCTCCAATAAAAATTACTTCCCTGGCACTTTAACTGCCGATATCCTTGACAATGTCCATGTTAAAACTACCCACAAAAGATTTCATCGACTTCTTTAAGTATCACAGAGTCTATAACGTTGAAAATCGACACAACCTATTTTTTAAACTAATAAAAAGTTGAGGGGCACTTGTCCAGGACCATCGACAAAATGAAACATAAAAGAAAGCCTCAATAGAGTATGATATAGGTTTCCTTATCCTGCTCTATAGAAAGAGCAGACACCTGAGAAAAGAAGGAAAAATTTTATGTAATAAAGTACTGCATTTAAAACTTAAGAAAACAATAGGCTATAATTAAATGTCTGAAACGCTATCTTAACGCGGGTTTCTTCTGGGCGGTTCGCCCGCACCCGTTTTAAATATTGTTTTGGGGTTACTTCCTGTACAACATCCTGCTAGTCATAGCTTTGTACAAAACTCTTCTGTTATCATTGAAACCACCAATGCCCCATGGCCTTACGCACCGTAAGGGAAGTTTCCCCCTCCCCCAGAAATTTTCAAAGCAAAATTTTTATCACGTCGATCTGCAAATTTACCAACTCTTTAAAGATTGTTTAGATGCAAGTTTTCAGGCACGTAAAGTGCCATTTCTGGCACCGTGATGAGGGACAGGCGCTTAGCAAAGGTGGGGAAGACGCCACTCCTTGGGGATACCTTTGTTTCTCAGCATTTCTGTTACTAATATCGCTAAAAATTACGAAAAGTGCGTTTTTGCAGCGTGCTTCGCGCTCACCCATTCTAAATACTAGAACTCCCAAAATTGTTCCAAAACCCAGAGAAACTCTCAAAATAATCCATTCTCCTCTAGTTCCTCAAGCTCTCAGCATTATCGATCCCATCTGACTGTTAGTCACATGGAGTAAGAATATAATTGGAAAAAGTCAAATGGTGATTTTCGTGGTATCTTAAGTGCCTACCTTATGCCTTTGAAGTTGAAGCTAAAAGTATCATTTTAATGCCTACAATTTCGTAAGTACTCCAGAGTTTCCGGGGGCTTCGCCCCCTGGAAGGGCATTCGGGCGGGCCCCTGGACTCCACACCGTTAGGGGGAGCGCTTTGCGCTCCTGTGGCGCCTTTGGCCCCGTTTGACCGTCCACCCAGCTTTGCTCCCACTTTCAGACATCAAATCCCTCCCCTGCGAGCGCATATGCACGCGTGCATATTGGCCAAACATGTGCCTCGAAACCCCCAGTAGGTCCACGCTTTGTGCTGTCTGTTGCGCAAGTATTGTGATGTAAGCCAATTCATGAAGTTGCTAGGATAACTTTACCTCAGCATTATATCAGTTTCACATCTAGATACGCGTCTTTATATAGCGCAGTGTTTGAGAGCCAATTGCTTCGTAATTGTCAGGTGACCTGTTGCGGCATTTTTCGAAATTTGATTGTTGACGATTTTCTTCAGTTTCTATTTGCGCCGAATTGCACCAGTTGTGACTGTGTGAATTGATATCTATACTTCATTGTATTCAATCTTGCATTACGCAAAATTTATTTTGATCAGTTTTCGGAGTGCAGGCCCGTAGCCAGGAATTCTTATATAGGCATTGGCGTAGGCAGACGGGGGGACACAGGGGCCATGCCCCCCCCATTGAATTGTGATTTTTTTTTAGAATTAAAAAGAGTGGTCGGCTCTAAAGAACTCAGTGACGTGACTGGAGTGATGATACGTCGGGATACACAAGATACCGACAATGTATCCAATCAGGCAATTGACTAAGTCCAGTGGCGTAGCCAGGGGGACAGGGGGCGAGTTGCCCCCTCTGGAAAAATCTTGGGGGAAATTTTGAAAGTGAATATATGGTGAAATTTGCGCATGATCTGGTAAAATTTTAAATTTCTCAACCAGTACACTTTATTTGTTTAAAAGTATGCCACACTGGCACAACCAGTCCTCATTAAGGTTTTCAGAGATGGAATGATGACACCATGCTTATAGTTGTACTAGTTATGTTCTGCTATCTGTTTTATACAGCATGGGATCTCTGGACCTCTGACAAGGGACTCTGTCCTTTTACTGTATACTTCCAATGTTTCTTGATAATTAAAGCAGCAGCATTGTGGTATATGCAGTTTGTTAGAATGGGTCAGTGGTCAAGTGCTATACTCTGACACTAGGGCACGTCCTCGTAAAATTTGGACTGATTGTGGTGAATGTGGTGAACTGATGAAGGGAAAGGTGTACCAGGGTTCACTTAATTACTGTACTTCACCCATTGTGATTCTGATCTATCAGTAGGACTCAAGAAAAATTCACCAAGACCTGAATACAAGTAAGATAAACAAAAGCTTCCTAAAAGAATAGGAATTCTTGGTGATGTATTCAGTTTACATTTGGCACCAAATGTGGCACCATCTGGCATCTAGCCCACCTTATATGAGCAAAAATTTTCCAAAGGGGAGGGGGTGTCCCCCTCCCCTTAGACCCCTCCCCTAGGACGGCGATCAGTCACATCAGCCAGGTCAGAGGAAAGCGCCCAGACAAAATTTGGACCTGCGGAGAACACTGATTATTAGGAAGCAGATCACTGATTGGTGGAAATCTTGGTGCTCTTGCCCCCCCCCCCCCTGACAAAAAACCTGGCTACGCAACTGACTAGGTCAATCACCTACAACAAGAATACTGTATCCTAGAACCGTCAATTAGTTACCATATGTTATGGTAAATAAAATAGGACATCAGGAAACTAGGAATTGGTCTGGCTTTAAATGGTACAGAGTGACCTTACTTGGTAGTAAGCCATAGCTGGTATGCTATTGCTAGACGCGTTTCTACCATGGAAGATAAGTACCAGGTCTCATCAGTAGCGGTAGGGTAAAGTCGGCGATAGAATGCCAACGAGTTGTCACACAGAAATTTGGTGAACCAATCGTGAAATCTGAATGCTCGTATTTTTCGATAAGCTAGTGCATAGCTAGCAATAGAGAAAAACAAATTGGTTGCATTATAACAACAATTAAGACCCCCTCCCCCAAAGCAGTGCTTCACTTGATGGAATGATTTAAGAGTTTAACGATTCAATGCTTCTTTTCTTGACTGCATGTCAAGTTTGTGCCAGTAGCGGTTAGAAATATCACGGGTGAATGGATGTTTACGTAGCACAAAACTGCGTCTATGAATGGTTTACAAAGGATAAAATTGCGGTGAAAGAAGCAAGGATGTAACTGGATGGAAAATTATTTTTTCTAAACTAAAGTAGAGCTAATTCTTTGTAGGTGTAAAAAGTTCTTGAATTTACAGAAGGATATGTTTCTGTTTTAGGAAGTTTCTCGAGTGCAGATAAACCTTGATAGGTTATCTCCCTGGTAAAGTGAAAAACATTCTTTTGGGGGTTTTTATATTAGCTTTGATAATACAAATATTTCATCGGTAAGACCAGAGAGGCGAAAAATACTCATGATGTGAGTTTCTTCAGATAAACAAAGCACACCTCTGATACGACTGATGTTCCGATGAAAATAGAAAACGCCGTTATTCAGTGTACTTGTATTCGGAAGAAATTTGGTAAAGTTTTTGTGACACTTTAAATGAAATTGTTACAAACGCATAGTACGACCAGTGTTCCGATGGGTTGGAAGCGCCGTGCGCGTTAGTACTTACAATTCTGTGTTGTAAAAAGGTAAAAACTTTAGCAATAGCACAATCGCTATAGCTTACTACTACGTATAGTCAACCAACTACATAAAACCAGACCCTACACTGGTTTCCTGAAAATTTACTCCTATACACCATGAGATATATACTGACTATTTTTACATCAAACTATTTTATCACGATATACGGATATATCACTACTTTGTCACGTCACTGAGTTCTGGAGAGCCAACCATTTCATCTAATAATGCCAGTGCTCAACCCATGGCTTTATTAACATTCTGAAGCCAAAACTAAAGGCCATTTTCACCAGTCAAGATGACACTAATAACTTTTGGCAATTTGTTTGACATTTTCCTATGACTGAGTTACACCAACACCCCCGGAAAAATCTGCATAGGCTAGTGCGTACCCCCTCACGAGAAAGGCTTGACCACACAACTACACCAATGTACTGACAACCTTTGATTTGCTTAGCATACGTTTTCTTAAGACAGTTCAGGGCCGGATCCAGGGTGCGTGCGCCCCCCCCCCCCATTCTTTGCAAAGCAATTTTTTGTAATGGAACAAAAAAGGACTTCAAATGATGCTAAATGTTGCACCAAATTGCATCTGAGGGTAATAACATATTCAAAAATTTCTCCCCTTTGACCCCTCTCCCAGGGCGGCGAACAGGTCCTGCGGTTGGCCACCCACAATAAAAAAATCCTGGCTACGCCAATGGGTATAGGGGGCACCGAGGAAGGGTTATGTTTGTATTCAGTAGTGCCACTATGTGATAACAATTTGCGGGAACCACTGGGGATCCCTCAAGCCTACCGCACGTAGCTGAACGATATCGAATTTATGTGTGAACATGCGCACAAAGGGTAAAAATTTCGCTTTTCTGGTGCAAATGTGCAGATTCCCGTCCTTTTTCGATATAGAGATGTGAAGAGTCTCAAAAAAAAAAAAAAAAAACAAGGAACAAGGCTATGATCTCGATGATACTTCTTCAGCTCGGCTAGTGCATGAAAAGAGTTGAGTACTTTGCGAACGGCAAGGGGACCATTTACTGCCATAAGGAAGGTTTGATGTGGTCCAGCATGATTTTGGTAGATCCAGAGGGAAATTCCCCGAATGCCGGAGCAATTTACAAAATGGGAGCACTAGCATGGAGCTTTGAGCAGGACAATGAATGACAGTGAGAGCACACCAAGCTCTTCACAGTTCACAATTCCGACGGTAATTGTGGTATTTTTACTTAAAACGAAATTTTGCATGAAGAGAAAAGGTAAATTTTTGAATAAGTTTGTGATACCAGTAAATTTAGCTTCATATCCATCATGTAGGCATAACGTTAGGCATGTTACTCAAGGTATAATTGATTGAATGATTGGTGCATGAAAACCCCTTGATGATGCATGGAATCTAACTTTGAGCTTTTACCCAGCTTTGGTTAGAAAAGTGCACTGTAATTTTGTGCTAATATTGTTCACAGGTGGTACAACTTTGATTGTGAGAACTGAATGCGAAACGCGCCAACATTTTGCATGAAAAATTATTTGCTTTGGAAAAACCTCAGCTTGCAGACTCAACAAGGGGTGGTAAAAGGATACACCCGACGAGGGAACCAAGCTCCCGTTAGGGGTCCAACAACCCGAAGCCCCGCCAGAAGTGACGGGTTGCCGAAAAGATGTTGAAAGCGAAAGTTTGGGTGCGCGAAGCGAGCCGAAAAATTTTGGGTTCTGTTGAAGAAAACTTGAAAATATTTGGTTCTAGTTAGGAAAAGTTAGAAAATTTGGTTTTCTATGAAAGAATCCTCTCCCTCCTCATCTCGAACAATTCTAATTTTCCCCACTAAGTTATTTCTAGCCCCTTCCGAAACTGTCCTGAGCCCCTTCTTCTGTCCTTGTGCAGACATAAAACTTGTGTATATCCTGATGGCATACAAGGCCATAATATGTAATCCGTCAGAACACTTTCTGTGCATACTATGTAATGTGAACTGCTCTGCACCTTCCGTTGATGTCAATCAATGAGCATTCGCCCACCAATTGAGAATTTTGCTTTCTAACAGCCGAAAATGTATTTTGGGTGATGGCTGTCTCTCAAGAGCAAAACCAAGACATTGGGCGACTGGTCTCGGAGAAACCCCTTCCACCACTCCTGAACTGAGCACCGAGACACTTCACGTTTCTTACAAAATATATTCACCAAGATGTTAAATCTGAATTAAGAATCTTACAAATGGTAAGTGTTACGGCTTGTGGTCGCAGGTCAAAGCAATAACAGCGAAAGATCACAAAAGAACGAGATTAAAATTCAACAACTTAATGATTATTTACAATCTCCTTATCTTACTTAAATTTACAATAATTAATTAGACTTACTCACAATCCTTTACTTAATAATTGCTTGGTCTGGTCCAAGGGCTGGTAGTGCATGCACGTTGACGATGGTACAGTAGTAGACCTGCAGCGTGCTGTAGCGTAGGAACTGGTTCCACGAGCGAATAACGACAAGGCTAGGCGATGATGGATGATAACAATCTCAATACACAGCGTAGAAACAGCGTAAGGCAATTTATCACAAGTGTGCAGTGTCAGTGGCTGGCTTCAGGTGATTTGGTCAACAAACGGACAGCAGTAGGACGGCGTCTGGTATCGTCGAAGAATTATGATATCTCTCTCCCATAACAGTTGTTGAACTGCCTTTTATACGCTAGGCTTTTAATCGAGAACTCTCCAGAATTTAACAGAAACTTCTAGTGCACACAGTCGAGCAATTACGAGAACGTTCCTTGTATGCACAGTAGTTGTAAACAATTGCAGTTTCTTAGAAGTGTTGCCAGGTCGCTGCTATAATTGGGACATTACGTAAACAGTTCTCACTTCTAGACAGTTCTAGAAAGGCTGCGTTGAAGTTGAATTCTCTGGAACTTTCCATTCGCTCGTCGATGGATTCAATCTGGTGTTCCTGATGAGTCGTCTTGTAACATAAGAAAAAGAGGATGAAACTTCTTATCTATTCAAAGTCGTGTTTCTTTAGAATCACGCCTACCCGGAAGAACAAGCCTAATTGTGGAACTTTTACCTTTATAAAAGTCATCTGAAACGCCGGGCGGGTGTTTATCAAAATCATAATTAAAGATGAAAGCTCGGGTAGCGCGAGAAAACTTCAGTCTTCAGTGAAGAACTCCAAAAAGGCAAGAATGCCATCTCAGAGTACACAATCAACAATTGAAAAGCCAACAAGGGAGACACAACCACCACATAAAGTGCAACTTTTGTAACTATAGAAAAAATATGTTACAGAAAACAAAATACCTTCACTATTAAACGCCTTGTTGTGGTCAAAAATTGCCTAGAGTCACAGGAAATAACAATTTATTTTCGACGAATCGATTTTTCATATGGCGGGCGCAGTGGTTTGCAAGAGGAGTGGGCATGGCCCGGTGGATTCACCTGGCTACGAGCCTTAAAGTGCCCCCCAGAAGAAAAAAACAGTTGGGAATTTTCAACTGGTTCCAACTGGAAGCAGTTGGAAAATTTCCAAGCTGTGTTTTTGGACCAGTTGGAAAAATTCACAACAGTTTCCAGTTGTGACCATGTTTCCAAGCTGTGTTTTTGTACCAGTTGGAAAAATTCACAACTGTTTCCAGTTGTGATCATGTTTCCAACCGGGATCAACTGTTTCCAACTGGGAACCCTTTTCCAGTTAAGTTGAACTGGATCCAAGAGAACGGGCACCCAATCAATGAGCACCCTTAATCCACGAATGTGTGGCTCAAAGAAGGGTAATTCAGACGTAATTGGTGAACTTCAAAATGCATTTAAGCATTTTGCTTTTTACGTGCTAAAAACGGACATTGCCAGGCCGGCGAAAGGATCACTACATATGGCCAACAACCAAAAAACCTAACACCAACAACACAAACCACCAAAATCGCCCAAAACACCAGACCGAATCCCTCGACCAGCGAGGACACTCCAGCTCCGGTACGTCTTCTTGGAGTCTGTTACCACCAACAGAAACCACCACCACACCCACCACCGACCCAACAACACAATTTCAAAACAACACACGCCCAAAGGCAATAAACACACCCGAAGGCAACAACACGCCCCAAGGCAACCACAGCGCAGGGGGACATGGGGGGTCCACTTGTTACATTAAAATCACTATTTACAGTTTACTTACAGTATATACAACTATCTACACGTAACGAAAACAAAACTTCCCAAAGAGATCGAACGAGCCCGGCAGGGGATCGAGAACGTCCACTCTCTTCGAGAACCCAAACTGAACTGGGCAAATACAGGCGCACCTTGCCCAAGGGTGACCCGGAGGCAGTTGTGGCAAAGGGTAACCTCATTATCCCCACGCTCAAACAAGCTCCACAACCGGATGCAGTTTAAAGTCCTACCCAGGACTTTATGCATTTTTTTCCAAAAGTCCCCTTACTCTCTGGCGAAGAGCCAGGGGCGAAAACCAAACAATACTCCCGAAGGAGTTCTGCTCCCCGAAGGAGTAACAACGTCCCCAAGGGACAAACTTTGACTTAACTGACACCACCTGACAGTGGTCCCGTTCTAGGCTGGCTGAATAGAACAGGACTTTATGCATTTTTTTTTTTTTTTCCAAAAGTCCCCTGACTCTCTGGCGAAGAGCCAGGGGCGAAAACCAAACAATACTCCCGAAGGAGTTCTGCTCCCCGAAGGAGTAACAACGTCCCCAAGGGACAAACTTTGACTTAACTGACACCACCTGACAGTGGTCCCGTTCTAGACTGGCTGAATAGAACAGGTCCCACCCTGGGAGCTCCGCGATCGTGACCAGGGGTACTCCTGACTTTATGCATTTTGAGGCAAGTCCAAAACATCTTATATATAACATGTAAAGATATTACTGTGCTGTGTCAAGTCTTATGTATTTAGTATGTAGAGATTGAGATATACTTAACACAACAAAAATGATAAAAACAAATCAGTATAGGCTTACCCTGTTACAAACTGTTAAAATGTGTTAATTACAAATTTTGGAAATAAAATTTAAAAATGGAACCATCACAAAACATCCTACAAAAGGACTGAGCTGATAAAATGCATTTTAGCTCGATTATGCAAATTAGGTAAAGCCAGTTGAATATGACCATTTGGAAATGGTTCAAACCAGTTGGAAACAGTTGAAACCAGTTGGGAATTATTCCAACTGGTTTGACATGCCATTCAAAATTTTCCAACTGGTAACAATAATTACTGGAACCAGTTGAGAATTTCCAACTGTTTTTTCTTTCTTAGATTCAACTGGGGTTAAAGAGATTCTCAAATGATTCCAACTATTTTCAACTTCGACTAATCTCAACTGCTCTCTGAATTTTCCAACTGTTTCAACTGTTTCATACCAAAAATGCAAAACAAATAAACTTCCTTTTCCATGTATTGTTTCATGTCAATTTAATATAGGCGATCCAGTAATATGGAATACATGTATAGTCAGGACCGTTCAGTCCAAGGCTTCATTTATCTTCTGTCTTGCACCAGTTATTTTCTTCACTGAATGCAAAATACTGGAAAAGTCACATAAAATATATATTTAGAAAGTTCAGTTAAAAACCAGGTTCAAACTGTATGAACGGTAATGTAGGGATGGGAGTGTGATGTAGAAGAACAGGGTAGCTAATTATAAGCAATATAAGTAATGGGTAAAGAATATAAGTAGCCTAATAATAAAATAGCCTAAAATTCAAAGACAATCAAATAAAAAATATAGTAAGAGTAAATGATCAATACTTCAACAACACGTACCTTAACCACTCGACAACTCAACTCTTGGTACCCCCAACTAGTGCTGTTCTCATTCACAACTTGACACTACAGGTACATGAATGGAATCCAACTGTACTCATCAGTTATTTCACCTGTTTCCAACTGGACTCTTTTCCCAACAGTGTTTCAGTTGGATTTCCAAAACCCAACTGTGTTTCAGTACAAAGCAACTGGGTCCAACTGGTCTCGAAATTTCCAGATGGGACTTTGTCATGGTCCAGTTGGAAACACATGACACCAGTTGGATACAGTTGGGATTACCAAGGAATCCAGTTGGAAGCAGTTGAGACCAGTTGGACACAGTTAAAACCAGTTGCAATATCCAACTGGAATCAACTGTTTTTTTCTCCTGGGAAATTTTCCAACTGGTAACAATAATTACTGGAACCAGTTGAGAATTTCCAACTGTTTTTTCTTTCTTAGATTCAACTGATTCTCAAATGATTCCAACTATTTTCAACTTCGACTAATCTCAACTGCTCTCTGAATTTTCCAACTGTTTCATACCAAAAATGCAAAACAAATAAACTTCCTTTTCCATGTATTGTTTCATGTCAATTTAATATAGGCGATCCAGGAATATGGAATACATGTATAATCAGGACCGTTCAGTCCAAGGCTTCATTTAACTTCTGTTGTCTTACACTAGTTATTTTCTTCACTGAATGCAAAATACTGGAAAAGTCAGATAAAATATATATGTAGAAAGCTCAATTAAAAAACCAGGTTCAATCTGTATGAACGGTAATGTAGGGACGGGAGTGTGATGTAGAAGAACAGGGTAGCTAATTATATGCAATATAAGTAATAGGTAAAAAATATAAGTAGCCTAATAATAAAATAGCCTAAAATTCAAAGACAATCAAATAAAAAATATATAGTAAGAGTAAATGATCAATACTTCAACAACACGTACCTTAACCACTCAACAACTCAACTCTTGATACCTCCAACTAGTGCTGTTCTCATTCACAACTTGACACTACAGGTACATGGATGGAATCCAACTGTACTCATCAGTTATTTCACCTGTTTCCAACTGGACTCTTTTCCCAACAGTGTTTCAGTTGGATTTCCAAAACCCAACAGTGTTTCAGTACAAAGCAACTGGGTCCAACTGGTCTCGAAATTTCCAGATGGGACTTTGTCATGGTCCAGTTGGAAACACATGACACCAGTTGGATACAGTTGGGATTACCAAGGAATCCAGTTGGAAGCAGTTGAGACCAGTTGGACATAGTTAAAACCAGTTGCAATATCCAACTGGAATCAACTGATAATTAAAACCTATCCGGGCCTTGCGTCATTTTTTTCCGAGGACCCGTGGCCAGCGCTATATTCAGTTTACGACATGGGCGTAGGAAGCGGGGGGCTGGGGGGACTTTAGCTCCTAGTCAAAAATGTGGGGGCTGAAGTATGCTTCCACCCCCCCCCCCTCCCCAAGATCCAAGGGCAAAAACTCCTTATTTGTCTCTTCTGTAAGAAATATCAAAAATTTGCAGTAATTTTCCTTAAAGTTTGTCCAAAATGTTGCACCAAATTGCATATGAGGACCCTCAAATGCCCAAAAATTTTCCAAAGGGGAGGCGGCCCCCTCCTCTTAGACCCCTCCCCCAGGACGGCGATCCGAAACAAGGTTCAGCACCCTCAGTCTCGAAAAGCTTCCTACGCCTAGTGGTTTACGATGGCTCCGTCGAAAAATGTGGCCCGCTATGATGCTATCAAAATAGTTTAGAACCTCATATGTCGTGTGGATATAAAACGACTTTGATTTTCCTAGCTAACTTAGGTGACTGTGCTAACACGACACGGAACGATGGCTATTTGCTCGTAAGATCGTCTGAGCCCTGCGATGTGCATGAGGGGAATTAAACCACAAAGTTGCGCAAGCTAAAGTGAGCCGCCACACAGACCTTCTGACTTTCTGGGATGTATAGAATAGAATGTTTGCTTGGTGCGTTCCAGGGGGCAAGGTTCACCCACAACCAAACTTCTGATAACATTTTAATCTAGTCAATCGAATCAGAAGTCAGTTTCCCGAACTACATAACAAATAGAGCAAAAGCTCAGGAACGGGGAAACTGCAACGGTCAGCCAGCAGATGCCGAGCTCCTATATTGTAAATACGTGTCAATAAGCTATGGTAAGTGAAGTATTTTCTAAATGGTCTTGTATTTAAGCGCTGATATCATTTCTGCGAAAGTTACGTTAGTACAAGTCCTGTAAACTTTTGCTTAGGCCTCTCACCCTGTGAAGTGCTTGTTGTACCCGATGGGGATGTACAGTAGACCGAACATTTGTGTCTTTTAGCATTAAACCTTTGAGAAATTTGCAAGAAAAGTATTACTGTCAATTTTATCCAACAAACAGTGTTTGCACTGTAGACCTATCAATCATATGCAGGCTAGGCCCTACAGTGTAAACCACTGTTGGCAACATGCTCAGTTCAACTCAAGCATAGGCCTAAACTACTTTGCTTTGGTGGTGTATGATGAATGTCAGCAAGATTTAGTGTCAGATCATAGCCACTATAACTAATTAGGCCATCAGCTTTAGTCATGTGGCCTTAAGTGTGATACTTTGTTCATAAATTATTGATGTTTGATAGGTAGTATTGAGATACTGCAGCAGGCACAATTGCAGAATACCCCACGAGATTGAAGGTCTGTCTTTTAACGGGCTACAGGGCTACGCAGTCACTCGATTTGACTATGTATCCTTGTAGCCTCATATGATTACATCCTGATTCCAACTGCATATCCTCGTAGTTCCTTAAAATTATACCTCGAGACTCCGACTGCGTATCCTCGTAGCCATCTAAAAGGATATAGTTATCCTTGTAGCCTTTTAAAGGTTAGGCCTAGTTATGTATTTTTTCAAACTTAGAATGAGTTTCAATTTGACTATGTATCTTCCAAGCCTTTTATGATTATATCGTGATACCGACTGCGTATCCTCCTGGTAGCCCCTTAAAATTAGCTCGAGATTCTGACTGCGTATCCTCATACAGTAGCCTTCTACTGTAAAAGGATAGTTACTGTATCCTCATAGCTGGATTTGACTACATATCTTCGTAGTCTCTTTACTGTACATCTTAATGACATTGGTAATGAGTGGTTCTCAAATGAGAAATATTTTACATAATATTAAAGGCATTATGGCATTTTGTAGGGGTCTTATATGAAAGATAAAAATTTTTCATTACATGTCATCCAAACCCCGTATCAAAACTCCATTCCTAACTCGATATCTCTTCCTAAAGATTGGTTGCTTTTAATAAGAAATACCTCCAACTTTCTTCAAGGTCACAAAACGTGATCCAAAGTCGGCAAATTGCCTCAGATTCCTTTTGTCATTCTTTATAATTGGCTACCTTGTTTGTCCTTGAAATTTGATACCGTTGGAATGTTTAGATGTTTTTCCATGTAGGTATAGAGAAAAACTGTTCCATACTTATGGTACAGCAAATAAAGTTATGGAATATTCAATATAGTGATATCAATAAAGAAATACAAAAGCTACATCAAATCCATTTGCCCAGACGACATCACAGATTTCCCATCATGCACTAGGGAAACTGAAAAATTTGTATCTTCCGAATGCAAGATGCTATTGAGATAGGGTTTTCACTGCCTAACACAGAAAATTTTTCTGCTTTTTTTGAAAGCATGAAATTTGGTCACCAAACCATGCCTTCAAGTCTTGAGCAACTGTTTCTAACACCGTCTGACTGCGTATCTCCATAGCCTTTTCATGGATTGTTAAATACTTTTTTCTTTTTGGACTTAATATTATTGCCTTTTAATAGGTAGTTTAATGTTTCTTTTTTTTTGGACTTAGAATTATTTTCGCTCAAAAGGACAGTAGGGGAATTTCCAATGATTTTCACTTTGGACTTATAATTATTTCTAGCCTACTATGGTATATAGCTGATGATACTCAATAATATTTCCTTTGACAAAAAAACATACAAGGTGCCTTTCAGGCAATGCAGGGCTCGAAAATAGACTGGCGCTCTGGCGCAAAAGCGCCAGAGACCGCCGTGACTGCTCCAGAAAAACGAAAAAGTGGGTGTTTGTCTGGCGCTAAAAATAGCGCCAGGTGCATGACACAAACAATCTCAAAATCACACAAAAATTGCCTACCCCAAATTAAGTGTCCAATTACACCAAAGAAGTATCCCGAAAACTTGCAATATGTACAACGAAAAAGAATAAAAGTTTGTGTTCATGGCCAGACTATCGATCCAAGCAATGTTACGTAGCAGTAGGCCTACGGCATCACATTATACTAGCATGTACTGCGTATAGTTAAGATGTGACATCGACCAGCTTGTAAATCCTAAGTCGGAGAGCATGCACGATGTTGTGGTACTGGGCATCGCATGTAGCACACTACGCGTACTGCACACCAATGCCCAGAGGTACACGACACGAGAATTTGTTGAGAGTTCCATGCCACGTGGGCTTGCATTTCTGTTCTGCAAAGTAGCACTTAATTCTGATGTGCCCATTGCATTGTAGACAGGGTCTGTAGCTGCGCCTCGAATGGGACTCATTGCATTCAAGATTATTACAATAATTCTCTGATAATTTTATCAGAGAAACACGCATACCAATGCGTGTACAGTTTCACCAAATTACTGTGATTATTAGAATATCTGCATAATATTATGTCCTGTCCGTAAGTCTCACAAGCAGTCAATGTGAAGGGTGAAAATAGCACTGTGTAGCACTCGTTTCCAGCCCAACAACGTCCATTAGACACAGACAAGAGTGTTACAAGGCGCCACTATTTTACCGAAAGTAGGGCCCGTCATCCTGGAAGTCCCAAGGTATCATAGATACGGCCCCAAGATTATTTAAGTTTATGTTGTGAATATCTCCGTATCAGAAATCTTCTAATGGACCAGAAAGCTAGAAGAAAGGTAATTATGCAAAGCACAAAAATATTAGGCCTAACTAAAATATGACAAAACGGAACTTTGTGAACCGCTTAAAAAATCGGAAGCAACATCGTTAAAATGCAGTAAATTTCATTATGGATGCTAGTTAGCTTCCTTGTGAATGAACTGCATTTGGATTTCCCAGTCGATGCAACATCATGTAACACCCCCTGGGATTGGCTGGTATATTCCACTTCCTGTGAACATCGAAGTGGCTTTGTGGAGTCCTCCAAATCTCGATCAAAATTTTCCTTGTAACAATTTAAGATGGATGGAAAAAATAGAATAAACCAATGATATTATAGAGTGATAGTTTTTGGCAAAGACAATGATCATACAAAGTTTCCAACTCCCCAACGGAACAAATTTTAGTCCAAAATGCATGGTTAGATCAAACAAGTGAGCTACAGTACTGCTCCCTGCATTCACTTTTGTACTGCCTTATTTCAACGAAGCAGGATCAATAACTGAAAAGCGCTGACGTCTCGACGATACTAAGTGGTCAAGAATACCAAAAACATTTACATGGCATGCGCAAAAGACCCTGACATACCATTCTGCGATACATCAGAAAGCTTTAGGTCGAAACTTTTCTCTACGATGTGCTTTTCTTCAGTATTTCTTGGCACTTTTGTCGTTGCCTATCGTGTAGCACATGTGTACAACGAGAACCTAAACTACATACGTGTATCTACAATAATCTTCTTACTTGAAGAGCTGTTGAGAGGTTGATGTTTTCTAATTAGTTTTGTTTTTGAGTCCTACCAAAGATATGCTTGTTCTCTAACGTGTTCTTCAGCGTGCAGGGTCTTATTTTATTGACAGGATGCCATCTTTGCATCTCAAAACTCGAAAAAATATTTACAAATTTTTCCCCTATATATCACTGTTACGAGAAGCTACTAAAAACTCAGGTCATAAGTCTCCAAGTGATCCACACCCAGTGGAGTTGGAACCTGGCACAATCCCAATCAAAGATTAGTCCATAGCCATAGCTAGGGCAGGGATAGAATTTATGAACTCCTGCTGCCCCCTCCCCTTCTCCACATTGCCAATGTGGGCACTCCAAAGCTGCTGTATACATGCACACAGTCCCTCAGTCCCTCCGTCCCCTTCCAAGTTTTCAGAGAATGACCGCACCTATACTAGTACTACCCTGTGTTACACTAAAGAAAAAAAAATGCTCTGTGTCGAATTTCCTGTCTCTTATATTTTGAATTTCTTTTACTAAATGCACAAGTAACATTAGGAGAAGATTAGAGGATGTTACATCCAGGGAACAGTGGTTTCTTTGAAAAATTGAAAACAGCTCCAGACAATGGTAAAACTGCTCCAGAAAAGCTTCAAAATGAAGGTTGTCAGAAGCTGCATTTAGCTCCAGGGAGGAAAAGCTTATTTTCAAGCCCTGGGCAATGGCAGCTTGAATATATGATGTGAACAAATGGCATTACCATTCATCAGCTGAAACTTAATTGTGATAAGGCATTGTCTTTCCTTCAAAATTTTGAGTCACAAACCCTGATTCCCCCCCCCCCCCCCTTGGGCTATCCTCATCTACCTGTATGCTTCAAAAAATGTGAGAAACTTAGCACGTTCTTGATCAAAATCTGACAATGGAAAAACATGTTGATACTTTCTGTCATTCAGCCAGCTGGTAGCTGAGGAACACAAGCCTTCTGTGAAAGTACAGTATCTTGATAATAAAACTTGTATAGTTTGCGGTGAAGCCTCAGGCTATTAAGGCTATTGGAACTCTGGTTTTCTATTGTAAACTGTACTTGAACATCACAGGCCTGTACCCAGAGATAATTCCAGGAGAACACTTACCTGTATGTTCGCAAGCATGGGAGGACAATTTCTTACGATTGTGAATACAATAAAAGAGTTTTATAGTTGAAGTGGTTGAAATATATGAATTTGTAGTACTGGGTGGTACTGGGTGCATAGCAGTAGGCAGTGTGAAGATGTATGAACATCCCTGCCATTTAACAATCCTAGCACTGGTTTACAAGCTCTTGATGGATGTACATTGTTAAACACTCCAGTGATGTAATGCACTTAATCAATTGAATGACGCACCCCACTAAACCCAGGCATGGTCAGTCAACATCCACAACTTCATTCACAAAATATGTAATGCACATTGATGTACCCCTCAGTCAGTTCTGTGACTGACGACTTGTACAAAATGACATACCTGCAGTCTCCAAACAAATGAACAATTTGCAAATTTTATGGACATGTGAGTCACCATGTTGACTGAAAAAAGTTCTGTTTGTACATGAGGAGCAATGCTGAAGGGTAACAAATGATGCAAAGTGACTCACCCCTTGGTCAGTATTTAGCAACTGACATCTGAGGTAACATGACTCACCTCTTTGTCTCTCTGGTAACTGACAGTACTGGCAAAATGGCAGACCAGTGAATCACTGTTATATTGGTCAGTGACCCACATTTGACTGACCATGCCCGGGGTACTGTAGTGGGATGCATCATTTAATTGATAAGAGGATCCTTATTTCCATGCAGTTAATCTACATCGTAACATTTACGTACAGTAGTACAGTAAGCCTACAAGTGTGCTCCAATTCCATTATATTGTGATGGATGGATGTCAATGCATTGATTGCTTCCTGAAAAAGTATGTGTACTGGTAATGGGGTTCATACTCTAATTATTTTCAGTTGGACCTCATAAAAAGAGTTGCATTGTTACCCAGCCTGAAGATTTGAGCCCTATTTATTGTTTTAACCCTTTCTTGAAATATGGCCATCACATTACACGTATGTACGTGTTTGCAACACTGAAGCTGGTCAAATAAAGTAAAAAGTATTTATTTTTCCCCAAATTGCTGCTGATACACAACATTCATTGTCATGAATTTGGTAATCACTTCATCATTAAAAAATTAATTTGAAATAAATTTTGTTGACTAGGCTTCATTTGAATATATATACTGTTAAAACTTGTAACATTTTAAAGTGGACCTAAAGTCTAAAAATTCAAAAAAATATATTTTAGAGGTTACAAAATTAATCTTATTAGTCCAACTCCCATTGTCATACCTTATTCCATTGCTGAGATATTAAATGTTAAAATTTATTCACTTAAATCCAAACAGTTCATTGCACAATAATTTTTGACATTCTTGTTGTACAACTCACATTAAATGCTTTGTTTTCTTTTAAAATTAAAAATGTTTATATGACCTTGACCGCTTCCTGTTTTCTTGCATGACATGCTGTACAGAGAGGGCTTATATAGTCAAGTCACCCCAAAGCATTAAGAACGCGATCACATTTTGGCACAAGGTGCGGTGGCTTTCAGAAAAACAAAGAAATACAAAGATTGTAATTTGAGTAGTACAACAATGACATCACAAATTATTGCGCAATCTACCTTTTTAAATCGAGTGAATAAACTTCAACATTTTATATCTCAGCGTAAGAAAGTCCTGTGAAGATGGGAATTGGACCATTGGAATTCAGTTTTCATGCTCTGTAATATATATTTTTGAATTTTCAGACTTTAGGTACACTTTAAGACAGGTAAGGATAGGCCTGGGTTTTCATTTCTCGCTCGCATTAGTTCTGTTAAAAGCAAAAATAGAGAACTTTAAGCTTCATCTACAGTAAATTAACAAGTTGATGGGGATGACACTTGAGGGGATGTCACTGTGCACAAAAAAATTTTTTTATAATGTGGCTTTTCCTTAAAGACAGACAGTCATCACCCCAAAGTATATTTTTAGTGTGGGTATATCAAAATTCTCAGTTGGTGACTGCTCTTTGATTGACATCAAAGTTTGAAAATTTGAAAGATGCAGAGTAGCTCACATTCCACACAAGGCAGAGAGAGTGCTTTTATTACATTTTATAGCCTTGTATGCTCACCAGGACATGGCCTTAAGCAATAAAACAGGTTTATTCCTGCACAAGGAAGAGCTTCGTACAGTTATGGGAGGAGCTAGAAGATGCATAGTTGGGAGAATTGGAACTGTCTGGGATCATGAAAATTCCCCTTTAATTTGCAAGGAATTGACTCTTGGTCAAGACAAGGTAGTTTAGTATGTCAGTCTACTGTAGTACAAATTTTGGAATGTGAGAGATGGATATCAATGAAAATGGAGATATTGGCATCATACAGTTTACTTTGTAATACTGAGTTTGATTGAAACTTTTGTACATCTGTCAATATGGTTGAACCACGGACTTCAATACATGGACAGAGGATTGCGCAATCAATGCGGTCGCCACCATTCGAACAAATTTCGGCTAACCAAGATGGCCGCCGGGCTACTACCATTTGCCCAATTTGACAATGAATCTGCAACATTTCAGACAAAATATCAGTATGAATGGAAGAACAATATCACAGTCCTCCATTCTATTTGATGAATTTGACCTGAGTTTGCATTCTTTCGAAAATATTACAAGTTTTTCACACAATTTGTCGATACTGAGCCACTTGAGCAAGTCCAAACTTTTACACACAAGACTATAGCAGGCAACCATATTGGTAAGCCTATTTGTGTACGTACGGTGGAGACTATTTACGCATAGGACGTTAGTGCAATATGCTCTGTCCATGTATATAAGAAGTCCGTGGGTTGAACAAATATTAAGCCAAGATGTTAATTTGAGTACTGTATGATCTGTGAATATAAACTTCATGATATGTACAGTGTACTGGCAATATAGAGGGGAGATCAGTAAATACTGTGCAGTATGTGCTAGGAACAGACACTTTTCTCTGAGAGGGATGGACAAAATGTTCAAATCGACAGCATTCTCAAAATTTCACTTTGGGTGGACTTTCTAACTTTATAGAAAAGAAAAGTTTAGCATTTGGAGCTGTATACTTTAGTATACATGTCCTGCAAGGCATGTGATTTTCCACCCGTGGTTTTGGGGGGAATATTTCTGAAGTTAAAGCTATTTTGCAGTCTTTAAAAGTTGTTTATTTGCCCAAATACAGTATGAGGAATGCATACAGTACTAGCTGGCTTAAGGTATGTGATCTGTACTGGTATTATTTGTATGTACAGTAGTTAAATGTGTATTTTTATTTTGTATGTATTCACTAAAATGCAATTCCTTTGTTCCTCTTAGGCTCAACAGAAAACATGTACTGTCATCGGTGGATGTGGTTTCTTAGGCCAGCACTTGGTAGAGGGTCTTGTCAATAAAGGCTACTCTGTGAAAGTCTTTGATCAGAAACAAACTTTTGATAACAAGGATGTAGAATTTTTCTTGGGAGATTTATGCAAAAGAGAGGTATGTACATGCTGTAGTATGAGGCAAAATCATCATCAAAATCGACCCTCTACATAAATGCAAAGAGAAAGTTTTGTATAAAATTGTAGGAAATGCTTGATGTTTGAAAAAATTCAACCAGAGAAGGAGGGATGGGAGTGATCACTCTTCAGGATCACTCCCCACCTGTAAGCTCATAGCCCTGTAAACACTCTGAATTTTTGGGATAATCCCCTTTGCCACCTTACCCCACACAGTTTTAATTATTCTAAAGAATTTTTACAGGGCTGATTTCAATTGCAGACCCACACTCTGTCCACATTACAAATTTCTGATTGTGCTCAAATGTCTTCACTCTATATTTTAGTTGCTCTTCATTACAATAGATCCTCTCATGTTAGTACCCTTCTGGAGATATACAGTACCCTGCCCTTTCAGAAATGAGTAGCTGGCTATGCTTTCACTTTTCCTCATTCTTGAAATAAAACCTAACATTTTTCAATTAGTGGCCAGAAAAAGAGTTAGGGAGGGTGGCTTACGGTATTTAAGTCAAGGGTGAATGATACTGTATAAAGTACACTCTAGGCTCCACACTTTTTAAACTGTTTTGTTCGTGCACTGTGTATAAGAGACTATATATAGTAAGCTGTCAACATACACAGAAGGGGCAGGGCCTTAAATGATTTTTTACCTTATTTTCAGCAACAGGGCTGGTCCTTGATCATTCGAGGTCTGAGGGTCTTTGGGGAGCAGAATTCCTTTGGGAGTAATGTTTGGTTTGGCCCCTTGGCTCCTTGTCAGAGAGTCAAGGGGATTCTTGAAAAAGTGTACTCCATTGTACAGGGTTATAGGAAACCTTTTATCATTCTTTTCTCCTACCCTTACAATTTTCTGGCTTCACCCAGGCTGGTACAAGCACATATCATGTTAAAATTTTTATCTAGAATAGGCTATTGTATGAGCCTACTGTACCTGACCAGATGGATAAAGTATTTATTTCCTAATTAACCATGCTGTGTTAATATGGAAAATAGAGACCATGTTTATGGTACTGTGTTAACACATTATAGAAGATTACTCTGCAGTAGTACAGTATGTCATCTCTTTGTTGCATTGATTTTCAGTGCAAAATAGGAATAAAATTGAACTTGAAATTTAAGGACATGCATATGACTTTAAATTTGACTGAATCTGTTGGTTTTATGATCAAGTCACATATTTCTTTTTCCATTTCTTTGTACATTTCTCTGGCAGGAACTCTTGCCAGCTCTAGCTGGTTCCCAGACAGTCTTTCATTGTGCAACACCATCGCCCCTTAGTGACAACAGGTTAGCATACAGTACTGTGGTCTGTATTTAATGAAGTGCACTGTAAGCAAATAGTTATAAATTTTGAATTATGGCACACTTTTTAATCTTAATAGAGCATTTTAACAGTAACCACCAATGTTTCTTTACAGTTACATAAGTTGGGCCTGTCAGTTCTACTGTATTCTCATACTTTCCTCACAAATTGTGGTTTTCTGGAATTGAAAATGTGAAGCCACTTTCCCTAACCTGGTAAGATCTAGTGAGTGTACACAGATCAAAAAGTCTCCAGTGCCCATGCCCTGCATACAGTACTTTTGTAAGAAGGGAGTTGCTGCTGGTACTGTACTTCATGTAAATTTTGCACGGTACAAGGAGCCTTAGTCTACAGTAGTCTTTACACATGTATCAGGACTTTTTGGTTCTACTGGTTTCTTTCTTTGTACTTTATCATTTTTAATTACAGCTCATAATGTAGTGGCAAAGCTGATGTGAGCTCATTATCGTGGGGTGTCTATATTTCTGCCTGTCTGTCTGTCTGCCTACCAGTCTGTCTGTATGTTTGTCTGTCCATCCATCCATCTGTCTGTCCGGAAAGTCATTTAAGGTTATTTCATACCTAGTAAATTCTTAAGTGGTCTCTTTTCCTAGGCACATTGTCCACTTATCATCAAACTTGCTCAGAAGTGTGATTTATGTGGGTGCATTACAAATCATATCTGCAATTTCAGATCAAAGATTATGTTGGAAGTTGGAACCCTTTAAACCAATTATTTCAGGCTCAACCTTTTGTGTGAGATTTGAGTAAAAGTTTGCAGTCCTTCCACTGTTTTCGATCCTTAAACACTAGCGAAAGATCTTCCTATCTTTGTGCTCTGATTGATATTCCTGGAACTTAGAACTGCTAAAAAGGTGTCATTACACATGCAAAACTTAGATATGAGAGTGTTTGTAACCGTCTATGTTCCTATTTTATGGAACAATTTCCCAGTGACCCTCCTTCAGTCCATTAGTGTAGATATTTTATGAGAAATTTGAAAAAACATCATTTTAGGAAACAGTTTGATTTTTGAACTTCTTTTTTAATTGTTTGAATCCAAGAGTTAAGCTGTGATTTCCTGTTGAAATTTTCACCAGGTTTAGTGTAGTTACTGTAAGTTTCATTTAATTGATTTATCATGGCTTTGTAAGGTTTGTACCTTCTCTGTGAAGCAGTGTGTGAGGTAGTAGACATTGCTATGGAAAACTATTTTGTCATTACTATTACTTTGTTACTGTTATAAGATAAGTGGGCACTTTTGTGAGGTTGGTAGTTGAAAGTCTGCTGTTATGATTAGTGCTGTACCTCAGTGCTGTCAGAATGACCTTAAGCAAACCCTGTGCAGTTACTCTAGCTGGCCATGTCAAAGGAGCTGTCAGCCTGAGTAGGAGTTGCAGCTCCCTAAAAATATTCAGTGCAGTTACTCTAGCTGGCCTTGTGCAAGGAGCTATCATGAGGAGCAGCAGTTCCCTAATCAAACTCTCAGTGCAGTAACTCTAGCTGGCCCTGTGAAAGGAGCTGTCATGAGGAGTGTCAGCTCCTAAACAAACTCTCATTTTCATCAGCCTCCTATTTTTATTTTTATTTTTATTTTTATTTTTATTTTTATTTTTATTTTTATTTTTATTGGTATACTTTGTCTGTATTGGATTGTCCATTTGGGGTGACCTGGTTAATATTAGTTACAGGGTACATGCTTATAGCTATTGTACATTACACAGCTAAAGACATACTGTACCATATTACAAGACAAGCAGACTCTCTCAGTTATGATAGTGATAATGTTTTTACTTAATATATACTTCAGCAGTCATAGACAATCACAGTACTCTAGATACTGTATATCCTTTTCATTTTTCAAAGAAAAAATGAATCATCTGGCACCTGCACTGCAAGGCAGGTAAAATCCCACAGTATATATTGTGCAGTGCAACACTGTTTATAGTACAGTGCTGTACATGGGAGCTCGATTTCTAAGCCCTCATCTGTGGCTGTAATGTTGTTTTGTTGAATTTCTCAGGTATCAAAACAAAAAATCCATATGGGATAGCAAAAGGTCAAGGGCTGTATTCCTTCCCTTGCATTTTGTCCTGGACTTTGATATAATAGTGCATACACACCATTAGTATAAACATAATAATATTTCTAAAGAGATCTAATTGGCTTGAATCTGCTTCTTTTGCTGCTTCAGTGTCTGTTTGGGTTAGTAGTTGCTTGCTTACTGTGTAATATCACTAATTCTGTATAACACTAATTATGGAATTTACATAACGGTGGTAAGTATCTGTGTTTCATCTCCTAAACCAAACAAGTTAATTAAGTACTGGTACCATAGACCTTTGATCATAAAGGTCAGACACACTACAAATTCAGAAGTTAATTATAAGTACTACACACTTTATTTGTATAAAGATGCCAATACAACCACTGAGCAAATATTGTAGTATTTTAAGCTTTGCTGCCTATTATTGAAGTTACCCATACAGTAGTTTTTAATTTTATGTAAAATTTTCTTTATTTCAGGGAAATTTTTCAAAAAGTCAACTGCATGGGGACCAAAGTTGTTTTAGACTGTTGTAAGGAAGCAGGTGTAAAGGTATTTTCTTCCTGATTTGTCACAGTTTGAACATGACTGAAGTATTCCATTTATACATGTACAGTAGATGAAAAAAATGGCAAGACCAAGGGTGTAACCAACAATAGTTTATATTAAATACTGCACTTTGTACGGTATGGTGTTAATATGTCAAACCAGTTTGCCTAGATGGCAGGACAGATCTCCCATTATGCTCTGCTTTTGTTAAGACGTAAAATTTCTTTGAAAAGTGGTATAAATCACACAGTGCTATTGATATGGAGACGAATAATGTGGTTCAGTGGGTTTGCTGGAGCCCCCTCACACACACACACACACGCACCCTCGATGCCTTACCAGGTACTGGCAAAGGACCCCGTAGGGAATGCAAGGGAATTTCCCAGCAGCGAAGCTGCCCACGAAGAAGCCGAGTAGACGGACGTGCTTGAGGGCGGGCTGCGCTCCAAGGCAGACACATGCAGCCGTGCGTGACTTCTCTTCGCAATGACCGAATTTTCGGGCAGCTACGCCAGTTTCGAGCTCTGCATGAGCTAGGAAAGACGTGCGAGAGCGGAGCTCTCGCCGGCAGCCCTGGTACCCGCTGAGGCCGCGTTGGTGAGTGCACACATACACATACGTACCATGACAGTACACACCATGGGTGCACCCACACACACATAGACACATACACACGTACTCTAACTTCCAGATATTCAGATTTTCCATTGTAAAGTATCCCTGTACCAAAGTTTACAATGGTCCTCATTTTGACTTTTCAGACCCCCCCCCTCCCCCTCCAACAACACAACTCCCCATGAATTCAGTTCACATTTTAAATTCCTGTTTGAAAATTCTGCAGTACAGGTCCTCTGGTTGTAGCTACCTTGCAGAGAGAAAGAAAAAATAAAAAAAGTTTGGTTTTCAGAAACCATGAATGTTGTTTCCAGATTATTTTTGTAACTACCATATGGTAAATGATGTCATTGCTGTAGCACAACAGGTTCGAATTCAAATTTATTGATAATCATCATGTATAAAGTGACATTATAACAAAATGGATAACAGGTATCTCATAAGAGTGAGTAAAAGTCAAAGTTATATGAATTTGAAAGCCTAAACATAAGTTCCTATAAAAGTGGGTAAAAAGTCATCTTTGCATCTTTGCATATTACAATTTAAGAGCTTAATACTTCTAGGCAAAAATGAATTCCTAAAGGTTCTGTCTGCATACCAGGCAGGGTATAAAATCTCCCTAGCTTGGAGTAAAACCTGTGCAGAGGATGATCAGGGTCACAGATAATGCCAGATGCATACTGAAAGCAAACATGATCCTTATAATCACCAGTAATTGAGGTGTACTTCCTAAAATATTTATTCATGAGTTCTAGTGACTTTACTAAAGGTAGTCAAATTTTTCATAGAGATAATTATTAAATTAGTTTTGAAATGAACAAATTTGGAGCAATATTGCATGATAAACATGTCATGTCAGTATAAGTGCAAAAAAAACCCTTCAAAATATGAAAACATCCATCAAAGCTTGTCCAAGTTGATTTCATTGTCCTTGTTATATTCTGAATTAATGTGACCTGAAGGCACATACAGGTTAAGTGCAAATGCATTTCTTTTGATACCCTGAAAACCTTTAGTGTATAGCCTCTTTAATTCTTCTGTTTTTTTTTTCCTCTTTTGCCTGAGGGAGTTTATAAGGGAGGAAGCATCTAGGTTTGCGTCCCAATTTACAGGAGAAGAATCTCAAACTGTTAATTTTTCCATGCTAAAGCAATTAGCATAATTCTTTGTCATGGGATATGTCTCAGTTTCACATACTGTACCTTAAACTGAATAACCAGTCTGCCAATAAAATTTGCTAAAGTGATTTGTCCCTCTGCCAATTGCTTTCAAATGTTTTTTCATTTCACACTCTAAGGGGAACATGCACTAGCTTGAAGTATATTAGACCACTAAGACTTAAGGTGATACTCACAATTGAGCAAGGTTTTGTGCATTTTCCCTGTTCTCATCCTTGTGAAACTAAATATTTACTCTGACTTTGTACTTTAGGGCAAGGATGGGTACCTTTTTCTAGTCGAGGTAAATTTTAGTCCTAATAGTTAATAAGTCTTGTGAGCCAATGGCACCAGAGTAGCTGGGTGAGCATAAAGCTCTTCCTGTATAGAGCAGGGGGCCTGGTAGCCCTAAGGTGGGCCCTTTTGAGTCCCGAGGAAACACGTACCCCAGTCAGGGGCCAGGAGGCAAAGCCCCAGAAGCTCTGGACGATGGCCCGTCAGCCATGCGTGTTAACGCTTGCATATATCTAAGTTGGTCTACATTGAAGTAGTTGGATATGGATTGTGTGGTTTAACGGTTTCACCTTGGTGGTTTCACACACTTTTTATATGGAAATACATGAACGTATGGTAACGTCCTTTTAACCACACAATGTATATGCTATTACTTCTGTGTCGACGAATTTGTGGTCATGTATCATGTCGTACACTGTAGACACTCAATAGCCATTGATTTCTCTCGTATATTACTTGACAGCTAGCATTCAAAATTTTCAAAGAATATAAAGTGTAAAATAATGTTGCTTTTTTGGTCTCACATCAATGTAAGTTGAAAATACATGTCTGTTAGAAATGTAAACCACTCAGTACTTTCTGGTAAAATAAAATTCCAACCTCTTCCTCTGTTTGTTATGCTGAGATACCTCTCAGCACCTTGCCGTGATTTATCATGAGCAGCAAACTTTCAAATCACAGGCGGCATTCTTGGAAGGGGCAGAAATTGATGTGTACATAAGAAGATCTATTTTAACACAGAGTTACGTGTAGCATATTAGGAACAGACTACTTTAGACACAGATCAGATTCAAGTGTTTGCTGCAGCCTTTTAAGATTCATGGAGGTGGCATAAATGTTTATGAGTGGTATTTCTTACTCCAGCATGGGACTTGATCATGATAGTTTTTCAATTTGCAATCTTTATTAGTCTGTAAAATTTTCATGGCTTGAAAGAAATGTTTTGTCCACAACTCACCGTATCATGTACATACTGTTGCTTTCAGAGTGGGGAATCATTACTCATGAGACATTACTTTTTTTACAAAGTTTGAAGAATCTCTCGACAGCTTCCTTTCCTCTTATTTCTTATGATTAATGTTAGACTCCAGCCTGTCAGTTTCAAAATCATTTCGCAGATGGCAAGCCTAGAATCAAATGACACATTTGAAATGTTGGAAGATCCATTTAATTGCTAACTGTTCAATTACAGACATACATTATACTCAGAACCAGATCAAACTTCTTGAGTTTTTCAGGGTTTGGAGTCATGTTCACCTAGATCTCTCTCTTTAAACAAACTTGTATAATTTTCTTCTGTACCAGTCAATGTCCTCAATCTTTGTTGATGCTAGCATCTGAAATATGAAGATGCATGTTTTTGGGGAGCCTGTGGAGCAGACAAAATGTTTCGTTCAGCTCATCCATACCAGACAAATCTGATGACATTCTTCCAGTAATAAAAGAAACAATTGCGAGAAAGCAGTTTGGAAGATGTGTTAAGAAAGGAATTACATCAGTCTGGCTTTGATCAGATTCCCTAGTGGGCCTTCAAATGTTGCTCTCAGGAGTTCACTGCTGTCTAAAATGAGAACCTTGTCCTGTTAGGAGCATTTCTAGGACATCACCCGTGCCAAAGACCGCTAACCCAATATCTGTCAAATGTTTTTGCCCAGTTGATATTTCTAGTATTGAATTGAATCGCATGCAGAAGTGACTACTTTGACTTAATAAAGGTGATTGTCTGGAACCGATGTAAAAATCAGTTTGCCTGTACAAGGGTGTGTCTCACACAGAACTCTTGCACATGGTATTGTTTTATGTTTGAACAGGAAAGATGCTTAATTTTTCCAGTGCTTTTAATATGTTTTTACCAAATTGTTTAGTTCAAGATCCTTATTCTTTTACTTTTTAAGCCATGGCTTATTCATAATTGACTGACAAGCTTTTTTATTCCGTGCCGAAGGCAAAAGGAATCAATGCAGTCAAGATGATGTGTGTATGTCGATGTATGTGTGTGTGTTTGGCTTGTAGATACGATATCTCAAGATAGGAATGATAGATACCTTTCTTAATACTTGGTATATGGATATGTCATATCGAGAGGAAGAACCATTTGTACAGTATTTGGTGGCAGTCAGAGGTCATGTCAGGTCAACAGAGGTCAAAAACCAAAAACCTTGTAAACAAGATATCCCAAGATAGAAAGCATGGATACTTCCCAAACGTGGCACGTGGATGCATCATAGTCAGAAGATGAAGGGTACTGTTTGGTAGAGGTCAAAGGGTTATCTGAGGTCACGGAGGGTAAATTAAAAAACCTTGCGAATTGCATGTAAACATAATATCTCAAGGTAGGAATTATGGATAAACTTCATACTTGCTATATGGATTCATCATATCATCATATTGAGAGGAAGAAGCCTATTGTTTTGGTGGAGGTCAAAGGTCATGTCAGGTCACCAGAGATCAGAAACCAAAAACCTTGTAAACGATATCTCAAGGTAGGAAGCATGGATTCTTTCCATACTTGACATGTGGATGCTTTATAGTCAGAAAATGTAGCCAATTGTTTTTGGTAGAGGTCAAAGGTTATCTGAGGTCAGGGAAGGTAAAACTGAAAAAACCTTGGGAATTGCTTTAAACATGATATCTCAAGATAGGAGTGATGGATACTTTTCATACGTGGTATATGGATTTATCATATTAAGAGGAAGAACTCTATTGTTTTGGTGAAGGTCAAAGGTCATGTTAGGTTTATACACAAGGTCAAAACCAAAAACTTTGTAAAAATGATATCTCAAGGAAGAAAGCATGGATACTTTCCATACTTAGCATGTGCGCGCTTTATAGATGCACTTGTGGATGTGTTACAGTCAGAAGATGGAACCCTATTCTTTTTGACAGAGGGTAAAGGTTACACAAGGTGACTTTAGGTGAAACAGCAAAAACAGGAAATTGATAGTAATGCAATAGCTTCTAGATGCAAAGATTGATACCTTTTATTTCCTTTTGGCAAGGAATCACTAAGCCTTTTGACTTTCTGGTTACAAGATTGGTTTATTGTACTGTACAAGTCAAGTTGTATGATGGCTTTTCTGCAACATCAGTTCTTTAAGTTGGAGTTCCACAGAGTGGCCCTCTGTGTGCATTACTACTTATAATTTGCATTGATGAAATATGCTCTTCATTAGGATGTTAAGTACTAAAGTATGTGCTGATGATACAGCTGTATCATGTAACATCTCTAAACTTGTGTGCCATGTTAAACTGATAGTGGAACCTACAGTAGCTGTATTTCAAATATTGTTGATCTATGTGGACAAAACCTAATACTTAAAGTCTGAATATGAGTTTGTATAAAGAAATACTTAAACTGCCAAAAATCGTGATCGCACAAGAGCCAGATATATGAAGTTGGTAACAGTTTAAGAGGTTCTAACATACTAAGAAGAACAATCAATATAGACCAAAATTTTGGCAACAGTTTGAAAGGATTAAAGACAAGTCTAGTAAGAAACATGACTGGTTTTGTAAAGGTCTATACAAAGGGGCTTTCCCTTTTTGGTACCCAGCTACTACATTATCAAACCTAGCTTTTGCTCTAGTCAGTCTTTGATTCTCCTCCTCTTAAGGTCCAGGCGACATGAGAGTTTGCTATGACCATTGTGCCTCTATGTCGGTACCATCCTTTAAATATTTTGTTGTCTTGTACCATTTCTGTTCATATACTTCTCTTAAATTTATTGTATGGTAGTGGTAGTAATATACTTACATACCTTTCTTATTGCATGATACCTCCACCTAATTATAGCCATCAAAACCCTGCCTCAGAGGAAGACCTGCTTGATCCTCTTCTGAAGTTAATTATTTGTAGCACTGCCAAAAGGGCAAACTGAGGTAATATAAAACTGTTAGAAATTTGAAATAAATGGAAGGGATCTTTTATAATAATAAAAGGTTTTAATATGCAGTTTTCTAAGAAGTTGTTTAATGATACTATTTTAATATTTTCTTTGCAGAAACTGATTCTTACAAGCAGTGCAAGTGTAATATTTGAAGGAACAGACTTACAGAATGGACGGGAGGAACTGGGATATGCCGACAACCCCATCGATCCTTATGTAGAATCCAAAATTAAGCAAGAAGAGGTAAAATTTCTCTTAAGATCAGAAAATTTTGATAAAGACAGGTGTAATAAAAGTTTGAATATGAGGAAGACACCAGCCATTGCACAATTTAAACATTTATACCTAGTACTGACACTGATTTTAAGTATTTGAGGAGAAATGAAAAAATATAGGGCTGTTACAATTTGCCCCTTGCAGGGTGGCCCTGACTGTCATGAAATCTTGTTCAACTACCATGTATTGGAGGACTCATTCACATTGGCTTGGGTGACAATTACTACATTATATGGACAAATTTTTGACATTAAAAAGTCACAGGAATTTGAATAACCTTGCTTTTTTGGAAAATACCAATCACTGCCTAACATTTAACTTTATGTTGTATCATCAATATTTTTATTGAACTTGAACAGATTTTATCTTGTGACTGTCAAAGTTCATTTGTATAAAGCTAATCCATCTTAGTTGTTCAGATTAAGGAAATATTTCTCAATAATTGCAATATTTAATTCGTAACCGTTCTGTTCATAGGTGTCCCCTGTACTGTAAGTGTTAACCACAAATAGGTAGCACTTAGTCTTTAAATCTTGAAACAAGAGCAAGCAAGCTTGTTCTGTATTGAAGACAGCAAATTTTTGCAGAATAAAAAGCTTAAATTGAGTAGCATTTAAAGACCTTGGTATGCAGTAGCAGTCTTTATCTAAAATTATACAGGCCTGCTTACAGGGACAGAAATAGTTCTGCCCCCATGAGAAGGTAAGCTACTGCTCTTAGGACATACCCCTTTGTTTATTACTTAAAATGTGTAGAATTTTACCTAAATTTGCAGTATTTTTATAAAACTGACAAACAACAGTTGTGTTACCAGAAATAAATCCTTTCTGAGAATTTTTGGAGATTGGATATGACAGAATGAAAAAGCCCCTGCAATTTGGGAATCTAAAAGTATTGAATGGTTTATGATGTATTATACAGCAAACTTCAAAATTATCAGAAGTTGCATTAAATATACAGGTGATAAACAGATTGCCAAATACAGAAGTATTTTGAAATATCCAGCTTGAACTGATGGGCATTATCAAAGTTCTTAATCTTTAAATTATGGTAAAGTGGATAACAAAGTGGAAATGACAAGGTCACAAGAATGAACCTCATGATGGAAATACATGATAACCATGTTATTTTTAGACCATGCTATTTGTTGCCTTTCCTATTTACATAAATAGTAGAATATACACAGCTTTGTGTAAATAACTGCAGTAAGTTGCTAGAAAAGTGTGTCAGCTTAATTTACAAGTGAAGGATTTGTTTTATTGTTCAAAGCAGCAAAATTCGACATGGCATGCAGATAATTGTTGAAGTCAGAGGCACCCAGCAGAAAACTCCTTTTGAGACCCTTTGCTCTAGATTCCAATTCCATTTAATCGAAGGGTTTCAAATGGTTTTTAATAAGTTGAAATAGTTTTTAAAGGGGTCTCGTTTGTTCAAAGGTTTATTTTATAGTCCAGTCCCTATTGATGAAAGGAAACCCTTTGAGTCCAAAGAGTTTTTCCAATGGGTTCCCTTTGAACCCAGAGGGTTTTTAAAAGGTTCCATCAAATGCTTTTCATGCGTGCAAAAGAAGAAAACCCAGCACAAATCATTATTATAAATAGCTACAGTATGTGTGTGTGTGTGTGCACTCACAGACACTTCCTTAGCGGGTACATAGGCAGCCGGCGAGACCTCCACTCTCGCACATCTTTCCTAGCTCACGCGCGGCTCGTAACTAGCGTAGCTGCCCAAAAATTTGGCCATTGCAATGAGAAGTCTCGCGCGGCTGCACGTGCCTGCCTTGGCAAGCAGCCGGCCCTCCAGACACGTACATCTGCTGGGTTAGTCCGAGGTCAGCCAGGCTGCTGGGGAAATCCCGTGAATTCCTTACCAGGTCCTTGCCTAGTACCCAGTAAGGCAATGAATGTGCGTATGGGTGAGCCAAAGCTGTGTAAGCCATGATATGGGCATGGGTGCACTCACAGACACCTCCTTAGTGGGTACATAGGCAGCCGGCGAGACCTCCACTCTCGCATGTCTTTCCTAGCTCACGCGCGGCTCGTAACTAGCGTAGCTGCCCGAAAATTCGGCCAATGCAATGAGAAGTCTCACGCGGCTGCACATGCCTGCCTTGGCAAGCAGCCCGCCCTCCAGACACGTATGTCTGCTGGGTAGTCCGAGGTCAGCCAGGCTGCTGGGGAAATCCTGGGAATTCCTTACCGGGTCCTTGCCTAGTACCCCGTAAGGCAATGAATGTGCGTATGGGTGTGTGTGTGTGAAGCATATCTTGTAAGCATGATACCTCAATATATGAATGATAAATACTTTTCATACTTTGTGTACATAGAATCGATATATTGAGTGAAGTAACTTTTATGTGTGATTGTCAATAGAAGTAATTTGAGGTCATTTTAAAGGCACCATTGAGGAAGATATGCATAATAACTGTAAAACTAGAAACATGAGTGTTCCTTTTCTAGAATGTTTTCTCTCTGTGTGATTAGGCATTTAAACTATCAAAGTACAGACCTAACAAAGGGTTGCAAAAGGGGATTGAGAAGACACGTACTGTATTTGCATCCATATTGTCATGATAGTGTTTCATATTGGTTAGGTCTTAAGATTTAAGCTATGAAAGGGCTTCCACCAGGGCATGAAATCTTGAAATTTACACTTCTAATAATTGAAAAAAAGCTTTTAATAGGATGAACAATAATAAAACAAGGAATTTTGATGCAAAATTTTCATCATGTCACCAAAGATACATAGTAGAAATTATTGTTTAATAAAATGTAATGCAAAAATGTAAAAATAATCAGAAAATTTCAGATAGAAATCACAAATGACATCACACACAATTTTTGTTTAAAAAAAGCAGTCCTGTAATAGATACAAAATACCTATATTGCATAAAAGAGTTTTGAAAATGTGAGTGATTTTGATACTTGTATTATGCCTTGCTTTTTAACATGATGAATTCATGTCCTGGCTACTTTCCCAGTTTTATACTGCATGGTATCATGTATACTGTTTCACAGGAAATTTTGGAAGCCAATAATCCCTCGGAAGACTTTTGCACCATTGCTCTCCGACCACATGGTATCTTTGGACCCAGAGATCCTCATTTCATTCCTACACTAGTCAACATGGCAAAGAGAGGGGGGACTCTCTTCAAAATTGGGTATTTATTGTCTTACATGACCAGCGTTCTTACTTCACAAATTTTTTTTTTTTTTTGGGGTGCATATGCCATCAGTTAGAATGATTTGTAATTTATGCACACGTAATGATAACATTTCTTTTAATGATGTAGAGAGAAAAATAAATAGAACCAGGCATGGATCCAAGGGGGGGCTTTCCCGGCCTCAGCCCCCCCCCCACTTTTTCGCCACATTAACAATAACAAATATGCGAAAATTAGCACAGTGTTAATCTAGGAGAATATTCAAGGGGGCTTTCAGCCCCCCCCCCTTTTCAAAATGTCTGGGTCCGCGCCTGAGTACTATTACATTATAAGATTACTGATAGTACTGTTACATTATAAGATTATTAATGGTACTTTCACATTGTAATATTATTAATAGCACTTTTACAATGTAAGGTTATTAATAGTACTATTACATTGTAAGATTAGTAGTAGTACTATTTCATTACAAGATTAATACTAATTACTTCATCATTTTCATTCGGTTTTACTATTATTATTATTATTTCATTATAAGGTTATCAAGCACAGATCCATTCATTGCATTATGATGCATTATCAAAATCTTTTTGATAATAGGGTATTTGACTAAATCATGGCAGATAATTAAAGATGTCATTGGATCTCATAAAAAGAAGAGTAATAACATCTCCTTAATCATTAACAATAAAAATTGTAACCGATAAAAACGAAATTGCAGATGCCTTAAATAATTATTTTACTACTATTGGTCCAAACTTAGCGAGCAAAATTTCTGATTACTCTTCTACCTCTTTTGACTTAATTCATGACCAAAATGTCTAACCCTAATTTTTTTTTTCTCTCACTGACAAATGTCTCTGAAATAATTAGTGTGATTAATTAGCTACCAAACAAGGCTGCCCCTGGTATAGGTAACATTCCTGTGAGTGTTCTTCAGCAAAATTGTCATACAATTCCCTCTGTTTTTGTGGATTCCAGCTTCAGTTTTCATTTTTGTGTGATTGTTGACAGCAAAACATAACATTAGCATCAAAATTCAGTTCAGGACTATAAACTACCCAAAACAGATGTATAGATGACAGGTTGTTTACTTTATCAAAGGAAGGGGTCAGTGCTATTTAGGCTATAAAGTTAATTATACAGAAGTGTTCATACATAAAGGATTGCTATGATGATTATAGTCATATTTGGACAGCATTTATATGTGGGGACAATTTTCTGTCAAATTTTAGCACTTTTCAGTAATGAAAGTGTTTAGTGTTTTCTATTGCACAAGACTGAGCTTCATTTTAAGTTTTCTATCTCACTAGATGGTCTAGATGTTAACTGGAGATCAAAAAAATTAATAAACATTATATCTCCACTTTTATTTATCACAAAGGAACAGGTCTATCTTTTGGTACAGTTAATGTGAAACATGTCTTAAATGCCCTCTAAATTTAACTCGCCCCAGACAGTGCCAGTACTCCCTACTAAGTTAACTTCAAGCCCCTCCTCCAATTTAAACCAGGCCTCCTGTCTATAGTACACCTCTAAAAGTCTAAAACAGGGCATAGAGCTACGAGGACATGGCCACAGTAGCCTGTACTGAGTTAAATGGCAAGAGGCAATATTGTCAAGCACGGTGTGTGTGAGCTTAATGGGGCTGCCCGGCATTTTCGTCTTACCTACAGAGGGCGCTCTCATATGGTTCCTACTAGAGTCCCTTTATACGATATACCATATAGGAACCCTAGTTCCTAGGAAGATATTACAAAACATAGATCACCCAATCCGGACAGTATATCATGTAAAAAAAGTTATATTATGCATGACATGTAAGTCTCGAGACACAAATGTGATACAAAACGGAACAAAACGTAAGGATTTGGTTCATAGATACCATTAAACTCCTATACCTACACTGTAAGACGCGCTGACTCTGCTAACTCGGGGCGGAAGTGTGGATTTGATATGTGCGTCGTTCTGTTCGGTGATCTGCGTACAAAACTAAGGACGCGTTACAGAAAATTCCATTGTTAAAAGAGTTGACGTGTGCGCACATTAACAACGCGTTCTATACGCGCGTAATACATTTCTTGGGGATTTTCCGGAATAATTGACTCACAGTACTGCGCTCTTGGAAAGCGAACGCTTTGGTTGCTTTTCCGTTGTTAGCGCGTAAGAATTTAAATGCATGTAGTATGAAGTGCGCTAGTGAAGATACCATAGAAACAGACCAATCAGTAGGTGAACTTCAAACCAGTCACTGTGCGTTCATATTCAAAAGTACTGGAAGAAGAGAAAAGTGTTCCATGTAAGTGGAATTTATTGAGGAATGATGCTTCTTAGTACAACTACCGGGCTATAGCCGAGCGACCTATATCTTTGACTCTTGCTGCAGTGAGCTGGCTACTAGGCTGCTACTGATACTAGGTCCATATTAGGGATGTAGTCTTCTTTTCTTCTGGGTATGTTAACACTCCTGATAATTATCCCTTGTTTACCTTTGGGTACTGCCCAGGAACAATGCTTTGCGGCGTACTAAAACCGGGGAGCTCTTTAACATTCAGCGTCAACAGCAACTTATGAGAGAGTACGTAGGCCTAGACGTAATAAGCGATGTTTTGTTTACAAACTTCGCCGTCGCGATTACGTTTCGCGCAACTGGTAAGAACCATATGAGAGCGCCCTCTCTTAATTTTTAATCGGCCGGGCAGCCCCATTGGGAACACTGCAACAGACTCTACAAGTCCTTGTTGACCAACCAAAGTGAAATTGTATTGTTTGAATGAATGTCAATCAAAGAGCAGCTGTCAACTGTGTTTAGAACTCTGGGAATATTCCTAAATATGTTTGGGCAGAGAGTTGCTAGCAACTCCCTGGTTTGGGGGGGGGGGTGCCATATCCCCTTTAAGGTGCATTGCTGCATAGTATATCACACTACTTTCCTTGAATTTATTCCTCTTTATTCCATCTGCAGGAAAGGTACTAACAAGGTAGATTTCACCTATGTTGAAAATGTTGTTCATGGTCATATACTAGCTGCAGAAAAATTGAAACCAAAATCTAGAGTAACAGGAAGGGTAAGTTGACTGGTAATGAAATATAATGTTTACAGTTAGTGGGAAGCCCTTTTCACTAATTTATTTCTTTAAATGACCACTTCTGCATCATAACCACTAGTGCTACAGCAAAGGGGACAGAGGCAGTAGCAACTTGAAGGGGTGAAGCCTAGCACCAGGAGTAGGGAGGAGTAGGTCTTGTGATCTGATTTCAGCCAGCCAGTTTGCAATGATGTACTTCGATTTTCATCCAAGAGCAATCTGGTGGTTCTTTTCTAACCTGACCTTTGCAGCGAAAGTAATTAAAATTTGATCAAATTGTTGCCTTGGTCAGCCACCTGATATAAATTTGTAATCAAGCTGTAGGCTTCATCTAAGTGTATGTTTGTGTTATGTTGTGTAACAACTTAGTGGCTTATTGTAATTAATTTGTACAGCAAAGGTCAGAGATTGCTCACTCTATAGATGAGGTTTGCTGAAATATGAAAAAAAGTTATTTTAATTTGAAAATATCATCCTGAAATTGTGTACCTCCTATACACATGCTTGCCCAAGTTGTCCCACCATGAAAATTAACACTTACTTGTGTAAAGGCACCAAAATTAGCTTAATGTTGAGACGACTACTATTTAACGCATACCTTTGTTGGCTTCCTTTCCAGGCATACAACATCACCAATGCGGAACCAGTGCCTTTCTGGGATTTTATCGGGAGAGTTTTAACCGGTCTCAACTATTCTGCTCCAAAAATTTCCTTGCCATATGCTCTTGTGTTCTACATTGCTCTCTTTCTACAATTGATATGCTATATTCTTAAACCTATAATTGAAATTAAACCCTCCTTGACACCAGCCAAGGTAACATTGTCAGCTACCGTCCATTACTATAGCATTAAAAATGCCAGCAAGGACCTTGGATACCAGCCTCCCATCTCTTTAGATGAAGGTCTTCAAAAAACTTTGGAGAGTTTTAATCATTTAAAGAGATCCTGAAATACTTTTGTATAGATCCTACCCTCTCATTTGCATATGTTCTTTTGCCTCTGACCTGTTTCTAGTAAGGAGAAAACAGTTATGAAAGACAGGGTACTTTATTACATGAATGTGTCACAGCCTACATCTCAGATGATTGTGATGAAATTGAAAGTAATTTTGAGGTACATTTTAATTCAGAATAGCTTGAAGCATACTGTACACATATTTTAGTCTTAATTTTAAAACCAGATCCCTCTAAACTGAGGTGTCAAAAAAAGTATCTTAATGTTTTGAAATACCAAGTGTTTGTAGAGGTACTGTATATGTCCCATTGCCACACTGCAGGTCACTCCTTGTGTGTGGGAGTTGTGCTTACAGTATGGATTTACAGGGGACAACAGATGCCATTGTCATATAGTGAATGATTGACAGTCAGAATGTCTGATAAACAGAAAGACATATGAAAAGCATGATGAAGTGAGTTCACTGAAACAAACCTACTACAAAACAGTTTGTTTTTCTGTGAGAACCTCTCTAATTGTAACAAATAATTAAAAGAATTGACAAGTCTATTTCTGTTCTCCTACCTTCAACTTTTCAAACTCATGGAGTGAATTTTCAAGTGCCTAAAGTAAATCCCAAAAAGAGCAATTATGTTAACCCTTTAAAATACCAATATATTATGAAAGATAAACAACTGATCAGTCATCTTAGTTATCAGGTTGCATGTGTCAATTTTACATTCAGTTGATGAGATGTGCAGCTCACATTAATGGATATTAGAATAAATGTCCATTAATGGTCCAGTAACTAACCAGGATGTATTAATGTATAGACATTAAGTTTTTTCCTCCATATAATCTGGTCCTTTGATTTTACCTGTTTTCAACAGTAATTCATTGTTCTGTTACAAACATTTTCAGTTTTTATACAATAGCTACATTTTTATATGTTTACATTGTTGACATCCTTGTGCAAGTGATTGCCAATTAATTTTGTTCTCGGTGTAAAGTGTGATAATTTTGCCTCATCTTCATAGCATATTTACAAAAATTCTCATCTTCATAGCAAATTGACAATAAAAACTTGCATATTCAGTATAATGTCAGTCTTAGTTTCTGACCTGATGAAATATGTGAAACGGACTGTGTACAACTACACAAAGATGCTTGTAATTTCAAAAATGCAAATACCCCATAAATCCTATTGTTTTAGAATTTTTGTAGGTACAGATATATCTCAAACAAACAATTACAAATCCTTAATATGAAAGAAAATGTACATAAAATATTTTTTTCCAATAAGAATATGATGATTATTCCATATAATCTGATTTCCAAATTTCTCTGTAGGAGCAAAATATATATTGAAGACATTAAGTATTTCATTATGTACAGTATGTTTTAATATTAAAGTGTGTACTTTGTTGTCCAGTTAACTCTAGTTTAACAAACCATTACTGAACCAAACTTAATAATCACTCATTAAGTCACATCAAGTGCTGTAGTAAGGTTCTAAAATTGGGGGGCTGAACCATTAAAACCCTGATTCTTGGCATTTTCATAGGTAACTTTGAACATTTGAAAACAAAAAAGCCTTCAAACTGAATATTATTAATCTTCCAGCTCTCAGGGTTCTGATGGCTTCTGTTGTCTGAAAATTTTCAGTACTCAAAACACTCTTCATGTATACCCTGCTGTGTACGTTACACAAAATTCTAGCTGTAGAAAATAAATTCTTCCAGCACCGTGAAAGGTACATACATATGTATCATAAAGATACATACTTCTACAGTTTAGCAGTAAAAGCTCTTAAATTCCAGTTTCAGTGAAATGATTTGCTATTTGCAGTGTAGGCCTACTTATTACAGTACCTACATTCCACAACTGATACAATTTAAAACAATTTTGGGTGATACAGTTGCTTTGGTATACAATAATCCTCATCATTTTGCTATAGCAGGCCTTGTTTTTAACTTGTGTGGCCAATTTTCTGAGTGGTGGCTTGCCATAGAGAAAGGGGTGGGGTGCGCTTACACTTCCTCCCCCCCCCCAAAAAAAGTCACCCCCCCCCTCCCCCCCCCCCCCCAAAAAAAAGTCACACCAAGGGCCCTACTGTAGCAAAGCTTTCATGGTGAAGGTCAGCATTCTGGCTAGACACAATATCAAGTTAAACCCACAAGTAACTTATTCTGTTGCTGTCACTATTTTCTGTACCTGCACATCCAGGTCTTCCCCAAACCATTTCACTGACAAGTCTCAAACTTTATTCATCAGTAAGTGGGTAAAAGTCTGGGACAGTCTTGACAAGTGAGGTCATTCTCTGACTGTATCTTCCCATGTACTGTTTCTTTACTTTTTACCCCTGCTGCATTTAATTGTTCATTTTGACTTCTGTGAATATTAAAATACCATGATTGCATTAACACAGTACTATATTGAAGTCAAATTTTTGACTCTCGACAAAAGAAACTTGTCCACCTTAGCGATTTTGTTCTTGCTTTTTTTGGCATTTTTATTTATTTATTTTTTTTTTTTTTGGTTTTGTTTTTTGTTCAGGAAAGGCCTGTCTGCTTACCCTACCTATTGTACCATATTATTGAAGGAATTTAGTATAATTTTATTTCACCATGATCATGCTGGTCAGAACATGATTATAATGTGAATCGTGATTTTCTTTGTGTGTAAATCTACAGGAACTGCTGGTGGTGTAAGATTACTAAGAGATGAAATAAAGAAACAAGCAATTAAAATGCAAAGCATTAGTTTGTTTTGAAACCTCTATATCTATCTAATCCAACATGTGCCATGCCAGAAATATCCCTGTATAAGTTGAAAATACCCGGCCAGGATTAAGAAACAGTCAACTTTTCACCAAAACACATTCAACTTTTCTCCAAAACACATTCAACTTTGAATGGAGTTGACTGGTTTTGAATGGTTCCAACTGGTTTAAAATTTATGCAATGTTCTTAAATTTTCATCATTGACAAGTTGAGTGGTACTTAATGGTTTTATCCTAGATTAAATGACAATGTGTCCAAAACACATTTAAAATGTGAATGGAACCATTTGGTAGATGCCCCATCACTTCAAAGGCATGGTGGAGTATGATCAGGTTGGAAGTCTTATCACCAAATTCATGCCTGCAGGCAATCTAGCTAGCATTCAGTGTGTTGCTGTGCAGAAAGATTGATCTGGCACACTCTTGCAACTAAACTAATTATACTGCTTTAGTTTTTATCCAGATGTTAAAGTTTGCATTTATGCAATGCACTCCATTTGCTTCCTGAAATGGTAACACACATGTGCGTCCAGAAGGGGGGGGGGGGGGGAAAGGAGGGGCACTTGCCTTCCCCTGGAAAATCAAAAACGAAGAAAAAAAATTGAAGAAATATAACATCAACATTTTGTTATGATATCGCTAGAAAATTTCCAGAACATGAGCTTTCAAAATAGAAAATTATTAGATGCAACTCACAAGGCCTGGGAAGTGCCATTTTCAGCGATCTGGGAGGATCGACTTTTTGGCCAAAATTTTCTTGGCGTATGGTGGCGCTTACGCTTAGATAGTTTGCCTGGACAGGTTTCGCCCTCACCTGGTAAATTTCTGGCTATACCCCTGTAAAAGGCACCAACATTTAGCAATTAAGGTCTTTTCTCGGAGTAAAAAGTTTCCCCTGACGGATTTGATCAATTAAAAGTTTTGCCCCCCTCTAAATTTTTTCCTGCGGATGCCCATGGTAACACATGTAATGAGGCAAAAAAGAATAAAAGTGCAACAACTTTTTAAGAGCAGAGCTTCCTCATGAGCCTGAAGTTTAGGTCACTATATCTGCACACAATAACTGTAGCTAAATTATCAAATATGACCAAAGCACACCATCAAACATTTCATAAAAATTTTAATTTGAAATCTTAAAGGTATGCACTGCAGATATAGAAAATAGTACAGTAGTAATAATTAGTTTATTTGCCCCTTCTGCATGCAAACAAATCTTAAAAATTCGCTTTATCCCATATATGTTACACATGGATGCTTAAATTGTATGGTGTGTCCATGAATCTGTTAATTGGATACTATGGAGGACGGAGAAGGGGAAAGAGTGACATGTAGGTGGAGGGGCAGGGTTTAACTGCTGTACATAGGGGTAATTCCTGGACAGTTCCCTCCCCCATACCATTCCATCTGACAACTACCCAGGTCAAAAGTTAAAACAGTTCCCAGATGCCCGGACAATTCCCACCTAGGACAATTCCAGATTTTGTAGTGGAGAATTTTGTCAAGGGGTAATTGTCATTGTTGGGAACAGCTTGTCCTGGTGGCAGTCATCCAAGATGGGAATTTTACACAGAAAAATTAGTAAGGGAAATCATCTGGGTGGAAGTTGTCCTGAGGTAATGGCTGGGGGGAGGGGCAGCCGACTAGTCAGGAAGCTTGGGGGCAGTCGGGAAGTGGGGAGTTACATCCAGTCATGGTAGCAGGAGAAATGACTCCATATTAATTAAAGGCACAATAATTGCGATATACTCGTACTATTAAAGTATCTTAAATATAAAATTGTGTTGGAAGATGAAAGTGTGCCTAATTGACTACATGTAGGGTATGTTCTCACCACAACATGCAACTTTATTCATCGAGATGTACAGGTATACTCTTACAGTTTAATAAATCTCTCTGCTCTCTCAGGAAGAATCTCTGTCATGATACCCCTGATGTGACTGAAATCATATCTTACAGGCAATTAAAGGAGTGAGCACTATAAAATTTGCAATTTGCTACTTAACATGCATTCAGTTATATGATCAATTCTAGCTTCACCGTGACAGTCAATCATGACTATTGTAAGGTTCATATCCTTTTGTTAACGACATTGCTTAAACTGTGCCAGCTTAATTGGCAGTCAACCTCTGGCAATACCTCTGCTTCACACTGCATTTTCAGGGCTCAGTTCCTAAATTCAGTAATTGTTGAACCAAATCTTTCTTTCTCTTTTATTTTAGCCAAACTTTCTGGCTAGTATATGCTGCTCAATTCAGATGAAGGGGCTATGGCAGGTCAATTGAAATTTCAAACTTTTTGGTTATCATAGCCCAGAAATTTGAGTATATAGGTTGAAAACGACAGCTAAAATTTACAATATAACCAATCACATTTAGTAGCTCCATTTGATATAACAGAATGTATGAAATATTTATGATCAATGTGATTGCTGTTTTTTGCTTCACATATATGACAATCATGTAGCAAAGTAGCATAAAAGCTGGCCCACAAAACTATAAATTATTGATGTTATTTAATAATATCTACTATAAGGACAGATTGTCTTATCAGTCCATGATATAAACCCATCTTAGATTGACAGGGCCGGATTAGCGTTGTGTGGGGCCCCAGCACTTTCTATAGCAGGGCCCCTTTTACAAGTTTAACCTCCTTCCCCCTCGCCCACCCGCTTACACAAAATTAATAACACTCAACAAATTAAATTTTAGCATTTAACCACTAATAACTAATAGTTGCTTTTACACATCATCCAGTGATACATGACAGTTATTATACATTATTTATGCCAGAGGCAGGGGGCCCCAAAAGCGTGGGGCCCCCGGCATATGCCGGTTCTGCCATGGGGTTAATCCGGCACTGTAGATTGATAAGTTCCTTGGCGAAATGTTTTTATCAAATCACATTTTCTTTCATTCCATCCTGTTGGACTCTTACATACTGTGTTTAGATAGGTCAACAACCTGATATTAATTCAACAACCTTGTGCATGGTCTGGCTGATGCCCTGGGTTACCAGTTTCAACCTAAATATGTCATGACTGTAAATTCAATGTCTACAGATAAAGTAGATATCACCTAAACTGGTGATCAAAGCAACTCTTTTCCGACAGATTTTGCCAGCATGCAATCAAACAGTAGAGCTCCCAACATTTCAAAATTCAAAATAGGGATACTGTATAAGGATATGGTTAGTTTTTTCATAGAATATTACTTAGGGGGATTGAGAAAATTCAGTCTATTTATGGAGATCACTGTCACCCTCCACCCCAAGTCGACAACAAATGACAACACAGGGTGGAAACTTGCAATATTCTTATTTTTATTTTCTTTCATTTTCTTCAACAAAACATCTCTTAGAGTTACAACTTTTCTATAGTACAGTCATGGATTTTTTTAAAGCGATGATTCAACCCTCTTATCTATTCAATTAAACTTTATGTACAATTTTCATCCCCTTGTGAAAATAGGGGAAAAATTACATTGCAAAAAACATTGGAAGTGAAGAATGTCAGAGCACCATGACAGGCATAAAACGAGCAATTAGAAGTGATTCAAAGGCAAAGTCATGGAAACTTGAATAGTAAATAAAATGTGACTGGGAGCACAGAGGAAGTATGTGGCCTACATACTGACTTCTTGATCAGACTACATACTGTATAAAGATGAGAACAATGCTCCTTATCTGTATGTTATTATCACTTCTGAGGAATGGTCACACAAGAATTGGTAAATACCTGTATGGATGTCTATTTAAAACAGAACACTGTTTACAAATGAGGAGTTGCTAAATGACACTGATATAGTTAACTTCATCAGAAGATATTACAATGTGTTTTCAGATAGGCTTCTCCCAAACACAAAATGTATGTTATCATAACATTTTTTTTTTTTTACAAGGAAAGACCTAACTCCTAAGGTTATCAAATAAAACAAATATTGTAATACTGTACATCTATACCCTTCAGCAGCTTATTCTTCCATGTGAAGAAAAATAGTCTGGATACAACCATTCCAAATATACTGGCAAATCTCATTCTGTATATGGAAACATTGTACATATTGTACAAACACCCCTACATCCTTCCATAAAAATGTGTGACCTAACTTACATAACAATAAATGAAGCTCACCACTAAATGGCCAATTTAACCCTATAGTTGCACTCCACCATAAAACTAGCCTTCCATTCCTCAAGTAAACATGTATCCTTCCGACCTCTCCAAGGAGGGCCTTCAAACTACAGTAGATAGAGACATTTTACTTTGCATAATTTTTGTCTGTGCGCATTATTCAGTGCTAGTGACTTTTTCCACCCTACCAACCACAGCTAGAACCCTACCACAGTAATAATCGGAATTGGTTACCACAACCTTCTTAGAAGGAAAAAAAAATATAACAGAGTTGCATGAAATATTCGATAAATGTGTTCCCATGACAGGGAACAGGTATATTCCTAGTAAATAAGTACTGTGAATTCTGCGTATCATGGGATATGTAAATATATAAAGCATGTTGCTGCAGCCTCATGACTTATTACGAAGTACATTCCACGCACGTGTAAATGTCAGACAAATCAATCCATTTTTCCCAATATAAGAAAGAGAAAATTTATACCCCCAAAGACAAATTTGTGTTAATACTTGTTTGTACCTTGGCCCTTGTCGTGCTTTTATAATACTGATGTATCTGAATTTACCTCACTGTGTTTCTTCATTCTTCTGACAGAAACCTTTTAACATGTGACATTTTCATTTTTACTTTTCTTTGTGATATGAGCCCACAATTTTGGAAGTAGGCCCATATACTAAACTGGTCTTTGACTCCTTGCTTTTCTGAATCAAAACAACTGCTTACTGACAATGCCCCTACCCTTTCCCCTCAAGGAAAGAAATGCAAACCAATCATCAATTTTTTCCAAGTGTTCAATAAATATTCATTGTAATGGATTAAATCAAATAATGCAAAACAGTTCCACTGTTGGAACATCTATGAATTCAAGACAAAACAAACATTTAAAAGGAAAGGACAGTTGTTTCAAATTCATACAGACTTTCAAATGGCAGTTCCAGTTTCTTGGTAAAGGTATTTATTTTGAAGAGAAATCACCTTGAAGGAATGAGTACTCATTATTCCTTGACTGAAATCAACTATGCAGTAGATAAATCGTGGTATAAATTAAGAGTCTGATATCTGCACTAAACCTCTTCGTGTGTTTCACACACTTGAAAGTGCCCCCCTCCCACAAGATAAAGAATGTGAATCAAGGGGACTGTGACATATAAAGACTTAACTCTCGGTAGTAAGTTGGATAATACCATCTTTTCAATGAGGACATCTTCTGCTTCAGTATCTTTGTGGTAGGCAAGAGGGTTAATTCTGCATCTTGCTACTCCCACACCCCCAACCCACCCCCTTTCTCTTGGATTTATCTCACAGGGATAATGCATAGACATCACTAAGTAAGAATGTACCTTTACTCCTCATTTGAAATATTTTTAGCTAATGCATAGGTATATATAACAAATGTGTAAAAACTGGATTCCAAGATTGTTACCCTTATCAACTGACAGAAGACTTTGGAAAAGGCAGAATCTTAAATCTATTACAATAACACAAATAAAAAGAAAAGGCACTAACATCTCTCTAAACTATTCGAGTCAACACAAATGTGTTTAATTTTACTAGTTATAAAACTTAATTAATGAGGTAGGGCTTCAAAACTGGTTAAAAATCATGACAGACCCAAAATTTAAAATGAATAGATACCGTCTGGGTTCTAACTGGACATCAGAATGGTTAAGGAAAGAATAGGGGCAGGGTGGGTGAAGGGTTATACTGATTATCCTACTTCTGCCATTCCAAACCTTATCTGTTCATAGCTGATCATTTCTTGTATTATCTGTATGAAACCAAATGTGCCTGCTTTCCACAAACCATTTCTACACCCCAACATAATTCCTCCATGCTCATTACACTTCCCCCCTCCCAAAACTGTAAGTTCCCTATATCCTTGAGACAAGACACTTCCTTGATCTCATTACCATGGAAGTATTATGGCAAGTCTGATGCCAATGAATCCCCAAAAGTCAAGAATTTAAAGAACAGCTGAGTGGATCTTAACTGTGATCTTTCACTTCTAATATTATATGGATTCCACCCACAATATTGATGTGCTACCATAAAGCAACATAGTCCTTGTAAGCAGTTATATGAACTCCCCCTCCCCTCCTATCAAACCATGATATACTTTCAAGTTTATACTTTCATTTTGAAGCCCACCTGAAAGTCTCATTCTTATCTATATGATTTTTTCATCCATATAGTATTCTCTCTTTCAAAGGAAAACCTTATTTCAAACATTTCAGACCATTCCCAATCTATTCATACAGTACAAGACATAGCTTAACCTGAAGGCTGGATTACAATATCTTATGCAAGAATGGCATATATGTATGCTAGAACAGAGCATTAAAACTTGAATAGCCTTAATCTAAATCCAGTTTGACATAGCCTAACCTCAAGGCAGGATTATTTTTTGTTTTATGTAAGGCCAGAATAAATGTCCGGAAGAGAACAGCAAAGGAACTGCAGCCTTGATCTCCATCCAGTTTAAGAATAAGCAAGTTTCAATCATAACATAAACAAAGTATGGTTACAACAAAACTGTTCTTAAAAACTTCCAATTAAAAACACTTTGTATAAAAGGGTTTTTGGTAATTATCTGTAAAAATGTTCACACTGGCATGCTTCACTAGCAGGCAAAAAGTGAAGAGATCAATGACTACCATTAAAGTCATATCCTCTTAATTGAAGGCTTGCGTGGATTCCTTTCAACAGGTTCAAACATATTGCACTCTTACCAATCAATTCATTTTCAATTCAAACCAAAAAACAATTGAAAATCTTCACAAAGAATTGTTGCCAGGGAAAAGTTCTCTGGATGTAGGAACAACACAACAGATGGCTGGTTTGATAACAATTTTCAGTACACAACACAAAGCATTCAATCACATTGAATTTTTAATATAGATCAGGTTCCTGTCATTATGCAAATGATAGAGAACTTCTAGTATTACTTAGCTTATCCAATGCCAGGACTCAAAATAACTGGCAGCACTGACAGCCATAGCTGTCGGGCCCTTACTGATGGCTGTGGTGCCCCTAAATGTCCTATGAAATAACATAGACCAACAGCCAATTTGCTCATTTTGGCTGTGCCCTTTTTCAAGATTATTTCAAGCCCTGCAATACATCCAACAAGTTAACATAGGGGCAACTGACAGAGACTTGAGATTCTCTCTTGGGAGACTGAAATTGCATGCATTGTAGATTAGACTTAAAACCTGTCATGCCTGAATGTAGTAACACATTTTCATATGGGAAAAGAAATGCACCATTCAGCTTTAACTGTTTCAGATTCATTGTTGCACATGTAACATGTCTGACAGCTGTAACTTCTATTTTTGTCTTCATGCCATATCCTTTTCATAAAACAAAAAAGACAACATTACTCATATCTAGCACTACCAACTGGACTTTTGCTTGTAAACTATCAAGTTGACCCATCTCTTCTTTTCTGTTGCAGTTTGCCATGCATGTAGCCTTTTTTGTTCTGTACAAGTCCATGACCAAACCTATGTGATATGCTTAGCAGACAGTTACAAATTGTATTCTTCCCTCCCCAACACTTCAAAGTGAGCTGAACGGTTGATCACATTAAATCAAATTTCCCGTCCAGACTAAGTCCACTTGCAACTCAGAAAGCTTAAGATTCAAACAACACAGATCCAGGCATTATTTAGCCAAGGGTTGTGAAACAGAACAGGCAATAGTGTGGTTGGTTACTTTTGCCATCTTAACTTTGTGGCTGACAACAGGGCAAAAACCACCAAACTTACCAGTGACATGGGAGTGTTAGCCCATGAGTAAAAAACTAATCCCTGGATAATCTCCCCCCCCCCCCCCGACAATTTCCACCAAATGATTACCCCCAGACAGTGACCATCCAGACAATTTCCAACAGACAATTCACACCCATGACAATGAACCCTCAGACAGCTTTAACAACCAGAAAATTTGGAATTGTCCTGGGTGGGAGCTGTCCAGAGGAGAAACTGTCCAAGTGGGAATTGTCCAAGTTAGGAATTGTCTGGGTGGAAATTGTCCCATGGGGGAGCTGTCCAGGGGAGGGGGAGGAGAAATTGTCCAGGCCATGTCAGCCAGTCATAAGCAGTTTTGCCTTCATATCTAGTCATTCATTCTAAAATCATAACTCACACTACAACTGCCAATTATTCCTTCAAGCTCTATGCACGAAGCATGGAATTCTTCTTACAGGGTATAAAATACATAAAATGCGTCACAGTCACTCTCTCCAGCTTCTGTACAGAGACATTGTACATGGGAAGCAGGGACATGCATAGGGCAGAAGAATGAGTCATCTTTCTTTCTGACCAGGTTACCCGTCTGTTTTGACTTCCTAACTACACTTCTTGTATAATACACTTTACATCAAACAGATACTGATAAGGCTCAATGGCACATAGCCCATTGCCTCCACCTGCCAGTCACTGGCCCTTTAAAAGACTAGAGCACTCCTACAGTCCAACATGAATGATCACCCAATGACCAGGGCAAAACCACACCATGCATCAATGCTACCTCAAAAAGAGAAAAATATAAATTCCACTTTGAGAGAGTTTTTACAAAAATAAATTTTCTCAAAAGTCATTAAAAGTTAGAATCTTTATAAAGGAAGTAACATTAGAAATGTATAGTTATGTACACAGTTTCAAATGCTCATTATATTCCTAAAAAAGTATCAATGCAACCAAAGCAACTGTTCCACAATCTCTGTGACCAATTGAGCGTTATGACATGCACACAAATCCAGTCAATGCCTCATGGAATCTTCTTTAGTTGCACCTCCATAACAGAATATTCATCTACAGAAGTTTCTGCAGTAACCATGACAACTGGAGGAACACATCTATCCTGTCCATCCTAGGATTGATGTTCATACCTCTGATATGAACAATTGAGTAGCCTCACCTCTCCTTAGCTTGCCAACGGACAGAAAATGATGAACACAAAAAGTCTCAATCTCAGGTCCCAGTAAACTTAAGGACCATACGAATTTCAAGAAAGACATAAATGCTAATTGAAGGCAATGTGATTCTAACTCCAGTATAAACCTTTGAACATTTGTATAGTAGCTGGCAATCCCTCACAAAAACAAAAGAAGTAAGAAATATATTCGTATTGCAAAATTTTGATCCAATTGATTGAAGTCAATTTCTACATTTTTGACAAACTAGTCACGTTCCACAATCCAAGTTTTTCCCCGTAAATATTTCAGAAACAGAAGAAAATCATGGCAGCCAAAGATCTATATTACACTTTTACTATCAGCCTTTCAGATTTCTTTTCCAGAAGACACACTATCACTGAAATAGTCTGCATGAGGAACGGTTTGACGTAACATGGCAACTTCAAATAATCTTGTTCCTACAGCTGCTTGCTCCTAATGATGTAGTACCCTAATGAAAGTAGGAGAGAAATGTAAATATTTTAAACATTCCACGTATTTCCACTGCAAATCACAAGAATTTGCTTCTGCAAACTCTTGGTGTTCATACTTCAAGCTTAAGCAATACCAACTGAAGTTGTTAAGAGCTTTGATCTGATAAAAGTATAAATGTGAATAGTTCATTGGTTCATGTCATAATAAGTGACTAAAATGTACATTTTACTTTACATCTTGTCCTAGCAATAATTACATGAACAGTTTTAATTGAAACCGAACTTTTTCAAAACTTTCAAAAAGAAGTTAAACACACAGTAAGAATCCAGCCTTCTCACCTGTTAAACTGAAGGAAAGCAGGCAACTTTCATTTTCTTCACTCTTGACCCACAAGCGGTTCCCCGGCCATGTTTGCTAAGTGGGTTATCTCATTAAATGTAGATAAAAAGATTCTCTTCAAGTCAGCATACGTTACGATCAAGACATTTTGTTCATCCCTAGAGGCCAGACAGACCTTTTCATCTACTCCAGCATCCAGCTGAAAAATTTAAGAAAACATATCGATTATCAAACCAACAGAGATATTTAACTTCAAATAACACATTTTTGAGAAAGCTGATGTCACTTAACAATGGCAAAACAGTCTAAAATGTTTTTCTCTTTGAAACAATTCAAAAGCCAGGCCTGATTTTTAAGGAAATTTTCAAGTTGCCCATCGGACAACCTTAAGCTAAATTTAGGTTGTCCGAAATAGTTTTTGGTTGTCCGAATGAAAGTGAGGAATAAGACATGACCAATTCTATTTCCTGTTTCTGCCATAGAAAACAAACATTTACTTTAAATTCTGCATTTTTCAGAATTCATTGGCATGGTACAATGATGAATGGTAGTCAATACCATTGTCTCAATGCCACTTCTTAAGGGGATTTTTATGACATACTTTCCTGCTGATGTAGGGAACTATTCAGTTACAAATTAAATCTACTCGTCCATCGGACAAGTTCAAAGAGAGAAAGTGGTTGTCCGAAGCAAGTTTTACGCGTCTCCGACGATGGGACGAGTGCTAAATTTCAGCCCTGAAAGCAGAAAATGATATGTATATATACTTCTTTCAAGTAAGACATAATGTACCTTGTTTAATGACTGTACAATGTGAGCTAAATCAATCCAAGGTGCACCTTCAGGAGTTACTTGATGAAACAGGTAGTCCCTGAATAACTTCAGAAGATAACGATCACCAGTCTCAGACCATGACCCATCTCCATTGAACCTGGAAAGAAAAAAGCAAGGAATGTAATCTAGTTTCATTTGTACAAAATCATAAATTCTTACTTTTCCAAGACCAGAGAGAACCTTTAACCCTGAAAGAACTGGGCATTTCTTTCAAAATGTGAAATATGACTTTTATGTAAAACTGTATGAGTTTTCCTGGCCTGGGGATTGCATCATTGACAATTCAGTGTTTTTGAGTTTGCAGTGCAAAAAGATTAAACCAATCATGCTTTTAATACACTGACATAACTTCCACACATTCCTTGATTTTAAAATAATATGTGACGATCTGTGTCTGTGATCATGCAGGATCAGGCATAAAAATAAAAAATATGGGCAATCAGGGCAGAGTTGTAATGGGGCACAGTTGCAGAGGCCTAGACTACACCCTCTGAGACCAATGTCTCCCTTCTGAGGCCGAGGCAGGCACCAGCTAACCATACAGCAACATTAAAAACAATACAACAGACCAAAGCTAACCATTTCAATTTTAGGTTATAGCCTAAACAACTTGATTTAATACCTTAACCATGCATCCCATCACAACTGGAAAAAGGCCGTGGTCGTCTTGACTTGAACCAATTGGTTGGAAACTGGGACATTAAACCTCATCTAAACTAACTAACCCATGCATTTTTGCATGGAATCTTTAGAAAATTAGTAGGTATCATTTTAATAGCCAGCCTTAAGATTGGCCTCAGCTAAATTTCTAAGGCCAGAGGGTATGAGGTGGCCGAGACTGAGGCCGCAACACTGGATGATGGATAAAAGTATGCATATTTGATATGCCCTTAATCAGCATAATATAACCTCTTCCTGCATACGAGTTTGACTTATATTCCTGAATTCAGAGTCATATCATGTTGTGGTCTCAGGGTTCTGCATTAACAATAGCACTTTTGAGTGAAAAGTTTTTCTCATAGCAAATCTATAGCATGTGATAATTTGTCGGTGTGAGGCAACATTAAACCACATGACAAATTTTCATGCAAATGCAAGTTACAGCTAGTGACAAACAAATGTGGTCATATGTGTATTTAGAATCTGCAACAAGTATGTTTTTGAACCAGAATGCAAAAATGCATTGAGGTTTCGATGATATATGTTCTATTCCAAATAATGCCATGATGTCCCATATCTTTCAGTCACTGGTCAAGTGCTATCTTAACATGTTGGAAAATAATTTTAGGTTCATATTTGATCTTGGGAATTCCTGGGAAATATGGCATTTTGAACGCTAATGACTCCAGATGATGATCTTGGGAATTCTTGGGGTAATTTGCTTTTTGACTCCTGGTGAACCCATAAGACGATCTTGGGAATTCTTGGGAAATTTTGCTTTTTGATCCCTGTGACCCCAGATGACCTTTAACCTCCAACAAAAATGAAAGCATTCATCTTTTCACCATAATGCATCCACATACTGAGTATTAAATCTATCCAAGCTTCCTGCCTAGAGATATCGTGTGAACAAGGTTTTCAGTGTTTGACCCCCAATGACCTCAGATGACCTTTGACCTCCACCAGAAATGATAGGGTTCACCTTCTCATCATAATGCATCCACATAGCAAGTTTAAAATCTATCCAAGATACCTGACCTACCTGGAGATATCGTGTTAACAAGGTTTTCAGTGTTCGACCCCCAGTGACCCCAGATGACCTTTGACCTCCACCAGAAATGATAGGGTTCATCTTCTCATCATAATGCATCCACATATTAAGTATGAAATCTATCCAAGCTTCCTACCTGGAGATACCGTGTTAACAAGGTTTTCAGTTTTTGACCCCCGGTGGCCCCAAATGACCTTTGACCTGCACCAAAAATGAAAGCGTTCACCTTCGCACCATAATGCATCCACATACTAAGTATGAAATCTATTCAAGCTTCCTACCTGGAGATATCGTGTTAACAAGGTTTTCAGTGTTTGACTCCCAGTGACTCCAGATGACCTTTGACCTCCTCCAAAAATAAAAGTCTTCATCTTCTCATCATAATACATCCACATACTAAGTATGAAATCTATTCAAGCTTCCTACCTGGAGATATCGTGTTAATAAGGTTTTCAGTGCTTGACCCCCAGTGACCTCAGATGACCTTTGACCTCCACCAAAAAATGACAGCATTCACCTTCGCACCATAATGCATCCACATACTAAGTATGAAATCTATTCAAGCTTCCTACCTGGACATATCGTGCTAATAAGGTTTTCAGTGTTTGACCCCTGATGACCCCAGATAACCTTTGACCTCCACCAAAAATGATAGTTATCATTGTCTTACCATTAAGCATCTACATACTAAGTATGAAATCAATCCAAGCTTTCCAGCTTAAGATATCATGTTAACAAGGTTTTCAAGATTTGACCCCTGGTGACCCCAAATGACCTTTGACCTCCACCAAAAACAATAGGGTTCTTCCTCTCACCATAACACATCTACATACTAACTATAAAATTTATCCATCCTTCCTACCTTGAGATATCGCGTTAACAAGGTTTTCAGCGTTTGACCCCCGGTGACCCCAGATGACCTTTGACCTCCATCAAAAACAATAGGGTTCTTCCTCTTACCATAACGCATCTACATACTACGTATGGAATTTATCCAAGCTTCCTATCTTGAGATATCGTGTTAACAAGGTTTTTCAGAGTTTGACCTCTGTTGACCCCAGATGACCTTTGACCCCCACCAAAAACAATAGGGTTCTTCCTCTTAATATGGGGCATCTATGTACCAAGTTTGAGAACCGTCAGAGTTTCCCTTCTTGAGATATCGTGTTAACGAGCAAAGTGTCACAAACACACATACACACACACACATACACACACACACACACAAGTCGATTTTACATACAATCCGAGGACTTCATTGTTATTTCCTTTGTGTTTACTTCCTTAACCCTAACCTTGACAATAGACTCTCTATTGTTCAAACTTTCGAGGACTTGACAAATCTATTGAATTTCCTTCAGAGGACCTGAAATCCATTGTTCAAGTCCTCAGTCTGATAGGAAGACAAGTTCACATACACACACATACACACACACACGAACATACACACATACATACACACACACGCCATCACGAATGCATTGGTTTCTCTTATCATCGAAACCAAAAAAAGTATGGTACATCTATTACCATATTGGATTGAACTGACATACAAAACATGTTTTCACTGTTGTTGCATCCTAAGAGATCTTGCTTCCTAATATGAAACTTCTACCCTCCAACAAAAACACATCAATGCTAATGAAACATCACAAAATTTGAAAACATACTTACTCTGGCCTCTCGTTAATGACACCTAGCTTGGAAACAAGCCTGAAGAGACGACCATTGTGTAGTTCCTTGGACAGCTCATTCTCCAGCATGTCACTATACATCTGAGCTGCATCCAACTGCGTGTAGAACCGTGCCCCAATTAATGGCATTATGTCGTTGACTGATCGTGGTCTTGGCTGACTTGTTAGCAAGTATCTAGGCAACAATGATTACAGTTATATGAGTTCTGGCTGCACCTTAGCAGTACAATTGTTACTGGTTAATATGATTGCATGCAAGATTTAGGTCTCTCAATTATGACTACCACAAAATTTCAACATCTTCATTTTATTTTGAACTGGAAAATTGCACAGCACAAACTGCAGAGTTTACTAAACGTTTGTCTCTCTAAGAGACACTTTGGGGAGTTATGTACTTTAAAATGGAAGAATCAGTTATGTATAAAAATTTTATATGACTGTAATTTGCTATGGAAGTCAAAGAGGGAGGGGGAGGGTGTTCATATGGGTTGTGAAAGCTTTCCCACAAAATGCTACAGACAACAAGGAAAGCAAAATGAAGCAAAAGAGATGTAAAATGAAGAAAAGTAATGACAGCAACTCACAAAATAAGGTTTTTGAGATCAGATGAATACTGTTGTGCCACAAGCTCAATAGATGAAGTGAGGTGCTGCCGCTGTATGGCCTGTACTGAATTACATGCCAATGCCAGGATAACCTTCCCCAGGGAAATCAGATCCTCTTGCTGAAAGAACAGTTATGAAAAAATTCAAAACTGAATTGACCCCATGGGATAGAACCGAATGCATTGCTAACAATAAAAAAATTGATTCACAGGGGTATATTCTGCCTTCTAAAAAAGAAAAGGGAGAGGATAATTTTCAACATCTGGGGCATACTTGTGTGAATTCCAGAGCCACAAGATGTGATAAGAAAAACCATTTGATACATTTTATAATCTTTGTCCTCCTTACAATTGACTGGTTATGACAGCTAAAAAGTCTACAGCAAATTCCCACAGACCATATTTGCAGTATTTTAAGGTTTTGCAGAAATTGTGCAATGTTATACAATGACCACATAGCACATATTTTCATGTTTCAAAATACACTTTCTTTCCAGGCTTTTAATTCAGTATTGGCAACATTTCCAGGTAAACTTGACATCTCTATGAGTACTGTGGAACTCAGAAAAAAGGAATTTCTTCAACTTCGAAACTCTTTGGATGTTTGTTTGTCTTAATAGAAAAATCAAATTACGAAGGATAAGCTGGAACACAGATTTCAAATTTAGCAGGGGCCATACTACTTCTTAGACCTACTTTGGTTCATTTCATTATTAAGAAATTTTCCAGGAATACAATGCCTACAGAATGTAAAGTTATCTCCACATCCTTTCTTGATCCCCTGTATAAACCCTAAGTGTCACTTAACATTTTCATCTGTGTCATTCATGTTTCAAAGACTCCTAGCCACAAGGATGGGAGATTGCAGGGCATCCACCAAAATCCTTTAAATGGTACACTTAGCAGAGTCTAGCTGTTGATACTTAAGTCCTAGATTTGTTTCCGATGTGTGATTTATCAACACTGACAGCTCAATTCTACAAGTGGTGGCTTAGGATGAACTATGGACTCA